>OZ008367.1:298409433-299009433 GCA_963931995.1 Phaonia tiefii
CAGGTTATTTTTTCCACCTTCACTAACGAATCTTTGGCCAGAGGTCCAACTGGCCCTCTAAGGCTTATGCTATGATCTCTTAGGCTCTCTTAGGTTGGCCGGGTGAGCGAAACCTCTTCCCCGCTGGTTCCGATGTGGAAACCGTTGTAATATGTCGATTATCAATAACATTACCAAGTCATTTCAGAGAATTTCTCTGTCTTCCTTCGATAATTCAAAGCGCTTGCCATATTATTGATTACTGTCATATTGAACACATTTTTCTCCAACTATAACCCTCTGTTTGTGTTGTTGATTTTCGTAATTTTATTTATGTGCGTGAAGATAAATTCGAATTTAACTAGCAAAGACACAAACCACTTTCGTTAGCAGAGCGCTGTTATGACGGTAACAGGTATCTGTTAAAGTACCAGAAAGCGAAGTATATTGATATAAACAAGGTTTTTGGCGAATTAAATTAATAAAACAATATAAATCTAATAAATCGTATTAAAAAACATTACGAGCTTTCAGTCTTAGTGGCACAAATCTGGGACAGCTGACCAGCGAGCATTATATTTTAGTTCAATGTATATAATTTTAGAAAGGACTTTGAGCCCAAATCAAGGATTCTCCGCCAATTTAATGAATATCTTGGAATAAGTAGGAGCATGTTCTTTTGAGTCATACTACTCCGAGGTTTCAGACGAATTTCAGGATACAGTAATTTTAAGCGTTTCCCTTTAAGCACTTTACTCTACTTTTGAACACTTCACAGTGTACAAACCAAGGACTCTTGGCGGACGAGACTTACACCACATTAAAGCCCCTTATTAGTGCTTTCCAAATTCACCATACTTATATTTCAGAGGAATTTCAGAACAGCGATATATGGAATTTAGTATTGTCCCATGTCATAACATTTTGACCCACTGTGACCAAACTAAGAATTCTCCGGGGACCAAACTTATACCAAATTAAAGTCCTTCATTAGTGCTTTCCAAATTTACTATCTGCATACTTCAGAGGAATTTCAGAACAGCGATATGTGGAATTTAGTATTGTCCCATGTCTTAACATTTTGACCCACTGTGCCCAAACTAAGAATTCTCCGGGGATCAAACTTATACCAAATTAAAGGCCTTCATTTGTGCTTTCCAAATTTACTATCTGCATACTTCAGAGGAATTTCAGAACAGCGATATATGGAATTTAGTATTGTCCCATGTCATAACATTTTGACCCACTGTGACCAAACTCAGAATTCTCCGGGGACCAAACTTATACCAAATTAAAGTCCTTCATTAGTACTTTCCAAATTTACTATCTGCATACTTCAGTGGAATTTCAGAACAGCGATATATGGAATTTAGTATTGTGCCATGTCTTAACATTTTGACCCACTGCGCCCAAACTAAGAATTCTCCGGGGACCAAACTTATAGCAAATTAAAGTCCTTCATTAGTACTTTCCAAATTTACTATCTGCATACTTCAGTGGAATTTCAGAACAGCGATATATGGAATTTAGTATTGTCCCATGTCATAACATTTTGACCCACTGTGACCAAACTCAGAATTCTCCGGGGACCAAACTTATACCAAATTAAAGTCCTTCATTAGTACTTTCCAAATTTACTATCTGCATACTTCAGTGGAATTTCAGAACAGCGATATATGGAATTTAGTATTGTGCCATGTCTTAACATTTTGATATGGAGATGGTAAATTTTGAAAGTACTAGTGAAAGACTTTAATCTGGTATAAGTTTGATCCCCGGAGAATTCTTAGTTTGGGCACAGTGGGTCAAAATGTGAAGACATGGGACAATACTAAATTCCATATATCGCTGTTCTGAAATTCCACTGAAGTATGCAGATAGTAAATTAGGAAAGCACTAATGAAGGCCTTTAATTTGGTATAAGTTTGATTCCCGGAGAATTCTTAGTTTGGGCACAGTGGGTCAAAATGTTAAGACATGGGAGAATAAAATATTCCATATATCGCTGTTCTGAAATTCCTCTGAAGTATGCAGATAGTAAATTTGGAAAGCACTAATGAAGGACTTTAATTTGGTATAAGTTTGATCCCCGGAGAATTTTTAGTTTGGGCACAGTGGGTCAAAATGTTAAGACATGGGACAATACTAAATTCCATATATCGCTGTTCTGTAATTCCTCTGAAATGTAAGTATGGTAAATTTGGAAAGCACTAATAAGGGGCTTTAATGTGGTGTAAGTCTCGTCCGCCAAGAGTCCTTGGTTTGTACACTGTGAAGTGTTCAAAAGTAGAGTAAAGTGCTTAAAGGGAAACGCTAAAATTATTGTATCCTGAAATTCGTCTGAAACCTCGGAGTAGTATGACTCAAAAGAACATGCTCCTACTTATTGCTAGATATTCATTAAATTGGCGGAGAATCCTTGATTTGGGATCAAAGTCCTTTCTAAAATTATATACATTGAACTAAAATATAATGCTCGTTGGTCAGCTGTCCCAGATTTGTGCCACTAATACTGAAAGCTCGTAATGTTTTTTAATACGATTTATTAGATTTATATTTTTTTATTAATTTAATTCGCCAAAAACCTTGTCTATATCAATATACTTCCCTTTCTGGTACTTTAACAGATACCTGTTACTGTCATAACAGCGCTCTGCTAACGAAAGTGGTTTGTGTCTTTGCTAGTTAAATTCGAATTTATCTTCACGCACATATTTTATTTCCCATGTGTATCGAATGCGTGTAGGCGATTTACGGTGGATTGCGACATAGCCCCGTAAAGAACGGCAAGAACCTGGCAGACATCCTGTTCCTCACTGGGGCACCCAGATACCAGTGAGGCAAATAACGATTTGTTTGCTATTGCAACATGTTTTTTTCGATTTCTATAACTTTGAATGTGTTCCACCTCTTCGCCTTGAACTTTTTTTCGAGAAACATCCTAATTTTTTTCTGAAATATGTTATATGAGATAAAAATATGCTATAAAAGATAAAAATTAGCGCATGACCCACTCAAAATATTTTGTTGATCTTAACAACATCTAAACAAAATCTAAACGTTGCCTTTGTAATTTTCCTTATGAATAAAATTGCACGTTTCAACTGACTTGATCTTACAGTTGAATCAGGTAAGCAAAAAATTTATAAAATTTACAACCACTGACCTTCATTAAAAATTCACTTTTACTTGCAAGCAATACGAGTTGTAACAATTGCAATCCATACAAACAAACAAAACTGACAAATACAGTAAAAGCTTGATTTACGAAATAGTTCAATCAATAAAATTATGGAAAATTGAAGTAATTATTTTAACATTTGCCAACAAATACTAAAAATCGTTCAAGATAAAGGGTTAAAGCATTATCGAATTGTTTAATATCGAATTGGATTTCGAAGAAATTGGAAAAATGTGTGATCTCTTCAACATATTAGGCGTCATCAGTAGCAAAAACTGAGATTAAGTACCATCAGCAACAAAAGCATACGCTGAAGAAGGTAAGAAATTTAAGGTCTGTCACATCTAAGTCCGTTGGGATTCCAGTTGCAACGACAGAGTAACGAATAGGTTTATACCGGACCTACGATTTGTCATCAACAACCCTAGCTTTCGTCAGGTTAGTTTCCTGTTATTTAATTTTGAAAGATTACTTCACGCAATTCGACGGCTTAATGTAAAAACGGCCCTAACTCGATTTTTTGTTACTTGACAGGAGAAGGAAAAAATTTAATAAAAGCCGTAAAATTTTAGATACAACAAAAAGTTTTAATGCAATTTCCAAAAATGTGTTGCCTCTTTTTATTAAAAATTGCATTAGAACTTTTTTTGTATCTAAAATTTTACGTATTTTATTAAGTTTTTTCTTCTCCTGTCAAGTAACAAAAAATCAAGTTAGGGCCTTTTTATATTACGCCATCGAAGTGCTTCTCACGGCTGCGCTTTACGTGGTCTATTCTGAAATTACAATTTTGGAACACTTCTTCTACCATTTCGACCGGGATCTCACCAATGACACATATAATGTAGTATTCCAAGGCAGCAATCGTGGTTGGATTGTCTCTATAAACGAGAGACTTCACGTACCCCCACAAAAAATAGCCTAGTGGTGCTCAATCGTACGAACAAGGCGGCCAATTGACAACACCACAAAATGACCACACGTTCAGTGCAGCATGTGGTACCGTCCTATTGAAATCACATTGCTGCAGAAAAACGACGGCTCCAGCAACATATTGCAGGAACCGTGTACATGTTTGCAAGCATTGCTTTCGTGAACTGAAGACCTGCTGCCTTTTGTTTCTTTTCTTTGTGTCACGGTTTTGTTTTCAGCAGTTTTCAACAAACAAAGCCACATTCGGGCCACAACAACATTTATTATAAGCTATTAATCATTGTGTCTCAAACATAAAATAATGAATTGCAAACGCAATGTGTTTGGGCTAAAGTATACTATATTTGCGACAAGCTACAAACACGTTATATTTCCATCCAAACAACAGAACAGACAGATTTTTCAGAGTGTACATTATGACATAAATGTAGCTTCACAATAAATTCAGAATTACTTTGATATCTCACACCGTTATTGTTATCAAACTTTTCTACAGTGAAAAATTTAGTTCTTAAAAAATATTTTTTAAAAAGTTGAACTTTGAAGATATTCGATCTCACCATTTTCAAGTCGAACTTTGAACCATTGTGCAGCCGCCTTAATTCCACTTCCCCTTCTCGAATTGGTGTGGTGAATATTCTAGTGATCGTTATACAAGGTTTTCCTTACATCTTCTAACGTTAGTTTTCGCAACAACCGTTTTGTTCGATTGTTTGCAGTAAGCGAGCCCGAACTGTATTTAATATACCCGCTATATTTCGGTACCAGAAAACGTTTTGTTAATTATCTTTTCTTTTTTTATATTTTCGAATTTATTCGAAGCCTACAGTCATGACCAGCAGCCATTCATCAGACATTGAACTGTTTCACTTGGTTGAATAACCCAATTAAATGCGGTCATGATAGGAAATTTAACAATTTGTAAAACCGTCGATTACAATTTTTTCGAAAGCGATTAAACATATGAAGGGAAGAAGGAAAGTCTGTTATATCGCATTTAAGTTCGCTGTAATTTAAAGTATTATACTTCATATCAATGCCGGTATTCGATATTGTATAATATTTTTGCCAACAAAAGTATTAACTACAACGACTACAATTAATTAAATCTTTACTTAATGACCACCCTAACGTAGTGATGTAATTAAATGCAAAAATAAAATTAAAATTTCGTAGAAAGTCTGGATATCCTCTGTACCACTCTCTGCATCCATGACATCTGTTAATTGTTATAATTGTTGATATGACACTTTTGGGTTCAGTATTTCATTTGTGCTATATCACTTTGTGAATTCGCTGGACGTTCATGGTTTAAGGTGACGTGTATCGTATCTCTAATATCGTTTTCAGATTCAGTTTCAGTTTTTGCCATTTTCTTTAGCAATTTGAAAAACATGGGATGAATGAAAAGGAGGAGGTCAAGATGGAAAAAAAAACTAAAGTGTCAATATTTATTTGTTCCTGTTTCCTGCATAGTGGGTGTAGTATGTATGCATCGGCAATCGCCCATTGAATTACGTGCTTTGGACAATAATCTAAAGTCATTTCAGAAAGACAAAGGAAGAACACAGCCGAACATTAACTTGGATTCGGTAAAAGTCTCAATATAAATATATCATCCTTTTAAAGATGTCGATTTCCACAAAATCTACAGCACGGGAATAACAATTTACAGCACGGGAATAGGCATGTCCTTATCTACGACAACGTCCCTAGCTCATACGCGCTGAAAAAAAACGGTCCCAGTATCATACTTCAGGAATCATACGCTGCAAAATCTGTATTTTTTAAATGTTTGGATGCAAATATAACGTGTTTGTAGCTTGTCGCAAATATACTATACTTGTGCTCAAACACATTGTGTTTGCTATACAATATAACATGTTTGAGACACAAATGATTAATATATAATATTAATAATATATATTTCTGAGACCCAAATGTCGCTTTGTTTATTGAAAATCGTTAACACCCAAAAACAAAGACAGACAATAAAGAAACAAAATTCGTGACAACAATGTTTGCAAACATGTGTGTGTTTCCTGCAATATTGTAGGTTAGGCTGAAAGGGAAGCCCGTCATTTGAGTTAGAAAACAAATAACGATTTCACCCGAGGCCGTAATTTGGACCCATTGTGGTTCCCTTATAAAGATTTGAAAGGAAAAAGGAGTAATTGTAGAGAAGAGGAAGAATGTAGGAGAGAGGGTAAGTTAAAAAAGAAAGTATAGCGGAAAATATGTTTTCAGATGTCATCTTGTACTCTGCTGAACCAGCGAATTTTTTTTATAAATTTTTTCGAAGATCATTGAGGGTTTCGAGGGCTACACGATACTCTTGCAGTCCACTACATGAACAAAGCAAGTGCTGCACTGACTCCTCCTCTTCTTCATCTAAACAACTTCTGAAGAAGTCGTCATATGGAAGTTTCATACGTACAGCCATGTGGCCTATCACGCAGTGTCGAGTTATGACTCCTGTGGGAGTGCGGAGTGTGTTCTTTGCAAGAGAGAGACCAGTCCTGTTCCATCAATGGCCGCTCAAAGAGACCGAGCTATCCTACAGGTCTGTACCGATTCCCATCTCGACTTGGTTAATGCTACTCCCAGATCGTCGACTTGGTTCTTCAGTTCCACGAACGTAATGTGCACGTCCAGGGTCGCAGCGTCTTTCTGCGATGTTGCTGGCGCGGATATTTTTCAACGTGCATGTATATGTTTGCAAGCATTGTTTTCATGAATTGACATGACATAATCTGCTGCGTTTTGATCCTTTGTTGTCTGTCACGTTTTTGTTTTCAGCAGTTTTCACCACACGAAGTCACATTTGGGTCACAAAACCATACATTATAATCAATTAGTCACAAACATGTAATATTGCATAGCAAGCACAATTTGTTTGGACACAAGTATACTACAATTGCGACAAGCACCAAACAGACATTATATTTGCATCCAAACAACAACAAAAGACAGATTTTTCAGAGTGTGGGATCTAAGACCTTCAGTATTGCCAGACAGAGAGACAGTCGACACCTTTCTGCACTTCAGCGTCAAAGAAGGTAGTAATTTCCAAAAAATTATACCATATTCTCGCTACAAATATGCATTAATGCGAATTATAATAATATTAATGCATTCATAGCATTCGTAGGAGCATCCTGCATGTCCTGCTAATATCTGTTAGTCTCAGTTCACTCCCTGAAATGCAGCAAAATATTAGATAGTTATTTTGTCCTTAGAAGGCATATAAACCAATAATACTGGTGAACAGCGGATGACGAATAACTGAGAGAGTACAAAATCCGGATCCTACAGACTTACGGCCAGCTGTACTGTGGTGAGCATCTGATTCACATTGACGGCTATAAGTCCTGGCGGTGGGTAAAATGCAAAAGCCGGAAGGCGGATCTTGCCAACTAACATCATTCAGAAGAGAATGCAAATACAAAAGCAAAAACTGAAACCTCCTATATGTTGACGACCCCCGTAATCTCTATATGCATCATGATTTACGGACCAGGACCAGGACCAGGAAAGCAAAAAATCTATACACGCTGCAAACTATGTCTGTTTTTGTTATTTGGATGCAAATATAACATTGTTTGTTTGTAGCTTGTCACAAATATAGTATACTTGTTTACAAACACATTGTGTTTGCTATTCAATATTGCATGTTTTGGGACACTATGAATAATAGGTTATAATATATGTGTTTGAGACCCAAATGTGGGTTTATTTGTTTAAAACTCCTGAAAACAAAAAACGTGGCCGGCTATAAAGAAACAAAAAGCAACAGATCTTCAATTCATGAAAATAATGCCACCAAACATGTACATGGTTCCTGCAATATGTTGCCGGGGCCATTATTTTTCAGAGTGTATATGTTGACGACCCCCGCAATCTCTATATGCATCATGATTTACGGACCAGGACCAGGAAAGCAAAAACTTTATACACGCTGCAAACTATCTCTGTTTTTGTTATTTGGATGCAAATGCAACGTTGTTTGTTTGTAGCTTGTCACAAATATATTATACTTGTTTCCAAACACATTCTGTTTGCTATTTAATATTGCATGCTTTGAGACACAATGATTAATAGGTTATAATATATGTATTTGTGACCCAAATAAGGATTTGTTTCTTAAAAACAGCTGAAAACAAAAACCTAGGAAAACAACAAAGCAACAAAAAACCAGCAGATCTTCCACTCAAGAAAACACTGGTTGCACACATGTACATGTTTCCTGCAATAAGTTGCTGATGCGATTTTATTTTGCGTGTACAGAATTTCCAAATTTTGGCGTGGCCAACATTTTCCAACACTCCACCGCCACCGACAATCTTGTCAAGCGCAAGTCACCTCAATAAAAGCTGTGGGCCATTACATGCCATGACGGGATTGAGGGAGATTTTCTCACAACCAGAGAGCTGTGCGGTTTCTAGATTTTGCACTCACTGATTGGGACCTGAAGTTGTACACCGGTTCCGAAAGGCATTGTGCGAATCCTTTTCACGGCTAAGTATTCGAGGTGATCGTCGTCGCAAAAACTGTTAGGTGGTCACAGTAGCGATAGAACCCACGTTCTCTTGTACAACAGCTGCGCACACTAGCCATTGCACCACCGACGCACAGTAGTTCAGAATCAATTTTCAACGGCCAAAATTCAATATCTTTTTATCTAGTAAACTTTGTAAAATTCTGTAAAAAACCGATTGTAGGCAAGGAGTTAGGAATTGTTGCAGTATATCAACATTGAAAATCACACAGTGGGGTATATTTTCGAAAAATTTCCAAAGTAGACTATTTTTTGTTTTCCAAGAAAACAAAATTTTTTATTTTTTTCTTCTTATGTTTTTTAACATATTTTTACATAATTGTTCATAATGCGTACAAAAAATTAAAAAAATATTCGAATCACACATATCCGATCTTTCGCGTTTTGGAAATCAAAAAATTGTACCTCATTCAGTTTTAGAGATATTGCACGCAATTTTTCTGTATGCAGCGAAAAAAACCCCAACATTTTTATTTGTTTAAAACCAGCAAATAAGAAAAGAAGTAAACTTTACAATGTTTTCTAAAATACGCCCGATTTTTAATCTTAATATCTCCGATATTTAGTCTTAATATCTTCAAATAATCCTTGACTCCTTACCTGCAATCGGGTTTTCACAGAACTTCAAAATGTTTACTAAATCAAAAGATATTGCATTTTAGCTGGTGGAATACAAGTTTGAACCACTGTGCGCCGTCACCGACTTATTAATCCTCACACCGCCACTATTTAAAACGTTTCGAATCGGCTTAAAAGGAGAGCCGTTCGAATCGGCTGTATGATGTTATAGGCCAGAGGTACTAATAGAACAAATCAAAATGTTCTACAAAACTGGTAACACCTACAACGCCAGCCAAAATTAATTAAATTTAAAAAAAAACGTTATGGGTATCGTTTCATAGGTTTTTGGATGGCCCGATTTCATTTTTGGCAAACATTTTTCGATCAGGATTTCGATAACTAACATAACGGAGGGAAGAGCATGTGTAATTCTACCTTTTCAAAAGAAATGTAGTTTCTTAACAAGGTTTAACGTTTTAAACGTTTCTACCAAATTTATTAGGAATTATAAAATAAATAAAAAGTTAGAGAAGTTTGTTTCGTAACCATACATGATTTATTTGGACCGCAAAAAAAAAACTTCGTTTAAAAAAAATCTATATCATTACGTTCGACATTTTCATCATCGTCGTCCTCGGAACTTTCAAAATTTTATTTTGAAATTTCGAAATTTTAGTTTGACATTTTATGGTATTGCCAGACCTAAATTCCGACACAGTAATGTATTTGAATTTACACTGAAAAAAATCAATTCTTACACAAGTAATTTATATTTAAATTTGAAATCAAAAACTAGAGCAAAGTTTAAAAAAAAAATTTTCTTCAGCAAATGGTAGTAAAGGGTAACGAAATAAAATCAGTGACTTCGGTTAGGGTCCAAAGTATTCAGAAGTGAAAATCGCGCGCTGTTCCTAGTTGGTGCTAATTTTTGGCGGTCCACAAAAGATTAAAAAATGTAATATTTTTAGTCAACTACTTTCATTGAAATTGAACTAGAAACCTTAAGTAAATTAAATTAACTTGATATACATTTTCGTAGCTCTTATAACACAAAATCAATAAAAAGAGTTTAAAACAACCAGAAACATAACCTTCATATAACACACATCTACTAAAAATAACCCAAAATTAGCCTGCATGCATGTATTGAAACAATCCTCAACTTTGGGCCCCTTGCCTGATCAACAACGTGCATGGAACCTTCAAAACAGTTAATTTTCGACCTCAGTGGTTAATTGGCCACTGTTTAAGTAACTTATTTTATCTGGATTACTGCTCCGATTTTTGGAATTTTGTCCGGTAATTTTTTCAATCTGTCCCAGTGTGCACTGTTAAAAATAATCACAGACGTCGCCGAAATCTCGCATTGAATATAAACTAAAACTACACTTCGAACTGAACTGTTTTACAGGTTATTTGAACTGTTAAACTAAAATCATTCAATGAACTATTGAACCTTATGAACGAACAAGTGAACTAAATGAAAGAACTAATGAACTAAAGGAACGAA
Organism: Phaonia tiefii; assembly: GCA_963931995.1. Lineage (NCBI taxonomy): Eukaryota > Metazoa > Arthropoda > Insecta > Diptera > Muscidae > Phaonia > Phaonia tiefii. Next base: position 298,420,156 of record OZ008367.1, read on the forward strand.
CTGGTTCATTCCATTGAGCTGAACTAAAAAGAGAGCTCACGTGAATTAACAAAAATCCGTAACTCAAAAAATCAATAGTTTTTTACTTTCGAATCAATGGCGGATGATTGATATTAATTTTACCACACCTGTAGCGTATACTTGATATTAATTCGACCGCAACTTTTAACGTATAATTGACATTAATTTCACAACCCTTTGCATATCACGCACAGTAATTTTAGGCCTCGTAGCGCATATTAAAATTTCGATTTTTAAAATTTTTTGAAAATATTTTGATAGAGAACATTTCGTCTGAATGGGAAACGTTAATGCGATGCTTCTAAAGGTCTGAATTGTTTAACATAAACCTACGCGTTTTATACTTTTAAACCCAGGTTCACAGCAATTCCGAATGACTCAAGGTAAGTATTATAGCTTTAAACTCAAGATAAAAAGTTATCTTCCTCTTACGTTTGTCGCACCGAAATACTATTCGGTGAACCAGTAATGTAAAAAAAAACAATTTATGGACCAAGGAAAAGACATCGGGAAAATGACTTCACCGAACAAAGAGAAAAAAGAGACCAAATGTCAATTCAATTTCTACAGAAACAGGACACAGCAGCAGCTTGAGGTTTTGCAACTTTTTGACTAAATTTTAAACAAAACTAACTGAAGTACGAAGGGGATGAGAGAAGAGAGGATGGACTAGACATCTGGAAAAACTATACAGAGAAGAATAAAAGGAACATTTATATTATTTATAAAAACAAACTGACAAGATGATATTGTATATGTAGTTATCTCAAATATTCCCATCACGTTTTCAATTTAAATTTTGTATATCTCACCGTGGTGTTGTTGCTTTTAGTTGTATCTTTCTTTTTTTCCTACTCTTACATGTCTCATTTTGGCATGGAATTTGTTGACATTAAAATCGTATAATATCTGAAGAAAGTCATCATTACAGTCGTATCGAAATGACATTATTAGGGTTAAAACAAAAGAAGAAGAGACAACTTTATCACCTTCAAAATTATACAGAAATTTGTTATAAAATTTGTAATTAAAATTGTATCCTCAATTAAGCGTTGAAAAAAGGCAGGTAAGAGATTGAGAAAATAAAAAAATAATTAAATTTTTAATGATTCAATTAACGATTTTTAACGACAGCATGAACACCGGGTGAGACATGTCGAAATATTGCTTAAATATATTTAAGGTAAATAGTTTGATCAAGCATGAAATTTAATAAAATAGTGAATACATATTTTAAATTTTGTTAGATATCTAATATTGAATATCACTCGCTTTGCTGCATGTGGCTAACCTTTACAAAGCCTTAATGTATGCTACAAAATCAGGTCCATATCTTCAGCGTAATTCGCATTAGATGAACGATATGTCAGCTCCGTTAGACATATAGAAAAATTCGTTTAAACGTGTACCATACTTATAATTTGTCAATGTACCTGTACTTACTAAAAAACGCTTTTTTTAACAGATATCGCAGTTATGCTGCATACTTTTAGGTATGGCAAGATGATGGGGTATATGATTTAGATATTATGTAGAAGAATTGTGCATTTTTAAATTATTATTGTGCATTATTAAAAGGTTTTCAATAAAACCTTGAGCATTTATTGTTACCACTTTAGTGGAAAGGAGATTCAAACTCAAATGCTTTACTTCAACGAAACCAAACAGGTTGCCTAGTTTTAGGTGTACTATAAAATATAATGTTGCCTAGTTTTAGGTGTACTATAAAATATAAGGTATAATAAGTGTATACTCTAATTCTGGCCATTCGTGATTTCTAACCAGCTCCAATGTAATTGTAAGCAATTTCATATGCTTTTTAGAGATCTTGTCAGACAAGCTACAAAATGGGAAAACTTTGATATTTAAGTTAGAAGAATTTAAGATGTGTTGCCTATTTTCAGGAGGAGTATTTTTAAACTTTTTTATGTCACGGCTATTAGGCGCCCCATCCCGTCATATACATATTATTATACAATGTAATTGAAATAAAGAGTACATAAGTATTACGAAAACGTAATGTAAGAAATTTAAAACTGTTGCATAGCATAAGGTACCTACTAAATTAACATGACACTGTAATTCAGTGCATTCCGCGATTTAAAGGGCGTTCCCAAAACTAGCCGACCTAGCAATGAAGACACAAAAAAGTCGGGAAACATTTTCTTTATTTTTCAACATAATCTCCTTCTAGCTCGATAGACTTTTTCCAGCGATATTCAATAGCTTCGATACTCTTCGATTAAAACAAGTACTCTCAAACTCCTTAAAATAGCCATCAACCGTAGACTCCACCTCTTCATTATTGGCAAATTTTTTTTACAAGCGAGTCATTGTTTCAAGTTTGGAAATAGAAAATAGTCCGAGGGACCTAAATCTGGCAAATAAGGTGCGTAATGAAGCAATTCGAACTTTAGTTCATTAATTTTGGGCCATCGAAATAGTGGATGTGTGAACTGGACCATTGTCTTGATGAAACAACACTTTCTTTTCGCCAATTGCGGCCTTTTTCCACAATTTCGTTACTTAAATGCTGCTACCCAATATTTTAGACTCGTAAACGAAGGAGCGGACACCCCCACAGTATAATCTAGCTCGGCTTTTATATTGTTTGGACTGTGGCCTCTTAAATGGAGGTATTCAATTACATAACGGCGACCAATTTTTGACAAACTAGCTGAGCTCGGTTACTTTTAATGGCTCAAATAAAAATACTACAAAGCGTGGCGCCTTGAAAGTTAAAACATATATTTTCTAAGGATGCCACTTTTCACCAAAATATTTTTTCCAAACTGCTGGCACCATCTACACGTCAGGTCGGCTAGTTTTGGAGCCGCCCTCTAACTACATCCATTGAAATGCAAATTAAATCTGAAACGGTTTTTAAGACAAAAAGTTTGATATCACAAATGTTGCTTTCAAGTTCTATAAATTGTGGCCTACCTTAAGGAGCAGCTGAAATTACACTGCATTCCAGGACTTTTTTCAACTAAATCCAACGTAATGCTATAGTGGCCGTCGGTGGTGCAATGGCTAGTGGGCTGGTGTGCGCGGCTCTTGTGCACGATGACGTGGGTTCGATTCCTGATCTGACCATCTTGAATTTTCTCCGACGACGGCAACCTCGCTTCGTTATGACGACACTATCGAGTACTTAGCCATGAAAATGCTTCTCAAAATACCGTTCGGAACCGGTATAAAACTGTAGGGCTCAACCAGTGAAGGAAAAATTAGAAAGCGCACAGCTCACAGGTTGTGAGAAGCTCTCCCCAATCCCTTCGACGAATGTAAGGGGAAACGGGACTTTTTTCATGCAAAGCTATGCTGACTCATTTATTGAGACAATATCTTTGAACTCAAAAACTGTAGCCTACTTCTAGGAGCTTGATAAATTGATGATATACATATGTATATTGAATTGATATAACATTCTACTTCTGCGCTGGGCTGATATCTGGTGTTGTCGGGTTTTCTTCGAATTAATAAAAATTCCATTGAATCTTTAAACTCTGCTGCATATCTAAAAATTGAGTAGGTATTATACTATCGAGATGGTGGAAAAAACATATTTGTTACATCTCCTAAAAAAAATGAATCTTTAGCCTTTATATTTTCTGATATGATTAATTTCATAGAAAAACTCTTTTAGCACTTCTCATTCGAAACAATAAATAAGTATTAACAATTATTCGTTTGTTTACAGCCTGCCAGTTTACCATTTGCATTTCCAATACATATAACACAGTATTCATTATTTAATGCCTTGACGTGTATTGCCTATTTTAAGGCTGGCAGTTACAGAAGTGTGTGCAATTTGATAAATGAACCCAAGCTAAACAGTCTTAACAGTTATGTAAAATTTACAAATGAGGTTATAATTATGAAGGGTCATAAGTGTTTAAGTAAATTAATTGCTCGCTGTTAGTTAAGGTTTAGTCCTTTGACCTTTTGTTATATAAAATGTCATTTGTCAACTGCTCCGTTAGGATATTTTAATTGTTCGCTTAACATTGACATTGTTTTAGAGAGTTATTTAATTATAAGACGTAGTGGCAATATTTATAATACTTCTAAAAGGTTTATGGGGCGATTATTATTTGAAGATAATACGCATTAAATGTTGTCCATGTAATACAAAGGTTTAAATTGATGTTAACAGCTTTAAACTAAAGTAAAATATGTGAAATCTAATTTTTGGAATTTCTTTACAATTTAAGTATGGGGTATGTTAAATTTTAATTTATAATGTTTATTTTCAAACAAAGAAATTAATATTTTGACATCCGATTTAATATGTTGAACTCCAAGTTTTTTGTGGCATCTACGACAGCGTATAATTGATATTAATTTGTAGAAGTTTTAATAAAATATTGTACAAAGGACTAATAATATTTGAAACTAGTATTGTAAATAAACTTTCCTTGAAGTACTCAATACACCAAAAACTTACAATCTGTGAAATAATTTGTCGGATTGATTTTTTATAAGCACAACATGGTGACGTATGAGTAATTTCTTTACTTATGAACATGTATTAAAAAATTTAATAATTTCTGGTGAAAATTTTTAAACAAAGAAAAATAATTGATCCTCAAATAATTAGTTTAACTTGATTTAATCTCGTACTAACTACTTCTGTATGTATCTTTGTAAATAACTTAAGTTTTCGCAGTAAAATAAATGTTTTCAGTCTTGGTTCCCTATCGCGTATGATTGATATTAATTTAAAGAAAATTGCATAAAACCCAGTCAAAATGCGATTAAACATCATATGCAATTTTTTAAAATCACTAGGAGTAATAGACTTCCAATACTACTATTTAATGACATTTACTAGCAACACGGCTTGGTACTAAAAAATCTGACTTTTTTTATTTAATTAGCTTTATCTTCTTTGTGTTCAATCGGGCGGGAGCAAAAGTTACCCTAAGATATTGTGCAACAGATTAGCCTTTCCAACTGTGTATCATATTCGTTGAAAGCATTTGAAGCAAAAACGTTATGTTGGTTCAAAATCAATTTTTGTTTAAACAATATTTTTTGAATTATTTAGTACAACCGGACTGTATTTGGTAAAAACAAAACTTAGCCAACGTATTAAAGCCACCGAATCACTCTTTTTGATTAAAAAAAATCGATTGCAATATCTCTAAAACGGAATGAGCTACAGTTCGAGAAATTCGAAAAGAGCCATCAATATTTTTGGGATTTTCAAAATTCGAAAAAAGCGAATACTTTTGATACGAAACTAATGTTAATTCTTTGTGTGCATTATGAAGAATTGTGTCTTGTGAATCAAAAAACCAAAAAAGTTGTAAATTTTTGAAATGTTTCTGAAATTTACCCTATTGTCAATGTTCATATATATTCCCATAATCCTTGACTCTTGGTCTACAATCGGATTTTAACTGAGCTTAAAATTGTTTACTAGATCAAAAGATATTTCATTTTCGCAAATGGAAATCGATTTTGAATCACTGTACATCGTCGAAAGAAATGTAAGGTGATCGGAGCAGGGCCCGAATCCAGGTTCTCTAGTGCGTAAGTCTGGAAAACTAATCATTTCAACACTGACGGCCATGTTTATGTCGTAAAAATTTGAACTAAAGCCTTTCCTATTTTCTGAAAATCTGAGCCAAATCTGAATTGAAAAAGAAATGAAAAATTTACTTTTGTTTGTGAAATACTGTTTTAATTAATTTTCAAAATCTGAACCTGCGGGTGTATTAGATATAACGGGTTTTTCAATAAGAGCGCTACAAAAGTGTTATTTAAATAAAACAAAACCGGTTTTAGATACCAATGAAATTCGTTATTCCTGTGAAAGTACGCTCGATGCCATTATGTATGGAACTCGATTTCTTTTGCATGGCCACCACGGGCACGCTTGCAGAAGTCCAGACGCTGAACCCAATTTTCAACAGTTTTCAAGCATAAATCGGCCTATACTGCTGCAATTTCACGTTCGATATTCGTACGAAGTTTATCGATCGTCGCTGGCTTGTTGGCATAGACCATAGACTTGATGTAGCCCCACAGGAAATAATCTAACGGCGTCAAATCGCACGACCGAGGCGGCCAATCGACTGGTCCATTTCGTAAGATAACACGTTCACCAAACTTGGTTTCCAATAAATTGATTGTGGCATTCGCTGTGTGGCTTTTTGGCGCCGTCCTGTTAGAACCACATGTCCTCCAAGTCCATATTATCCAATTGGGGCCAAAAATATTCGGTTATCATTGAACGGTAGCGATTCGCATTCACAGTAATGTGCCTGTCTTGATCATCACGGAAGAAGTACGGCCCAATGACGCCGCCGGCCCACAAACCGCACCAAACCGTAATTTTTTCGGGATGCAACAATGACTCATGGATTACGTGTGGATTGCTGTCTGACCAATAATGCATATTTTGCTTATTGACGAAGCCATTCAGCCAGAAATGAGCCTCATCGCTGAAGATGATTTTCCGATGAAAATCCGAATCATTTTCAAGTTGTTGCTCAGCCCAATTCACGAACATACGACGCTTATGGTGGTCAAGCGGCTTCAGTTCTTGCATCAATTTGATCTTGTAAGGATGTAGGCCAAGATCTTTTCGCAAAATTCGCCACAACGACGTCACAGAGATGCCCAACGCTTGAGAACGATGTGTGAGAGACACATTTGGAATTTCTTGAACTGGAGCCTCAGCGGCAGCAATATTCTCGACACTACGGACACTTCTTTGGCTCACTGCCACGGGAACATTTTCTACTGTGCCTGTAGATTAAAATTTTTCCACCAGACCCTCAATTGTTGATCTGGTAGGACGATTATGACGACAACAAATTGGACGTAGCGCTCTTAAAGTTGAGGCCACTGACACCAAATTTCGGTAGTAAATTTTAATAATTTCGACTCGTCATTGGCTCGTATATCTTTCCATGATGAAATGGCAAACCTTACTGAAGAGAAATGTGAAAAGAGCGGGAAAAATATGGCGTCGTTTGCAATCCCTATCGATTTACTTTTGTAGCGTCTCTGTTGAAAAACCCTTATAAAGGGTGTTCCAAAATGCATGCAAAATTGAATTGTAATAGTACCGATTCTCGGAATGTGTGGCACGCGAAACCGTCTGGTTGGCACCCCATACCGTCCACAGCCTCATCATGCAATTTGGGAACAACGAAACTAGTTCTCTATTTGGCGACAGAACGCCAATAATTAACATTGTCCGACCAACCGCATTTCAAAGAAAATTAATTCGATTAAAGCTTCAGTCCAAAATTGATACCAGTGGCACGTTATTGATGCATTTGTGTCGCAAAAATCAGCCTTGTATTTTATGGCTGCAATAATTAAGCCATCAGCATGAAAACGAGCCCCATCGCTGAAGATGTCTTTACTCGAAACCCCTTCATTATTTTTAAAATAGAATTCAACCGTGAAACCATGTTGTTCCTTTTTTAATCAGCCTGAATTGTCCGCTGTCTCTCTGTATTTTCCCTTTAACAACGACAACCCTTTACCGCACAATGGTACTAAATTCAAATATTTCATGATTTTTCGGACACACTTTACATTTTATAGACATTTTACTAATACGATCCGATCCGTCTTCTTTTACATTAATTGCAATCATACGTCCAGAAGACAATTTGTATTACTTATACGACTAAGGTCTGTTACAATTAAAAATGTTCGAGCGTTAGGTCCATTTTAAATAATTTTATTCTTCAATATTTCGCTACCCATTGGGTGGAATCGTTAGGAAGATAAACAATAATTATTAACTAAATATTAAATATATAATTTAATAATTAGAATAAACAATAATTATTAATTAAATATTAAATATATTATTTGTAATTAATAATTGTTGATTATCTTCATATGATGCTACCCAATGGGTACCGAAATATTGAAGAATACAATAATTTAAAATAGACCAAACGCTAGAAAATTGTAATTTAAAATTGAATACGAAAGGTCGAATGAATCACCACATTTCCAAACTAAGCTCTCTTCTACGAATCTTTTCCTCAAAACACTGCGTTACTTGCCAACATATCACGAAACCCTTCTACACAATTGAGAAAGAAAATAATAATAATGTGATAGTTTGTAGAAATCTATCTGATTTAATGGGGAAATGTCGCAGTATCACGATAAATATATTTTATTTCAATATTACTCATACTTCCCGGGTGCTTCTGAATTAACATTAATCATACGCATAGAGAGCATAACAATTATTATTCATTACCTGATATGAATGATATATTCTAATTTGGATAATGAACTGTGATACGATATCAAGGGTTTGTAACTGATACCATGTGCATACACTAATAAATACAATGGACATAATACACCTTATGTAGGGTATTTTTTAAGCGTGATGGAAATTAAAATTGTAAAAATGTAATTTTAATCAAAGAATTTAGTTTATTTGAAAGATCAATTCACGGCATTAACATTTGAAACCGATTCCGGGGATATGTTCACTGCGGCTGTTCATGACAAATCGCATTCTGGACGTCCAATTTCGGGTCCTGTTTTCGAACATTGCTAACTGTATGCCACGAATAACACGAACAATTGTGATCTCCAAGGCGTCGATTGTTGCTGGTTTATTAGCATAAACCAGAGACTTCACGTAACCCCACAGGAAATAATAGAAAGGTGTCTAATCGCACGATCTTGGAGGCTAATTGATAGGTCCATTTCTGTAAATCAACTTATCGCAAAATATTGATTTCAATAACTCGAAGGTTGCGGTCGCCGTATGGCATCATCCTATTGAAACCACATCTTGCCCGGATCAATGGCATGCATATTTTCAAACAAAAAATCATTGATCACACACAGTGCGGTAACGATCTCCATTGACCATAACGCGAGGTCTGGGTTTTTATAATGTTATTATTTTTTAAATATTCCTTTGATTTAGAGATTCAGTTTAAATAACCCTAAACTGTCAGATATAACGCTGTCTTTCATTCGTCATCAACAACTTTTACCCTACACTTGACCTGAAATTCAGAGCTTGCGAGAATTTTCTAAAACCTCTTATTTAAAAATACATATATTTTAGATATTTAATAGATCATTAAAGTTAAGATACTGCCATGATGAACGACACTGTGATACTTATACAATAGATGGTACCATAGGAAACCATAGTTCAATTCCTTATAGGTTTGTGTCGATCCTGGGTTCCATTTAGTTGAGTCTTAGTTTAAATTCTCGAATTTCTCGAATTGTTTAGATGGCTTAAATTCTCGAATTTTCCTAAATTTACTAGTCGAAGTAACTACTGCGTTCCAATATTCCTAACTACATCGAACAAAGATATAACTCGAATAATTCATACCTGTTAACAGTGACAATACTCGTCGTTATTGGTGATAATTAAGTTGATAGTTTGAACGCGGTCAGTAAAAGTTTCTGCTTCTAAGACTTCTATCTTGGTATTTTGTCCAAATTGTTCATAATACATTTCTTAATATCCATAATAGCACTTCAAAGAAAACCATATTCTCACATTAATAACAATGTCAGTAATTTTCAAAAACAACTTATAATTAATATGAACTATACGTTATACATTTTCCAAATAATATCAAGTATACGGTATATGTACATTTTGAAATTCATATCAATTATACGCTACGGGACCCCATATTAATGTTAATAATCTGGCATGCGATGATAATCGATCGAGCCACAATTGAATACAATTTGACGATTTAAACGAATTTAATTTTTATTTTATATTGAAATTCTAATATTGGGTAATAAGTATATAATAATATTTATAAAATTATGGTCTTGAGCTTGAACAATGAAATATATACATTATCTATTGGCAGATAAAGAGGAATACATTATTTGATATCCATTATTTGCTTTTGATATTATGTCAAATCGTATTTGATTTAAGTTGATCGATTTGCATCTTTTACCGGAATAGCAAACAGTTTGAAAACTTAAGATCGATCATACGCAGCCAGCACTCATATTTCTACCAACCAAATGTTAGTGGATCTCGGTGTCTAAAAACAGAACGCTCACAGGCCACTGATTGTGAGAAAGTCTCCCGAATATCTTAAATTAATTTAAAAATTTTGAATTGTAAAGTTTTGGCATTGCCAATTTCCGCTCAGAGCAACGATCTACAGTTTTTTTAAATAATGTCATCAAACCTCAAAATGTTTCTATTTGTAACAATTTTTAATTTCAAGCAACAGGTTCCCACATTATCATCCATCATACTGAATAGGTTCTAAAATTAAGTAATTATGCGGTATTCGTTCTCAGATAAATATTAATCATACGCTGCACCTGATTAAAGTATGAAGGTTTATCAATAATTTTACACGCGACTTGATATAACAGATTTATATTGACGTTAGTCACCTTTAAAGGATTCCTAAAATGATTACGATAAATGTCGTCCCTCCAAAAGTTTTCAGAATTGTAAAAAATCTTTATATGTTTTACTTTAAATTTATATAATTTATACGACACATGTTCTCATATTTTTATCGATCATACGCTAGAGTATCTAAAAGTAACAACTTAGTGGCTGTATAAAGTCTTTGCAATACGCTATTTGTAAAAATAATCTAGACGCTTGGGATTGACGCGAGCTACGTAAAAGGCCTCTCTGCATAAACATTTTCTAAAAAATTAGAAAATCATATTATACCAAGATGCTGGTGGTATAAATCAGAATATTAATCTTGTGACCGTCGGTGGTGCAATGGTCAGTATGTGTGGCTCCTCTACGTGAGAACGTGGGATTAATCCCTGCTCTGACCATCTTACATTGCTTTCAACGACGATCACCTCGCTTAGTGATGGCGACACTATCGAGTACTTAGCCATGAAACGCCTTTCGAAATACCGTTCGGAACCGGTGTAAAACTGTAAGTCCCAAAGACTGAATGTAAACCTAGAAGGAACACAGTTCACTGGTTGTGAGAAGCTCTCCCCAATCCCTTCATAGAATGTAAGGGAACCCAATTTTAATATTATTCTTGTATTTGCAATAAGAATATTCTACTGTAAATAAATAAACCTTATTTTTAACAAACTTAAACAATTTACAAAATCCACGTCATATCAATTATTCATCACTCGATTCAGTTACTCATTGGAAATGATCAAGTACATGCGTTTCACAAACATATAGCAATCATGCGCCCACAGTTTCTAAAATTAATATAAATCATACCACGTGGGTGGTTCATGGAGGTAAATGAACCATGATTTGTTTGCCCTTCTTCTATAAGTTACATATACTTAAAAATAAATGATACAAGATGTCACCGCCTAAGTTTTTCATGAAAACTTTTCTTTAAATTTGATCAAAACTAAGTTGAAATTAATATCCGTTATACGCTACGATTCTAAAACTAAAAAATCTTGAAGGAACTTGATTTTCTCGAACAACTGAACTGTGATTTTGCGACTTCGTGTCGGATTTCTGTTAAAGTTTTCAGTATTCATTTTGTACCGGCAATTAAACTTTACGTAAATCTTGCGAAAAATCTGAAATTTTATGAATTTTGATTAAATTAGGTCTCTGGGGTCTCTCGGAAAAACTATCGAGAAAACCCTAGTACAAATTAATACAACCAACTACTCAGGTTAACCCCGCAAACACAGTAACCATAAGTGCTGCGGGTGCTCAGCTGTAAGCGCGTCAATTAGACAATCGGTTATGCCTTTTACAGTTTTTAAAAAAAATTTCCAAATTAATATCATTCATACGCTAAGGTTCCCTAAGTAATACATATCATACGCTAGAGTTTTTATCTTAATGAAGAAAATCAGGGGGTATACGTCCAAACGATTAGCCTGCAACATCCTGATCAACTTAGCCGCAGAAGGCTCATCGGAAAAAACAACCAGGATCAAGGGGTATACGTCCAAACGATTAACCTGCAACATGCTGATCAACTTAGCCGCAGAAGGGTCGCCGGAAACAACAACCAAGATCAAGGGGTATACGTCCAAAGGTTTAGCCAGCAACACTCTGATCAAATTAGCTGCAGAACGATCACAGGAAAAAAACAACCAGGATCAAAAGGTAGACGTCCAAACGATTAGCCTGCAAAATCCTGATTAACTTAACCGCTAACCTAACCGAAAAACTAACGGGAAAAACAACAAAGTACAACTTATAGGTCATGAAACCCAGTAACAACCGCTCTCTAAGAAAAAAACTTCAAAAACCATTTTGTACAAGACCAACATTATAGGCAAAAAAAAAAACTGGTGATGTAGTGTGATTTTAAAGTATTTGAAAACACTTTCCAATTAAATTACGTCGAATTTATCAAATTAATATAAATTACACGTCAGAGGTTCTGGTTTAAGTCAAGAACGTCAAAATTTTTGTATCAAGAGTTGTTCCCCGCAACATTCGGGTCAACTTTGCCAAAGTGTTTGCCACAGTGACCATTGAGATGAACCAGTTGACGGTGTCGAGAGGACTCATACTAAGGAATGATGTTCCAAATTACTGGCCAACATAATGACAACAAATATTTATAAACCCTCAGAGGTATTGAAACCCGGCGACGCTTTGGAAGAAGACGAGTTACAAAAATTTCCCTTGAAAAGAAAGAGTTACATGTAAGATCTCTAGAGCAGAAGTGTCAAAGCTCTATACAGAAGGAATCCGTGACCATTAACACACTCCTACGACTCCTACAGTCCCTGTAAGTCCCGGTATAGATAAAACTAGAGCTGGGGTCAGCACCGCCGTCATGACTAGAACCACAGGGGTGAAGGTTTTCTTCATCGAGACCACATGTGCTGCCGACACTTGAGCTCTGTTGCCCAAAAATATCAGAGGCAGTTCAAGCCCAGCTGCTTTAACCTCTGATAGACAATCAATACCCTCAAGAGAGAGCAGAGAATTCCTCACTGTAACTACAGAATCTTCGCCGAAACACATATCACCATTCCCCATAATTTCAAAATAAGCTTTAAAATCGGCTACTGTATTTATTTCGGAACAGATAGGAGTTCTCAGCAGCCGCAGTGGTACGGCAATACAAAAAAATTCAGAGATTTTGCCCGATTTCCATGAGGTCAGAGGAATCGAAAAGACTGCAGCATTAAGTGGCAGTACTGACAAGCTCATAACCATTACCATTATGACCATGACTAAAGACTGATGGTAAGGAATTCGTCACTGACGAAAAGACAATCACTACTATAAACTCTACGATTCCTCGATTACCTCCACTCCCTCTCCATATAAAATTGGGGATCCCTTGAGCACAAGATCCTATAGAGAACTGCCCGATTCATTGACAATAAAAATTTATTTTGTATAAAAGGACAAAAGCTAATGATGAAGAGTGATTCCTAGAATCTGAGCTGTCTGCTTATGTCTTTTAAACAGATTAAAAACAAAACTTGCGTATTATTATTAATCATACGGTAAATATATTCCAATTCATATTATTCATACGCTAAGGCTGCCCAAGATGTATAAATTGCACACTAGTGGTTCTTCCTTAAGTCAAGAAGTTGCAGGGTTTTGCAACAGTTACAGGGCTGCCTATAAAATCCTGATAAACTTTGACGAAGAATGTGTACCGAAAAAAAACAACACAGTGAACCCAGTAAAAACCAACCTATGAGTAAAAAGCCTTGAAAATATATTTTGCGTAACATATTATAGGGTGATTCAGTTTGATTTTTAGGACCCAAAATGTGATTAAAACGGCATGACTTTTGAAGTTCCATAAAAATTCAATTCTTATCATTCATACGCTAAGGTTGCCAAAGTAGTGTAAATCACACGTTAGAGGTTCTACGTTAAGTAGGTAAAGGACTACGAATTATATGACAAAAGTTATTGCCTATAACATCCTGATCAACTTTGCCGAAGAGGGTGTGTCGAAAAATGCAACCAAGTGCAAGTTATAGACCGACAAGTTCAGTAAAAATCAATCTGTGAATAGAAAACTGCAAATACATTTTGTATAAAATATTATAGGGCAACAAACTGGGGATGCAATTTAATTTTTAAGACCCGAAATGGTTCTTTTAAGGTTCCACAAAATTCCATTCATATCACTCATACGCTAAGGTTGCCAGGGTAATATAAACCATACGCCGGAGGCTCTAGTTCAAAGCTTTATATCCAAAATTGTCAGCTGTATCATCCTTGCCAACTTTGACGAAGAAGGTTATACAGCGTCAAAACCTCCTTCTGACTACAATACTACGAAAATTAATTGTGCAAAAAATCATCACTGTAGGTCAAAAACTAATTATGCGGTTTGATTTCTAGGACCCGAGTTGTGGCTAAACCATTGAGTCTAGTTATGTATTATAATCTTGTTTAAACAAAATTTCACAATTGATATCATTCATACGCCACCGTTGCCAAAATCGTATAAATCTTAAGTTTAAGCCAAGAATGTCAAAGGCTTTATTAGCAAAACTTTTAGCCTGAAGTATTACACTCAACTTTGCCGATGAAGGTTTACCGAAAAAACAACATTTTAAAAATTAAAATGAATTGAAAATGAATTCCATATAAATGCATCATATTAATTCAAGACACTAATGATACTTCTGTGAGTATGAGAAGTTCATTCTATAAGCTTTCAAGCTGAGAAACATTATTCTAAGTGAAAAATGATTGGTTTTTGTTCGAATAATAGACATTTCAGTCAAGCACACTCACTCGCATGACTAGTTTTCGAACAGGTTGATTCTAATGTCTTGATAACAAATTTAAACTAAATTTTCCCAATTTTTATCAATCATACGATAAACATTTTCCAGTTGATATCATTCATACGCTAAGGTAGCCAAAGTAATAATATAAGTTATACGTTAGAGATTCTAGATTAAGTCGAATGAGGTTCTAGATTAAGGCATAGGCTTAAGCTGAAGTGTGTTCTAAACGACAAATCAAATCGCTTGTTTTATGTGGCCATGGACGAATAATGCCGATGACTTTTTTAAATATTTATGTTATTTAGAAATTGAATGTGATTCTAGAAAGAGTCTTATGCCGTAATCTATCCTATTTCTGCTTGTCGTTTTTTGTTGTTTTTTTTGGAATTCTAAATGTTTGAATATATCATTAGTATATCGTTTAAATATCCTTTGGAATAGTCTATAATTAAAGACCCAGTTCTCTTGATAACAAATTACTATTTAAGGTTTCTAGTGTCCTATATAAGTATTGTATGCCAACTCCTACAACTATCCAGCAATTATCCGGCAACATATATTTAACGATTTTGTTACCGAAAAAACCCATTAGACAAATTGTTCGTTGTCAAATCTAAATTTTTAACAAAACTAAAACTACCAGTACCGTTGGCTATGGTTGTTATTTGGTTGCCATTGAACAAGGATCAAATAGGACTGCCGGGAATGCAGCGAATATAAACAAGCAAAAAAAAAGAATAATGACAGGAAATTTTCGCAAACAGAAATGAGAACATCACAGTGAATGATTTCGCGAATACTTCTATGTCATTCCCATAGAAATACAGATATATATATTCGCAAGCCACTGAGTTTAATGACTTTGTAAAGATAGCAAAGGAAGAGAATAGAAAACTGAAAATATTAAAAATTACAGCAATTATTTTAAGTAAAATAATGTTAACTCAACTGTGTAACATTCAAGGAAGTAGCAAAAATGTAAGGGAAATATCAAATTGCGCCGGAAAATATTTAAAAATTAAAGATTTCATGCACTTACCCAAAGGCTCTCAGCTTACAAGTAGGTTTTAAATACAAAAGCCTGGAAGTATGCTTTACATTTTGTATTTCATACACAGAGAGATAGAGAGGTCTATTGTTTTCATTTAAAATTATACAAAATTATATTAAATTTTTTTTATTGCCGTGGAAGGCACAAAATGGGAAACATCCTTTACAAAAAAAAAATCATAAACTATTAAATGGCAATACACTGAGGCTGTCGTCAGCCTTCTGGTCCCAAGAAACCATATTGTATACCTGTTTCGTTTCTGCTTTCCCCTACAGGTTTGCAATCGTTCTTTTTTTCTTACATTATCATCATCCTTTTATGGTGTAGTTGACATACTTCGTAATACAATCCATTTTATTGTTACAGAAATCCATTCAAATACGGCTAAATTGTTTCTGATTTTTTTCGGTTGAAATTTGTTTTTCCTATTGTGGTCTCAGCATTTATTTCATTCATCTGCTTCAGTTTCATCTTGATAGCCGTTTTGTGTGTGTGTATTTTGTTTTGTTTTAAGTTTGTTTCTTAATGGTTTTAATGTTATATTTAATGGATTTCATTGTTGCCAACATGTTATTGCTCTTTGCGTTGTGGTACAACAGGAAATCCATTGCATACTTTGAGGCTGAAATCAGTGAAAATTCACTGTGAATCAAATATGAGCACAATACCTGTTTTATATATATTTGTTGTAAAAGCTTTTCCTTTACAAGGACATGCAACAAATAAAGCATGGTAAATTACACATGGTTTTAAAAAACAATTGAAGAAAACGAAAAGTTTTCAATGAAAACAATGAGTATACTTTAAGGCGCTCATGGGATACAAAGATATATGCCTTTGTATTGCACTTTTTAAGTATTTTATGCCCACACAAATTCTTTGTAAAAAATGGAGGAATTGATATCTTGTGTAACAAAAGAATATCAGAAATCATAAGCTTGGAGAAATATGGCATAATTGGCCGGCGTTAAAATAATGTATTTTACAGTTAAAATAATTTCAAATAATGTATTTTACATTTAATTCGAAACTTACAAGTTGCCAACAGAAACAACGAATTTTTTTAATTATAAAATAGTTAACATAAATCATACGACAAAGTTGCTGTACAATATCTATTGCCTACTTTAAGGTCTTAAGAGCTTATTTTCGCATCAACATCAAATACGTTATTTTACATTTAATTCGTAACATAAACCTTGCCAAAAGGAGCAAAGACTACTATTGTTTAGAACAAATAAAATCAATCATACGCCACAGTTGCTATATAAAATCTATTAGCTACTTTAAGGCCTTAAGGATATTTTAATCCCAAATAATAATCTGTTCGTTATATAATTCGAATGTTAAAAATTGCAAAGAGAAACAAAACATGTTGTGTTGAATTAAAATCAATCATACGCTACAGATTCTATACAAAATCTATTGCCTACTTTAAGGCCTTTATTATTTTTTAATATACAGCAGATATTCGTTTTTACAATTCATTAGCAACATTAAAAGTGTCAACAGGAACAAAGAGTAATGTTGTTTATACAACAGTTAAAATCAATCAAACGCTACAGTTTCTACACGAAATCTATTACCTACTTTAAGGCATTAAGACCTTATCTTCTCATATGTATCAAATAACTTGTTGAACATTTAATTAGGAACATAAAAATTCGCAACGGGAACAAATCACTTCATGTTGCTTGTCAAAATCGATTGCCTACTTTAGGGCCTTAAGTATTTTTTAATCTATATAAAATAACATGTTTGATATATAATTCAAAACTTAAAAATTGCTAACAGAAACAAAGCATATTATGCTGCTTATAAAAGAGTTAAAATCAATCATACGCTACAGTTGCTACACAAAAACTGTTGCCTACTTTAAGACATTATGAACTTTCCTTCTGATCCGCATCAAATAATTTGTTTACATTTAACTTGGAAGCTAAAAATTACTAACAGGAACAAAGCAATTTATGTTGCTGGTAAAAGAAGTAAAATCAATCATACGCTACAGTTGCTACACAAAATCTATTGCCTACTTTAAGGACTAATCTGCTCATCTGCATCAACAAATTTGTTTTACGTTTAACTCAAAAGTTAAAAATTTGCCAACAGAACCAAAGTTCCTTTCGATTTTTGCAAACGAGTAACTACGTGTATCAATAATATGCTACGAAAACCAGTTCTTATTTTATGGCATAAACAAAAATCAACTCTTGATTGAAACTTTATAGCTTCAGAAACATATAAAAAATAGGAATTAGTATCGGTATTCTAACGGGAAAGTTTTGACTCCGTCACTTTGCGAAGCACATTCTAAAGAATCTAATAAACAGCAAAGTTTCAAATATACAAAACAAAAATACATGTCAATCATACGTCGCAGATTATTTAGAAACTCTTAGAGTGAAGGAAGTATTATGCCTTATGCCGTCAGAAATATGTAAAGAAATATAAATTCCTATGACAGTTTTCCAAGGAAACTCGTGGGGGAATTATATTTAAGAAAGGCCAAATTGTGTAGACCATGGTAAGATTCATCTGTACACAAGCACAAAAAAAACTTTAATTTAAAATGAACAAAACATTAATATTAAGAATCCAGTTAGTAGGAATAAACACAATTAATATCAATTATACGCTGTGCGATATTCGATGTACCTTCAGCAATAATACCTTAAAATATTCACCAATTCATAATTTCTACTATATTTTTTACGATTTTTCATTATATCAATAGTTGTATCTCACGTTAAGGAATATTTATAAAATTATCTATGCGTGGTGGTATTTTTTAAAACAGCTTATAATTAATATCAATTATACGCTGTACATACTGTAGTGAATGTCAATTATACGATACAGGTTATTATATTCAAATGAATCAAATGGCAAAGGTCATCAGAGCATTGTCTTATTTCAAATTATTACGAATTTAAAGTTTCTGCGATAAATATCAATCACACGCTGCAGGCTCTGAAATTAATATCCATTGATTGTAAGTGTCGAAATAATGAGTTTAAAGTCATAGTATCCTGTATAAATTGTGTTGAACAGAAACCTTTACTTACACTAAGACAAATAATAAAAATATTATATGCCTAGAAAATCTTGATACCATAATGATTAAACGATCACAAATTTATTAGATCTGGCAACGCTATCACCAATTATGCTCAGTTTGGTTTGCCATTTTACCATGAAGAGAACGAAAGGCCGTCATTTGCGCCGTACGTTCCGTCAATGGCTACAGAAGCAACAGGAAGTCAATCCACTGGTTTATCCCAATATCCTGTACAGCGATTTGGAATATTTTTGCCTCAATAGAGAAGTCAATAATCCTCATTGCCGCCTTTGGAATGAAGAGAATATACGTGAGATTTACGAGGCACCGTAACATCCACAAAAACTCAGAGTTTTATGTGCTTTATGGCCAGTGGACTCGTTGGTTCTTATTTCTTGAAAAATGAGAACGGTGAGAATATTACCGTCAACGGCGAGCGCTATAGAACCATGATTGGTGACAGTATCGTGCCTCAAGTGACTGGAATGTTGACATAAGACAAACTTTTCCAACAGGATGGCATCACATGCCATAAAACTCGTCAAAAACTCGTATTATTGAAGGAAACATTTGGTGAGAGTGTTATTTCTCGAAATAGGCCAATCAATTAGCCACCGTGATCCTGCAATTAAACGCCTCTGGATTTCCTTCTCGGAGGTGGTTATGTGAAGTCATTGGTTTATCCGAACAAACCGGAACTACTGCCGAGATACAATCCCATTGCTTGAAAGAGTGGCCTAAAATTGGACTTCCAGTATGTGCCACATCCCAGCTAGCCCCACAGTCTACATGCCACAAATTATATTTCACCACTAAAGTCACAAAATTATCTTCGTCTTTTTAACCTCATTCATGATTTTTCATTTTTTTTTATATTATTTTTTTTTTATATTTAAATTTAAAGTTCTACGCGTCCAAAAACACCCTATAGTTAATATCAAGTATACGCTAAAAAATCCCAAATTAATATCAATTATACGCTACTTGTTATCGTATTAAGATGAATCATACGCCCGGGCTGCACAAATTAAAAATGATGTAATGTCAATAATTGTGCCTCAAAGTAAAAAAAAAATCTCCATGAAATTAAGCATGCCAGTATATTTTCCTGAATAATATCAAATATAGCCTACAAACTAATAATGTCAATTATACGCTACAGGTTCTCAAATTGATATAAATCGAATGCCAGGGTGTTTTTTTGTTGCTTAGAGAGAACTTACGAAAGGGGAGATGGAACAAACGAACTGTCATACTGCGCTAACTTATTGACATTTATAATCAGTGCACTCTGGCAAATCGTCATGAATAGACTCAAGCTTGAACACCGCTACCAAATTATCTAAATTTACTTGTAAAATCAGTCATCGATTCCCTCAACTTAAATACGACTTCGTGCTTTCTATGGCGCACATAATCGTCGATCTGGCCATGCCATCCGTCGAACTGTGTATAGATTTCATACCTCGCGTACTCTCTAAATGATGCAATAACACCACTACGTCGAAGGAATGTGCGTATTAAAGAGAATATCGCCGCTGTAAACGAAAGTGTGTAAGAAGATCCAAATTTATCGATTCGTTTTGGGTCGCAGAATTTGGGGCTGTGTCCCTCCACTAAATGGAAAATTTTGAGCACAGATCTTGACCTAAAACCGTATAAGGTCCAGATGGTGCACGAGTTAAAGTGGCTGCATATCGAGTAAGACCAATCCAATACAGACCCTACAGACTACATTACATGCAGAAAATGCACCGGTTGGTGCGGTTTACACCCTTTAAACAGGAGCTTGCGTCAAGGTCTATGGAGATGGTTAACGCGCCATGGACAATGATTTTTGTTTGAAAATATGGATGACATTGATCCGGATGATATGTGGTTTCAACAGGATGACGGTACGTGCCATGCGGGGACCACAACCATTGATTTATTGAAATATTTGAGAAATGGACCTGTCAGTTGGCTCTCATGGTTGTGCCATTTGACACCTCTCGATTATTTCCTGTGAGGCTACGTGTAGTCGCTGGTTTATGTCACAATTATTCGTGACATACGGCCAGCAATGCTGAAAAAAGTGACCTAAAATTGAATGTCCAGAACGCGCCTCGACATGAACATCCGCAGAGACCATATGCCCGAAGTAATTTTCAAGTTTCAATGTCATGCATGGGTCTTTCGAATAAAAACATTTGTTTGATAAAAATTAAATTTTTTGTGTTATATTTTACAATTTAAATTTCTATTGGCAAAAAAAATACTCTTCATAATTAATGTCAATCATACGCTGTAAGGTTCTCAAAGTTATATCAAGCATACGCTATTGACTAGAATTGCAAAAACTTCTGACTGTCGAACCTTAGTATCATATACTATTTATATTGTATTTGTGCCAGGCGTCTAATAACCTTTACATTGTCCAACCGTAAGAAATCTACATGGAAGTAACAATGCCAACATTTTTTACCAGGTTATAATTAATAGCAATTATTCTTTATAAAGTGTCTACTGAAATTTAACCAGTTCAACCAGTTCTCATCCTGATATCAAATACATGCCAAAGGGTTTAAGATTAATATAAATCATTCGCCGTAGTTTTTAATATTAATATCAATCATACGCTGCATATTCTGCAATTAATATCAAGAACAAACAAAGGATTGTGCATACTAAAATAAACAAAAAAAATTTACCTTAACTTCCCATGAATTGATAGGGGAGAGTTTTCTCGCAATCACGGAGCTGTGCGTTTTCCAGTTTTCACTCATTGATTGGGACCTACAGTTTTACTCCGATTCCGAACTTTTTGAGAAGCTATTTCATGGCTAATTACTCAATAGTGGAAAGTAATAAGCCATGAAATGGGAAGAAATGCAAGGAGGTAAGAGCAGCGATCGAATCCACGATGTCTCGCACAACAGCCGCGCACACTAACGGTTGCACCACCAACCTACCTACTACTAAAATACTGGTTTTAAAGTCGTAGTATCATGCACGAGATTTGTTGTGTTAATATTTACACCGGCCACTGCAAAAAGCCTTTATTTTCAATTATATAAATATCAAAAATAGTATACAGAAAATGGTTCATAGGAATACCAATTCCAGTATTGAAGAAAACTATGCCTAAAATAAATTATACACTGTAAGTTCTGAAACTAATATCAATTAGACGCAACAGGTTCTCTTACTGATAACGTTCTCATATTTATGTCAAGTATACCCTTTTGATTAGAAATATAAAAACTTCTGATTTTAGGATCTTAGTATCCTGCACGATTTTTATTGTAGTTTTTCGAGGCGCCTATTAACCTCTACATTGTCAAACCTAAAACAAGTAGTCATAGAAGTAACAATGCCAACATTTTTAAAAACAAGCTCACAAGTAATATCAAATGTTCGCAATAAAGTACATACTAAAATTAATATTAATTATATAATACTAAAACATATGCCAAAGGGTTTAATTTTCCGTAGTTCTAGATTTAAAATCAATCATACGCTTCAAATTCTAAAATTAATATCAATCATGCGCTATTGATTTAATATGTCAATATACTGATTAAATGGCCTTAATATCATGGACGAATTTTGTTGAATTAACATTTACAACAGCCGCTGTAAGAAAAGATTTACTGCCAATCAGATGTATAACCAATATAGTATATAGAATATTTTTCATAGAAATATCAATCCCAGTACTCAAGAAAAACTATGTTTAAAATAGGTCATTCGCTATATATTCTGAAATTACTAACCATTATACGCTACAGCTTCTCGTATTGGCTTCAGACATATGCCACAGGGTTTCAGCTTAATACAAATCATTTGCTGCAGTTTATAAAATTAATACCAATCATACGCGGTGTGTTTTATAATTAATATCAATAATACTTCATTGATTTCAAATGTCAAAATACTGACTGAAAGGTCTTAGTACCATTTACAAAAATAATATATAGGGCACATTTTTCACAGAAATAATAAATAACAATGTCAGTATTTGAGCAAACATGTGCTAAAAATAAATGATAAGCTGTAGATTCTGTAATTAATATCAATTATACGCTACATGTTCCCATATTGACATCAAACATGTGCCAAAGTTGTTCAAATAATTCAAACCATTCGTCTTAGGTTCTTATGGTTTCCACATAAAAAAATGTTAAAACCTTTTCGTTGATTTTGATGTAATTGTTCAGGTGCGTTTCCACTGGGCGCTCTAAAGAAAACTTATACTTCATCGTAGGTAAAATTTAAAAATTTAAAATTTATATTTAACACGAAACACAAATACTACTTCAATAGATTACGAATGCTACGATAACGTATTGTTTGTTTTCTTGCGAGTTTATAGGATTATTAGGACATGGTTGAAGAACTAATTAAAAGTGATTTATTAAAATGTTATAGTAAACCAATTGTTGGAATATTCATTTAGTTTAACACTCTAAATATTTGCTAGATCCCAAGTTAACTAATGTCTGTACCTGCGAAAATTGTGGCCAGTTTTGATGTCATGACTACAGATTGCTGAGAATTTGTAGCCTGCTATATTAAAATAACCCAGGTCGTGATGACTACTTGTGGTAGCCAGGGCCAAAGTTCTCCGATTTCAACGATTTCTGCCTGGGAAAATGTGCAATATCTGGAAGCTTATGAACTACACCTTTTGCAATTGTAATTCAGAAAATATCAATTGAAATTCAGAACAGATTAATTTAATTTAAGAATTTCTAGTTCAGATTCTGAAGATATCAATAAAAATTCAGAATTTCCATTTGAAAATCAGAAAATATAAATTGAAAATCAGAAAATATCAATACAAATTCAGAAAACATCAATTGAGGACCAGAAAATAGGAATTGAAATTCAGAAAATACTAATTGAAATTCAGAAATTTGGAATTGAAGTTCAGAAAAAATCATTTAAAATGGAGAAAATATCAATTAAACTGCAGTTTAATGCTTGAAGTTTGAAAACATCAAAAGATATTTGAAAAATATCAACTGAAATTCAGACAGATGTATATAACGACGGGCAACTATAATTGCAATTTATCTGCATTTCAATTGATGTTTTCTGAATTTCAGTTGATAATTCCAATTGTTTTCCGAATTTCAATTGATATTCTCCGAATTGATTTGTTTGTTTCTGAATTTCAACTGATATTTTCTGAACTTGAATTTGAGTTTGCTGAATTTTAATAGATTTTTTTCAAATTTCAATTGATATTTTATAATTTTCAAATACCAATTCAAAATTTTAATTTGTATTTTCTGAATTTCACTTGGAAAGTCTAAATATCGTTTGGTCGTTTCTTAGTTTTAATTTGAGATTATAAATGCCACTTGATTTTTTCTGAATTACAAGCGAAGAAGGTCTAAACTCAGCTGTCTATAATATGCTCCAAAACCATCTTATTCAGTGCCACCAATGTCGGAGCCTAAGGGAATTCATGCCTATTTGGAATATAAGCTGAGGTGTTTACCTATTGTAGTTGACTTTAGTGTGGATTACCGCAGACACCTTAATATAGTTGCTGGTGACGGTAGGAACTAGTAAGCTATGGGAGAAGGTATTTCGGATGGAATGCCGCCAAGGCATTCACTGGTATATCCAGAAATCCTAGTGATAACAGGCGGAGGATATTCTCCGAGGTATGTGTGTAGGATATTCATGATGTACACCTTTGTCATTCTAAGGACATAACAAATGCAGGTAAATGCCTGTTTCCAGTACCTACCAACAAACGACGAGGTCAGACGGTATAATCGGATGGGCGACCGCTGTATGGAAAATTGGAAACTCTGCACTATTTTTTGAAAATACCTACTTAGGTTCTTCATTAAAACTGCCCAAATGAAATAGAAATACATACATATATTAATATGTATATTAATTCCTAAGATTGCTAGATATTCCTACCCAAAAACACTATTCGGATATAAACCCCATTTACCTCTGAAGTCCTTGTAATGCGAATGAAAAATTAAACACAGAATCCAACAAAATTAGGCATAAAATCACAAATCACAATAAAATTTGTTGCGGTCCTAGAACTATTCATCGCATTAATTTAGGTTTAAATTATCCTGAAAGTATGCAATGTTTTCCATACAAAAATTCACACCAAATTATCCTGAAACTATGCTATACTTTTTGAATACAATTTTGTACCGTCCCCAAGCTGATCGAGATTTAAAATATTCACATATGAAAGTGACTGACATCTCATTTCAAACAAGATCGATCTCTTTTCCCCTTTTAGTCCTTTTACTGCTATTTGTCTACATTATCTCAAATTAATATCAGTTATAGGCAACCTGACCGCATTGTGCGTGTTTGTCCAGCGTGTTTGTGATTCAACCCCAGTCGAATCTAGAACAATAAAGTGATTTTCTTTATAAATTTAGTAATTTTCTCAATAAATTCATGTATTTTTATTTAAATTGTTATTTAAAACAAAAAAATTCTGTGATTTTACAAATTGTGTTCCACTTTTTGGTCACAACTAGTCAGTTATACGGGAAACCCGTCCAGGCCACAAAGATCAAACTTCATCAAAAGCCAAGAATATCCCACCAAAAAAACGGCAAAGATCCTGTGGAACGACTGGGATGGAAACAATACCAGTGGGATGAGAAAGCTCGGCAAACTCGACACTGTCACTTACGTGTGACAAGGGCGTCGAATCGATGGAACACTTTCTTTGGCATTGCTCCGCTTTTGAGTTCTAACATCTCTCAGGCAATACAATACCCAGTTTGGAGGCAATAAGTGGATCGGATTGGAGATCACAAAGAAAATTTGCACGCAGAACGAAATTTTTAGAAATTTTGAGTTTTCTCCCGGGATCCCGTAGAACATACAACAACCTAATCGCTGGCTTAAGTGTGTGACCAGAAATGAATCATGAGTCGGGGCGCAAGTGCTTTGAATTTTTTCTTTCAACCTAACTTAAAATATACTCCTTGTGAGACTCACGATCACTTCCACCAGCATTAGGGTCATTGAAAAAATATCCATTACTTATTTGAAATATAGTTTGAATAAATAAAAAAAATTTAAAAATATTGAACTTAAACTACTGTTGTTATTCGCGGTAGTCTAATGAAGTCCTTCCTCCAATTTCATTGAATATTTTAAGGCTTGAACTATATCTTGGCTGTATTGTACTGTAGCGATAGCTTTCACTATAACAGAAAAATAATTTTCAATAATAATTAGTATTAATTAAACTCTACGGTGTAAAGAAATAAATATGCTTCATACTTCACAATTAACTGCCTACTTTTAGGTGGGTCAATGTTGAGTCTTCACTGTCACCTTTAAGGCATTCTGATTGCGAAATCCTTTTGGGTATCAAAAAAAACAACCGTTTATTAAAAAACGGATATCCTGCCAGAGACATCCTTACTTATCTTTGTTGTTTATCTGCAAGTGCCTCATATATGTTAAGCTACCACCATAAAACCATATGTTGTTGGTCAAAATGAATGCGTGTGTTGGCTTTCCAAGAAATATATTATTACCCAGGATGTGTTGCTGTAAATAAACCGTTTTTCCCCGGCTATTTGCTTGTGTGTGTGTGTACGTGTGCTGTAAGTAAATATTTATACAAATCTTAACACGGAAGTACTGGGCACTTACACAACTGAGAGTGAGTGCAAAAGTTCCGGAACAAACAAAAAACCACAAACTACGTACACTACCACACAGAAACTTGTAATGTACACACATGCAGAACCAAAAAAAAAAGATAAACAGTCCCATATCCACTTGCCCAAATATATATTGTATATATATATATATACGTATATACACGAGAAGAAGTAGCTATCGCGTTTCATAAGCCAAAATGGTATTTACTGTATACTTGACAAATGTATCCCAAGAGGGTGCCAACAAAAGGGGCCAGAGGAAATACGAACTGAGTCCTTAAACCCCTGGAAATGAAAGTGATGAATGGGTGTGTGTGTGTTAGAATTTGTTTATCTGTCTGTCTAAATGTCTTGTTTTTTGCGTTCACTGTATTCGTGGGCTTAAGCTCTCCGCAAAAAGAACATTGTTTCGACATTTCAACAATGGAATACTCCAAAAAAGGGCAAAACAAGCGGATTCCCTGAAGTTGGTTAGCATCATTTGCAATATGCTGGGTTAATTTGCACTCTTACTTGAGGGATTTTCCGCTTGAAATAGTGGAAATGAAATTTCTTTAAGATATTCCTGAGCTACTTATATGAGTAATTTTGGGATTACTTCCTTAAAGAGATTAATTAAGAGAAGAGAGTCTTTGATTAAAAGAAATTTTGCCATAATTTCCTTACTTCAATAAGGCTGCTTAAAAAATGTGGAGGTAAGATTGAAGGGAAGATCTGTTGCTCAGTTTTTTTTTGTATAACAAGTGAGCAAACCTAAAATAATCCACTCTGCATCTAATATACTAAATAAAACAATAAATGTGTTTAGCTCCTAAAAGTATGCAACACATTGTGGGTAAAATTAACCCCAAAGTATGCAATACTTGTTGAACATGGAAGCGTAAGGAAACAAGAAATTAAAAGAAAAACGTTGAATTTAAAACCGAAGTAACCATTTAAATATAGTTTTCCACATTTTGTGTTCCACACAATATTAAACAAATTTATGAATAATGTTATGAATAAAGCGCTAAATATGTAAAGCTCCTAAAACCAGGCAACATTTCGTGAATAAAATTGAAATGAAAGTATGCAATACATATTGAATGAGTAAATAAAAGGAAAATTTTAAAGTTAAAGAAAAACTTTAAAATTTAACAGCCAACCATTCATTTAACTACTTTATTTTATTTACATCCACCCAACATTATACAAGTTTTGATTAAAATTTGTATTTCGCTGTCCGACCTTTTTGTTACCAATAAATGATCTATATTTTCCGAGCTAGAGGTCAGATTTGCTTTTTTGTACTTATTTTTCTCGATAATTGTAGCATCAACAGGAGATATAAACAATTAATAATTATCAAAACCAAATAACAATAACGAAAAAATATGAAAATATAAAATTGTATGAAAAACGTTTCTCGCCTGTTTTTTAAAATTTTGAAGATACACAAACAAAAATAATATACGAATATATAAATAATATATATAAATATAAAAGTATAAATTTACCCAAAGAAAACTATTAGATCAATAAACAATTTGTGTCTAAAAAATTCTACTTTTTACTAATTAAATGTCTCTAAATTTTGGGCTACATTATTTGTATCTCTTTTATAGTTAATACTTTTCAAATATTGGTAAATAAACAAACCGATACGTCTAGCTCCTGAAAGTATGCGTCATTTTGTACATAAAATTAACCTGAAAGTATAGAATACTTTTTGAAACCGGTGGAGATAGAATATCCTAAAAATTTTAGAATACTTTACAATTTGACAGATTACTAATTATTTCAATGTTCTCTTCATATACTTAGTTCCACTGAATACTAAACTAAATTTAGAATATTGTCATAAGTAATGCTCTAAAAAAGTTTACAACCTAACCGTATGTAACACATTATGGATAAAATTAACCCCAAAGTATGTAATACTTTTTGAACACGGAAGAGAAAGAAAAATAAAAAATGTCAGAAAATTTTTTAATTTTTACACCGAGGTAATCATTTAAATATATTTTTTTCATATTTTGTCCCATAATATCCCATGAAGAGTTCACAATCAGTGAGATGTGCGAACGGTATTTTGAGAAGCTTCTTCATGGCTAAATACTAGATAGTCTCACTAAACGAGGTGACCGCCGTCAAAAGAAATGTAAGACGGTCTGAGCAGGAATCGAACCCCCGTTCTCATGAACAAGAGCCGCGCACAATAACCATTGCACCACCGACGGCCACTTTCATATACTACACTGGCCCACCTAATATTAAACTAATTTAAACATAATATTATAAATAAAGCTTTAAATACGTTGAGCTCCTAATAGTATGCAACATATTACGGAAAAAATACAATAACTGCTAAATACTTTTATTAAATCAATTAAATCAATTCGCTTATTTTTGAATAATTTTGCCAGCTTCTAAAAGTATGCATCATATTATAAATAAATGTAATCTGAAAGTGTAACCCGAAATTCAACCTGAAATACGTATAAAATCTTATAAATGAAAGAGAAACTATAAAATGTGAAAGTCTGTCAATCATTCAAATGCTTTCTTTATATAATTAGTTCCACTTAATATAAAACTAAATTTAGAATATTATTATAGCTAAAGCACTAAATGTCGTTAGGTCCTAAAAGTATGCAACATATTATGGATAAAATTATCCTAAAAGTATGCAATACTTTTTGAACAGGGGAGATAAAGGAAAACTAAAGAAATAATTACAAATTTGACAACGAACTATTCATTTAAATGTTTTTCTTTCCATATTCTTAGGTAGAGGTTTGGTAGAAGTGGCTGGTACTATTGACATACTTAATCCAATGAGGACCGTTGTGATAAAACGGGACGTCATGTTCCGTCCTCTTCGTTGAACATGAAAATTTATCTGGTATTGTTATAGGGCGGTCAACCCATATTATACCTCACCCCAAAATTCCAGGATGGGGTTAAGGAAGAGACTTACATTGGTCAGGGGCGAACCTATTAGTACTCTGCAGAATGGCCATAAGATCATGCAGTTTAATTTCTTGAATGTCTGCCAAATCCAACATGAACAAAGATCCTAGATATTTCCCCCTACTTATACAAAAGGTAGGGAAGCATCATATGAGATGTTCGTCACTCTTTTCCTTCTCTTTGTACCCACAGTTTCTGCAGTAATCAAGAGCTGCGACTCCAAAACTTCGTGCGTGTCTGCCTCTTAAACACTGTCCACCGATCACTGCTACTATCATAGAAATATCTTGCCAGGGAATGTATATCAAGTTTAGGTACAATTTAAGTCATAACTTGGCCATAAGTGCCTGGTAATCGCATGTGTGAGAACTTCGGCTCAAAGCATGAACTTGCACATAGAAAGGGCATACATACATCCCGTGGAACAGGCAAACTAATCTCTAATCTGGCAAGCTCATTTGCTCTATGGTTCCCTGGAATATTCCTGTGCCCCGGCACACATATAAAGTGAATTTCGAACTGCTTGGTCATTTCATTTAGAGATAGGCAGTTCTTGAAATTAGGAATGCAGACTGCAGGGATTCTATAGCAGCTTGTCTCTCAAAATAGATATGCATACCCGAGGCGTTGATGGCGTTTCGTGCCAGCCAACGGACAACGTCTTCGATTGTCATGACTACCTGACTTGCCTGAAGGACACAACAATGGTCTGGTAGCCTCAATCAGTGTAGAAGCCAAAATACCGTCTATACATCCCATCCACTCCAGCCTGTCCGGGATATGAATGGAGAAGTTTCCCTTCACATTTGAAATGGGTGTCATATAGTCGGTTTTTATTGTGGTTTGCGGCATATCCTTTAAAATCGACCCAGGACCATATGAGGACCATTGCAAGGAATATCTTAGTCGAATTTCTGATGTTGCAGCTGTTTGCCTTCCGAGAAAATCTAGTGGTAGAAGGTGTATGCTCACCCCCAAACCCTCGGTAGGAGTTGTGCGAAGGGCACCCGTGATACACACCAATGCCACTTTTGTCAACCGACTTAAGTAAGTGGATTTTTTCAATATCGGTCACCAAACAACAATGCCATAGACCAATATCGGTACGACAACAGCTGTGTATATTCAGTAAACTATTTTTGGGAATAGACCCCATAGACCCACAATAGCCCGTTTACATGAATATAGGGCCACTGTCTCATCACTGATCCTATCCACAGTGTTTAACTTGAAGCTGCCGAGGGTCACGCCTCGATATTTGCACCATTCTTTAGGCAAAATTATCTACCACATAGTGAGAAGGGAGGAATATACGGAGCCTTAAGTTTCCTGGCGAAGATTACGAGCTTGATTTTCTTTGGCTTTACATCCAGTCTTTCTCCGAGGCGTACTTAGAGAGTCTCCTGATAAAGCTCTAGAACACATCGAGTTTCCCACATGGACTGAAAAAACGGAACCTTCTGCTTCCTAATACAGGGTACGATCTCGGTTTTCTCTGGATATACACTCAGTCCATTCTCCATGGCCAACTTTTAGAGTCTCCTGATTATATCTTGTAGTACATCTCTGCATAAGGAAAATACACTGCAATTGCCGATTTGTCAGAATATGCTACAACTGTGCAGTGTGCAACTAAATCCCTCCAGCTCTAGCAACAGACTGTTCAATGCTGAAATCCGGAGACGTGGAGAGTAGACTCCCCCTTAGGGTGTTCCTGAATTCACATTTCGAGTTAAGGCCGTATGTCCCAGGGACGAGGTTTCTACACTTCGTTTCACTTAATACTGAAGTAAATTATAAATAGCATTATAAATAAAGCAAAAAATATGTTTAGCTCCTAAAATTATGCAATATATTATGGATAAAATTAACCTGGAAATATGTAATACTTGTTCAAATAAATTCTGTATCTAAACCAGCTCAAATTTGAACCTGAACGTATACAACGCTAGTTGAACTAAAATTTTATTCATCTTAAACAAATGAAAATGTACCCTGAAAGTATGAAATACTTGCTGAACTCATGGTTTTATCTAATACAGCTCAGATTTCCCAAATAGTTGCTACCTTATATAAAACAATGTAGTTAAATATTTCATATTTTCGAATTCATTATTATTTCCAAAGAAATATTAATTTTGTCTGAATTACTTTTCTCCCCCTGTACGAGTGATATCGCATCAGTTTCTTAAAAAAATAATTAAGTGCAAGGAGTTTGTGTGTTCGAAGGGTATTATCTTGGAAGTGCCACAAGGATGCTTAACAAGTGTCAAGTTGGGATTTAATAAAACATCTTCATCCAGGACATATATATGTATATATCCACTCATTTCGAATGTTTTAAGACCCTCAAATATTCATTGACTCAAAGTAGTCAATGTATAAACAAAGATACAGATTTTAATCGTACTTAAAATTTCGTGAATTGGCCCGCAAAATCCTTTAAAGGATGCGAGTACAAATTACAAAATCCTTTAAAGGATGCGAGTACAAAAAATGCTTTGTTGCCGTTTCATTTCATTGAATTCTTTGGTAAAATTCAATTCAATTCTACTCCACTTCTCAGCTATCAGGATGCACTAGTCGTTTAGTCACTTACAGAAGTATGTCAACACTTTGCGACCAGACAGATGGATAACCAAAACGAATAAACCACTATTGTTTCTGAGTCCATCAGCCCCTACGTCTACCTATGAACAAGACAGTCAGTTACTTCTGTGAAATGGCTGACTACATAAAATGATTGACATACAGAGAAAGAGACAGCGAGAAAGAGACATGTTCAATGGAGAAAGTAAACTGAAATGTAATCGTATTGTTCATATGTATTGAATTCATATGTATTGAATTGGAAGGATATGGTTGAATGAAAATGAAACGGTCAATTAATTGGAAATAAAACTTTAAAATTTGAAAGTAAACCAATAACTTACATGATTGCACATATCAATTACACACAACACTTTAGATGAATTTGTATTTCATAATAAAAACAGAAAACCAAACACACCTAAAAATATGCAACACATTAGTATTTCATATTAGCCTGATAGTATGCAATAGTAACTAATTATTTTGGTGTATTTAATTAAAATTAGGTTACAATTTCAATAAATTTTTTAAAAATATTACAATTGCATCAGTGAGTTTACAAATTAGAAAGGGCACGGTTCTCTTCTCTCTCATCACGGAGTGTATAAGGAAACACAATTTTAATCATCCCGAAAGTATGCAATAAAATTCATTACTTTACACCCACCATGGATGTAAAATCTTAAAATAGCGATTAATAATATATAAGTAATCAGCAGTGTTTGTAAAATGTCTCAGGTAAGAATTGTGTTGTCTTTTTAGGCAACAACAAAAATCATTTCTAAAGGGAACCGATGGTTGTCTAGAGATGAATAGACGTTTTTGCAAATGTTGTCTTGTTTGTTTTGGTCACGGTATTTTTCGAACAATTGCATAGTGGGAAATTCTAAATTACAATGAGTTTTCGTTTGTATTTAGTTTGATCAAATTTTCAACAGCATCATTCCAAACAAACGGTGAAGAAGATCTGTGGCTAGATCTGAAATAGATATACGGTTTGCCAGGAATCATGAGGATGCATTTTCAAAAAAATTTTTTATAAAAAACTATATCTCTATTAAATGAATAATAACATAAAAAAGTATCTCAGGTTATATTTAACAAAAGTTTAAAGAAGTTGTACCCCCGTATTCATAACGAAAATATATTTATAGTATAAACACCCCGTACATTAAATGTCGTCTAACTAGTATGGATTTTAGTCTAAGTCACTCGTTAGCCAAGAGTTTATTTAAAAAAAGTTCTATCTACTGTCTAGCAACCATACAGTTCATCTAACGTATGAACATGACTGCTGTTACCGAATCCAGCTCTGATTCTCACGATTTTTGTCAGTAAAGCGACAGCTGTTCGTCAAAAGATAATATGTTTTCATTCAGTTTTTAATCACTCTCAGTTTAGACACGGCTTAGATGAAGTGTCACCTGTATATCGTTAGTTAGATATTAACCGCTGTTTAATTTTAAACAACCATACAGTCTACTTATGTATGAAGTAAAAAAAACCCGTTTTCCATTACATCCCAGACGAGATTGGGGAGAGCTTCTCACATCCAGTGAGTTGTGCGCCTTCTAATTTTCCACCCACTAATAGGGACCTACAGTTTTACACACTACAGTAGTACTCGATAGTCTCGCCATTACTAAGCGAGATGACAGTCGTCGAAGGAAATTTAAGGCGGTCAGTTCAGGGATCGCACCCACGTTCTCATGCATAAGAGCCTCGCACACTAGCCATTGCACCATTAACGGACACGTAGATGAAGTTTAATAATCAAAAATTGTTACCGGCTATCGTATTAGACTTTTCGTTGTAAATACGACGGTTTATCTTGTGCTCTTTTTGCGGTTTTAGTGAT
This sequence comes from Phaonia tiefii, assembly GCA_963931995.1. Taxonomy (NCBI): domain Eukaryota; kingdom Metazoa; phylum Arthropoda; class Insecta; order Diptera; family Muscidae; genus Phaonia; species Phaonia tiefii. Next base: position 298,454,052 of record OZ008367.1, read on the forward strand.
TTAAAATTATCCTAAAATTATGCATCACATTCCAAATGCTTACTGTATTTAACAACAAATTCTAATGTTATGCAAATATCTGACGTTGGTGTTAAGATAAATGGTTTCAAATCATATAATAATAGATTGGCTTGTATTTTCATACACTGTCTGGGAATTAATATTAATTATTCGCAGTGATGGGCACGATAGTATAATATCACTCATACGCCATCGAATTGTTTGGACTACATATACTATTTTATCAATTGTAACTATTTCAACTAGAGTTTCTTAATTGAAAAATAAGAAATTAATGATTTGCAGATATTGAAAAAAACAGCACCGAGAAAGCTGCGACGAAGAAATCGAACTAACATTTAGTTTATAGTTATCCTAAAAGTTAACATTACCTTTGAACGGCTTTTTGGCGTTTAGAAGTAAACCCTTACAACAAAATAACTAACTACTTCTGTTGAAGAAACATTTTAAAAACCCTATATTTTTTTTCAATCCGTTAGGAGAGGTTAAGCAAATTGCCCCGAAATTTATATGAATTATACGTTGCGGTGACTTAGAGGTTTTAATATTACCCATACGCCATCAGTGTTCTAGAGAAGATATGTAACACGGTGTTAAAATCCATTAATTGGAAGAGTGGTTTGAATAAGGATTCGTTGGTAAAACTTTGTACCACCCGGTATATTATATGGGTCAAATGTGAAGCAACCATCCGGTACAAACTTGTACACAAAAAACTACTGGGCATCTCCCTCAACCACCTGATGTGATTGAGCAGTAACCAGTGATTCGTACTATTCGGATTTACTTCATCAAACTAATCGGTTTTTCTGCTGAAAGATGTTGAACAGATCACTCGATGGACTATCGTGGTGTCCAAGACCTGACTGGTTACAAGTTCTTCCGCTAGTTAGTTCTATACCTTATTCTCACTACAAGATTGAATGCCAGTCAATATCATTTTTCACTCTGCAGAAGCAGTATTACCTTAAATAATTCAGGCACTGCACCTCTGTTTGTACGAAGACGTTGCTCTCCGAGAATGCCGCACCTTTTTTTGTACGAAGTCTTTATACCTCGTGAGCAAAGCATCGGTTGTAGTATAGGTTTAGGCCTCGTGGGTCCTTCACCTTTGTTTATATGATGGCTTTGTTCCTCATCGGCACTGCACCTGAAGATATTACATGCTAACTTTGTTACTTCCCTTAATTTTACTAGGTTCCTAACACACTGTCTCTGCGAATATCATCGTTTTCGCCAGAAACAGTCGATTTTCGAAATCAAAGTGAAAAGCACGTATTCCAGGATATGGCTGAAGAAGATACGTACACTAGTCCCTGACAAAACAATTAGTATTCTCCAAAAAGATTCTAACATTAAGCGTGTTTTTTTATTTCCAAACAAACAAATTTTTCAACGTCTTTCAATACTACAAACAAAGTGGTCAAATAATCTGTTTAGCAGGGAATAAAAAACTGCCCTATTATCATCATCCTTCATGAAATAAAATGCGAGATATTGTCTCCTACTCATACAAAAGACTGGGCAGTAGCATATGAGATGTTTGACGTTCTCGTCCTCCTCTTCAGCCCCACAGCTTCTGCAGTAATCATGAGCTGAGATTACAAAGATAGACCATTAGTACTTAACAAAATGGTCCTAAGATCATTCGGTTTAACTCTCTCAGGGTCTGTTAGTTCCAACATGAAGTAAAATCCCCCATATAGTCTCCTACTCGGTCAAAGACGAGTCAGTAGCATACGAGATATTCAATGCTCTGCTCTACGTCTTCATCACCACAAGCTCTGCTGTAACTATGAGCTGATATTCCCAGTCTAGACGAGTGTCTGCATATTAAACAACACCGGCGACGATTGAGGTTACCTGAACCCAAGATAAAAAAAACGATTCCCATTACATCCCATGAAGGGATTGGGGAGAGCTTCTCACAACCAGTGAGTTGTGCGCTTTCTAATTTTTTATTCACTGATTGGGACCTAAAATTTTTCACCGGTTGCGAACTGTATTTTTGAGAAGCTTTTTCATGGCTAAGTACTCGACAGTGTCGCCATCACTAAGCGAGGTGGCCGTCGTGGAAGGAAATTTAAGGAGGTCAAAGCAAGGATCGAACCCACGTTATCATGCACAAGAGCCGCGCGCACTAGCCATTGCACCGCCGACGGCCATAACCCACATAACAAGATAAACCCACATTAAAAAAAAAAAAAAAATCCTTGTAGCAGTTTTGTATGATTTTTTGGTTTCATTTTGTTGGTTAGTGTTATATGTGAAAATTTAAAAAAAAGCTTTATGATTTTGGAATTTGTAAAATATATAGTAATTTTAATTTTCGCCTTAAAATGGTAACATTGGAACTTTAAAATATGTGTAAACTACCTGTAACCCTAAAAGTATGCAATATATTTCATTTAAACTGTCTCCCAAAAGTATGCAATACTGCAATATAAACAAAGAAAAATACGGAAGTAGATATTATCACAAGAGTTGGTCAAACAATTGATTTTCGCTTTCCAAAGAAAAATTTGGAACTTTAAAATATATGTAAACTACCTGAACCCCAAAAAGTAGGCAATATGTTTCATTTAAACTGTCTCCCAAAAGTATGCAATACTGCAAAATAAACAACGGAAGATAAGAAAGAAGCTATTATTAGAACAGGCTCATACTGTATGAAGAGCTATCATATATCAGTAATTTTTTTACAGATACATGCGTAAGATGGCTTTTAATTAATTTTTATATAAATAGTCGCTTGAGGGAATTGATTGACTTCAAAAAGTATAGCTTTAAAGTTTATCACTTCTGGCTTGTACACTATTTAAAAATAATCGTTTCAATTAATTAGCCGGCTTTCAAAGAATTCTCATAAAATTCCCACTATGACATAATATCTATAATAAACTGGAAACAATTCAATGTAATTAAGCTCAAGTCATTACGATCTATTTCAAAACTGTATCATTTAAAAATCTTTGAAACTGTTGTACTGCAACCAATTTCAATTTCATTAGTTCTTTAATTAACTTCAAAACGATATGAAAGATACAAATCTGTAAAAGGCATTAATTGAATATTCGACTACAATGAAATCGAATCAAAAATAAAGAAACCCACAAAAGAAAAAAATTGAAACGAATTCAGTTTTATTATGACAACAACAATAAATTGATGATGAGTTCGAAAATGAAATGAAGAGACCGACAGCCGTTACAAGCTAAAGTTCCCGCCATGACAGAATTAATTGCAGGGTCTACTGGATGAGCGTGTACAATTCGTTATGAAATTAATGACGTTTCAAATTGCTTCGGTTTCAAATGTATAGAAACAATTAATCGTTGAGACGAAATTGAAGATCCAAATATTTCGCAAAAAAATTTACAGAGTGTAACAAAAATAACTAAAGTAATTTAAACACCTACAACTTCTTCAGAAATGATGATGATCTTCGATCAAGATCGAAATATTGAAACTAAAGTAAAATTGATGATCGTATGAAAAGGACCTAGAGCTCGAATTTTAAATATAAGAACGTCAAACAGAAACATTTAAAGCATATTATAGCTTGATTCCTATCATTTAGCTCACAAAATATATTTTCTTAACGCTGTTCATTTTCTAGTAAGCTTGTTAGCTTAAAACTTTAGCTTGTTGGCTTAAAATTTAACAACGTTGGCTTAAAACTTTAGCTAGAAAGCTTAAATTTTGAATAAAAGATTCACCATAATCAACTACCTAATAAACTCCAATCCAATATTCAACACTGAATAAAAAATAGTATAGGATAAAATTGTTGCCCTCCATTTAAATTGTTAATTTGTTTTCAATTCTGTAAATGTTACGAGGCACCTACTTTTGTCGCCCTCTATTCAACATAACAAATATTTTATTTCACTTCACATCATTCTCATAAATTCCAAAGTTAAATTAAAAATTCATGATTTGTATTAAATTACAAAAATCCCATAAATATTAAAAATATTTGAATTATATTTTTGTGGGTTTTAATTTTGTTTTATTAAAGTTTTTAGAAACAAAAAAAAATCAGGTCAACCAACTAACATGGTAGTCAAGTTGCACACGAGTTTGAAGGAAGGTCGTTTGGGATATCATCTGTAAAGTGTGGCAGGTTTTTGATATAAATATTCAAATAAAAAAATTGAGAATACAAATGTAAAATAGTTCATAACAACTCCCGAAAAGAGCACAACAAATTGTAATGCGAAAAACACCTAAAATTATGCAACATTTTTTTCTACATAGAAATACAAATTCGTGCTAACATTCAGCTACGTTTTGAATAATTTCTACTGAAGATATTACTCTAAGAAAGTTTACATATTTACATAAAAAAATAGCATGTAATTTTCTTAACCAAAATCAAAAAATGTAAAATTTGTTAAAAAGTAACCCTAGAAATATGCAGCAAATTTAAAACTAAAAAGCACTCAAAATTATACAATAGTTAGAAAGTATAAAATAATTATAACACCAATACAACTGGTATCGGGCTTTCCATTAGAGACATAACAACTTTATGTTTAATTACAAATTGCATTCTTAGACATTTTTTATGATTTGAAAATGTCAAAACGTCAGTCGATGTTTACATTTCTATCGCGGTGAAGTTCATGAATGGGAAAAGCTTTGAAATTATTAAAAATATCTACCGGAACTCTGAGTAGGCTGTCGCAACTTTATGCACCGAAATTTCATCGAAAAATCGTCTTGAGCAATGAAGCTCATGGCTTTGTCAGTATGAAAAATATGCAAACCCACGCGTGCCTCAAGGGCCTCCATTTCATATAGAGAAAGTGGTAAAGTGATGTGGATTACATGTTGGAGGTGCGACTGGTCCATATTTTTTCGAAGATAAAAATGGTAGCCATGTTCACCGAAACGCATTCGCTATCGTACCATGATGGAAGACAAATTTTGGACAGAACTTGGTGGACTTGAAGCAAGTGTTGTATGTGGTTCGAACAAGGTTGTGCCATATGCCTAACAGATGGGCAAACAATTGATTTATTTATGGACTTGGATAAATGAAATGAAAAATTATCTATTGAAAGAGAAGTTCGCAAATCGTTCAATCTCGAGAATTATACCGCTCAACTGGCCGCCCGGCTCATGCTATATAACGCCTTTGGATTTATTTTTATATGGTTTATGCCAACAAGACAACAATGGCAGAGGTGCAGGGCAGCAATATCATACGCGAAATTGCTAAATTTCCGGCCGCTAGGTGTCATACACTCTGAAAATAAAACGGTCCAGCAACATTGAATTCAAAATCTGCTGCTTTTTTGTTTTGTTGTTGTCAATTAGGTTGTTTTTTCAGCAGTTTCGATTACAGAAACATCATTTATTACTAATTAATCAGTGTGTTTGAATAGCAAACACAATGTGTTTGGACACAAATATACAATATTTAAGACAAGCTACAAACACGATATATTTGGATCCAAATAAAAAAATACAGAGTTTTCAGCGTGTAGCTATATCGGTCAATAACCATACAACCTGTCATTCTTTATGACGCAGAAATCTGGGTCATATCGCACGCGGACGAAACAGCACTGTTTCTAACAGAAAAATTCTCCGAAAAATATATAGGCATATAACGGATAGCGGCGAGTATCAACATCAAATGAACCACGAGATGTATGGATTGTATTCCGACAGCAACATAATTAACCGAATCAAAATAAGGTGAATAACGGGTCATGTTAATGAATGTATAAGTATAAACTAGCGCGAAAGGTATTCAAAGTGTATAACAGCTCATTTGATACTAAACTATCTTGACTCATGCACAGGTTTAAGTGCATACTTTTAGGCTTCTTGAAATTGCCAAATCGTTGCATAGTTTTAGGATTCAACCTTATTTTGAACCAATTTCTTACCTTATACCAGTATTAAGTAACATGTTTAAAAACCAGTAAATTACCTGCAAATAAACAAATGGAAAATAATAGGTTAATATACTAGCAGTTATAAAATACTTCAAGGCCTTCAGTATTTAACTGATGTATAAGGAAATGTCTAAATACCCCATGAAATCAATAAAGTGTATCCAAATTAGTTTCAGAGGAATTAATATAAACTATTCCCTCAAAATGTTAGTGACAGTCGTCTGTTTTTTGGTTTACATTTTATTTTAATATAAACACTATATCAAAGTTGTCAAGTTGTCGTTTTCTATAGAAAATGTCTACAGAGACAAACTTTACTACAGAAAATGTTTGCTGATACCGACTTTATATAGAAAATTATTGCTGATACCAATTTTATGTAGAAAATTTTTGCTGAGACAAACTTTTCTTTAGAAAATGTTTGCTGTGACTTACATTTCTATAGGAAATGTTTGCAGAGACAAACTTTTCTATAGAGAATATTTGGTGAGACAAACTTTTCTACAGAAAATGTTTACTGAGACAAACTTTTCTGTAGAAAGTGTTTGCTGTGACAAACTTTTCTATAGAAAGTGTTTGCTGTGACAAACCTTTTTATAGAAAGTGTTTGCTGTGAAAAACTTTTCTATAGAAAATTTTTACTGCGACAAACTTTTCTATAGAAAATATTTGCTGAGACAAACTTGTCTATAGAAAATGTCTGCCCAGACAAACTTTTTTATAGAAAATGTCTGCCGAGACAAACTTTTCTATAGAAAATATTTGCTGAGACAAACTTTTCTATAGAAAATGTTTGCTGAGACAAACTTTTCTATAGTGTTTGCTGTGACAACATTTTCTATAGAAAGTGTTTGCTGTGACAAACTTTTCTATAGAAAGTGTTTGCTGTGACAAACTTTTCTGTAGAAAATGTCTGCCGAGACAAACTTTTCTATAGAAAATGTTTACTGTGACAAATTTTTCTATACAAAATGATTGCTGAGAGAAACTTTTCTGTAGAAAATATTTGCAGACAGACTTGTCTATAGAAAATGTTTGCTGAGACAAACTTGTCTATAGAAAATGTTTGCTGAGACAAACTTTTCTATAGAAAATGATTGCTGATACAAACTTTTCTACAGAAAATATTTGCTGGGATAAACTTTTCAATAGAAAATGTTTGCTAATACAAACTTTTTTATCGAAAATTTTTGCTGTGACAAACTTTTCTGTAGAAAATGTTAACTGAGACAATCATTTCTGTAAAAAGTCTGTGCTGAGACAAACTTTTCTATAGCAAATGTATGCTGAGACAAACTTTTCTATAGAAAGTGTTTGCTATGAGAAACCTTTTTATATAAAATGTTTGCTGAGTCAAACTTTTATATAGAATATATTTGCTGATATGAATTTTCTATAGAAATTGTTTGTTGATACCAATTTTTGCTGAGACAAACTTTTCTACGGAAAATGTTTACTGAGACAAACTTTTCTGTAGAAAATGTTTGCCGAGACAATTGTTTCTATAGAAAATGTGTGCGGAGGCAAACTTTTCTATAGAAAATAGAAATTTACTTTTGTAAAAAACCATGTGGCAAACAGTTTTATACAAAATATTTTCTGAGCCATTTGTCTATACAAACTATTTGCTAAGACAAATTTATTTTCTTTAGAAAATGTGTCTCTTGTGTAGAAAATTTTTCAATAAACAAATTTTATTACAGAAAATGCGTAAATTGCTGAGACAAACTCTTGTATAGAAATTGTTTGTTTAGACAAATTTGTCTGTTGACAAAATTTCATCAAGATATGTTATCGATGAAATAACTTTTCTGCGACTAACTTTTTTTTATCGAAAAATGCTGCTCCGGACAAACCTTGAAGGACATAGTTCTATAGATTTCTGTAGAGTTTTGTTGCAAATCTTCCTAAGTGTCTGCGTTTCTAATTGAATAGCAAACAAAGTTTGCTTGACTTGTGTAATTGCATTGTATGTCTGGGTCTGTTTATTAGCCAACCAAACGAATGATGGCAAAAACACCTGTTGTTTTATTCTGGCAGTTTGATTTTGTACCAAACACATCTCGGTATCTGTAATTTCATTAGTTACACGCCCCAGAGTCTTTAGCTGTGTGTGAGTATGTGCAAGAGTGTCGGTCTGTATGGTTGGCTGTGTGTGTCTGAGGTTCCATATGACACTAATGACTACGATGTGGATGACGATGGCGCGCATCAGGAGGTTTTTCGCCTTGAACTTAAAGTTGAACTGACTTCTGTCAATGGCTTCCTTAACTCTGGTGCTCTGCACGTCCGTTGTGGCTGATTGTGACTGAATTGCTGCTCTCTAGCAGGGGTCTTCTCTTGCTGCATGGTTACATGCTGTCTGCTCAAGGTCCAGCTTCTGAACAAGTTGTTGCTTTACATTTGGTTTTCGTTGTTGTTTATTTTTTTTATATTTTTCTTTATTGTATTACATTTTATTCTTGTTTTAGTATTCATCACGAGTCTTGTGTGTGTGTGTGTTTTATCGTGTTTCCTTTTAATCTGATTTCATGGTTTGTTTCGTTTTTTTGTTGCACGGTTTTTTGTTTTTGCTCAATTCGTTGTTTTTTTTTGATTTTTTGTACAGAAAACAACAAGTGTTGGATTTTCTTACAAAATTGTTTTATTAAATCAAAATCGAAAAGAGTTGAGGGGAATATGTGAGGAATATTAAGTGGAACATGGAAGCAATCTGTGAAAATGTTTGGAATGAAATGTCAGGAAATCTTAATTTTCTATGATTAAGAATTTTTTATATGAAGTACAATAAAGGGGTTCAGTAATGGAACCGTCGTATGGCCTAAAATACTTCCATAGTGATCGTATACATATCGCATACGATCGTATAATTTAGACATTGTCGCAGACAACCGTAATAGAGGTTGTCACAACCAGAAAAGAGGTTGTCACAACCGCAACACAGGTTGTTACAACCTTAACAGAGGTTATTTTAACCGTAATAGAGGTTGTCGCAACCATAATAGAGGTTGTCACAACCGTAATAGAGGTTGTCGCAGCCATAGTAGAGGTTGTCACAACCATAACAGATGTTGCCACAAACGTAATAGAGGTTGTCACACAGTAATAGAGGTTATCACAACCGTTATACAGGTTGTCACAACCATAATAGACCGTAATAGAGGTTGTCACAACCGTAATAGAGGTTGTCACAGCCGCAATAGAGGGTGTCACAACCGTAAGAGAAGTTATCACAACCGTATAGAGGTTGTCACAGCCTTAACAGAGGTTGTCTTAACCGTAATAGAGGTTGTCAAAACCCTAATAGAGGTTGTCATAACCGTAATAGAGGTTGTGGCAACCATAGTGGAGATTGTCACAACCGTAACAACTGTTGACACAACCGTAATAGAGGTTCTCACAACCATAATAGAGGTTGTCACAACCGTAATAGAGGCTGTCACAACCGTAACAAAGGTTGTCACAACCGTAATTCGTCAATTCCATTGTGGCAACCACACTTCGGTGGCACCAACCGAATTTACGGTTGCTCCAACCACTTTTCGAACAATAAGCTCTGCGAGAATAGATTGGTTAGTTTTTGTGGTTGCTAAAGATACAATTTAGCATCAATTAGTGTCTTGAGACACCGTTTTGCATACCACATCACTCCGGGCAGTCCAAAGTACTGTGTCTATATCCAGCCTGTTAATCGGAGATACCTCATTAGATCCGCTAGATCTATCTCGTGTATCTCAGTGAGCTTATGCAGCAAGGGACGGCCCATAGTCCTCAGGTGTCTAGTCATCAGAGCCCGATAACTGCAGAGGAGATGCTCCACCGTCTACTCCTCTTCTGCGTCATCGCAGGCACGGCAGTGGTCATTATTTGCAGCTTCAACTGTCTTGCGTGATTACCGATTGGCCAGTGCCCGGCAAGCATGCCAGTTAGCCTCGATATGTCTCCCCGATTATGGCTAATCAGAGAGTTAGTCCGGTGAGTGTTATATTCTGGTCATGTGTTTCTGGGTATGCGACATGTTTCCGTCATATCCCATCTGGTCTTCGCTGGTTCAAGGTAATGCAGGAAAATACCTCTTTTGACCAACCCTTTACGCGTTGCGACTGACGCCATGTGGATTTCGGTGGAAGAGGATCCTGCCCAGCCTAGTTCGTCTGCTTTTTCGTTCCCTAAGAAACCCTTGTGGCCTGGTATCCAAGTAAGAACCACATTGACCAGCCGGTCTAGCTCGACAAGTTTTTCCCTACATTCACTAACGAGTTTAGATGCAGTGCGGTAAGATTTAAGTGATAGGAGAGCCGCTTGGCTATCTATAAAAATTCGCATGTGCTCTGTTCTTCGCTGTAGTATAAGTGCGGCGCAGACTTCTTTGATAGCCAGTACGTCCGCTCGTCTGGGAGTTTGAGCGATAAATTGAGGCCTGCCATTTGAATCCATTTTGAATCCCTTCGTAAATACTTTGGTGTCAAAACCTGTAAGTGGTTCGCCTTTATCCCACTCTATTCTCTTGGGAAACCTGACATAGAATAGGTTATCGAACGTCAATGAAGGGGTGCAGTAATCAGTGGTTATATTGAGTTCTCTTGGGATTGTGTGTAGTAACTCGCATGTCCATATGCGTTGCTCTTCCAGAGTCCAAGAGCATTTAGTCGGGTGGCCCTCCTGGCCGCACTAGCTGTGATGTTCAAGTCGATTGGTATAATATGAAGCATCGTATTAAGGGCATCAGCTGGACACGTCCTCATTGCGCCTTTTATGCCGATGCAAGCTGATCTCTGTACTCTATACAACAGTTTCATGGTGGACGTCGTCCCTGCCACAGGCCATCATACCTTGCTCCATAGGAGAGTATTGGTCTGATTATGCTAGTGTACATCCATAGCAACATTTTCAGTCGGAGACCCCACCGGCTTCCGCACATTTTCCGACAAGCGTAGTATGCAACGGTTGCCTTCTGTGCGCGGTGCTCTACGTTGCGCTTCCAGAAAAAATTGGGGTCAAAAATCACGCCCAAGTACTTGGCGTGAGTTAACAGTGGAATCTCTATTCCGCTTAGTCGAGGAGGATTAAACTTTGGTATCTTGGTCTTAGTGGTAAAAAGCATGACCTCAGATTTCTCGGGATTCACTCCAAGACCACTCCCAGTGGCCCAATCGTTAAGTGATTTCAAGGCCCCATTCATGATTTCGCTCAACACGGATGGGAACAAACCAGACACCATTATTACCACTTCATCCGCATACGTCACGGTTTTGATCTTCATATTGTCCAGTTTCAGTAGTATTTTGTTCATCACGAGTAACCAAAGTAGGGGAGAGATGACTCCACCCTGGGGAGTTCCCCTATTCACTCGCTTTGATGATTCGCTGTTTCCCATAGAGCCGTTGATAATTCTGCTCTCTAGCATTGTCACTATCCAACTCTTGAGGAATATTTCCACGCCTAGATCTTCAACTGATTCTTCGTGAGTATAGGTAGTACAATCCAAAATGTGTTCGAATGATGTACCTCAGGATCCAGCCCCCAATATTGCAATATTGCTAATCGTGCGGCCCAGAATCACGTTATTAGACGTAAGACATTTTCCCAAAGAAAAATCTTTCAGAACCAAAGGAAACAAGGTCCCCTGAGAACCTTTCAGTTTGTGGACACTTGAAACCTTTAAGAAACCCCACTGTTTTCTATCAAAATGTTGTTCACAGCAATGCAGATGACACCCATTATCGCTGATGGACTATTGCCTTAAATTGAATCCCTTGATCACATTGGAGGATTTTTGATAAAAACTTTAAATAGTTCAGCCGTTTCTAACCGGTCAGCAGGTTGTTTTTGGGGTCCTTTCAGGACGCTAAAACTTGACGCGGTGCTGATGATGATAGCGATCACCAACTATAAGTGGGCAGCTTCCGTCTCGGTCCAGCGACTGTCAACGGCGATGGTGGCAAAATCGTCAAGTACAATACAGATCGTCTTCAGGACTTATTCATATCAATGATGTATGATCAAACTCTACGCATCAATTTGGCACAGAAATAGTGGAGCGATGGCGTGAATTGTTTACGACACAATCTACACTTCCGGATGGTGAAGATCAGAATACTCCTGCGGCGAAATACTCACGTCGCAACCCGAGAAGGAATTTTTCAATGGAACTCCCGTCGCAAGCAGAGATCGAGGCAGCAATAGGAAAATTTAAAGACCACAAATCTTCTGGTCCTGATAATATTCCAGTGAAGCCGGTCAAATGCGCTGCATCAACGATGGCAGAAGTCATTACGTTGGACATCAGAAGTGCATGGATCTCGACGGTACGGTCTTCGTGCGATGCTGCCATATTTGGCAAACATATTTGCCCACCTCATAATTGTCCATCTACTCGGAGGAGTGCCGCCAAACTCCCGCCTAAATTCCCTTTTGGCGGAAATGAAGTACTGCGAAGCATGGTACCGCTATATCTACTATCCACATCCTTTTTTTCGATATCCCAAGCATTCATTTTAGTAAATCTAAATAGTAAAATCCCACAGAAACAAAGTTATAACGTTTTGTTTTTGTAGCACGATTCACGCGCCACCCTGTATATGTATGTTAACGTCACTACAGAGTTATGTCAACTGAAGTGGTTTGTGGCTTTGCTAGCTAGATTCTGCATTTATCTTCATGCACATCAGTTGATCCATAAATTCCACAAAAGTTAGTTCTGAATATTTATTCGGAATCGACAACGTGTTTCAACAGTACCTACATTAGTATTAGGCTTTTGCTTACAAAACCAATTCAAAGTATTTTACAGAAATGTTGCATAGCTCTAGCCTAGTACAAAGTTTAAGAACTATTGCATACTTTAAGGATGTATACGACAAAACTGAATAAATGTAATATATGTTCCTATTTTCTTAACTATTTTGCAACAAAATTAGCTTATGTCATGAAAAATAATCTCGTTATATTTAAATTGCATTAAGGGATTTGTGGCTAATTGTCCTTAAAACTAGCTTTGTGTATAACTAAGATTTTCACTTGACTTTAGCAGAATGCTAATTTGTTTTAAATTTGTACTGCCAATAAATCATTTTGATATTTTTCCTCCCTACAGCTATGCTATAAGATTTGCATTCACATGCGATATATTGGTACACATAATCAATCATAATTTATCCTTCCCAGCGACACAATCACATGTGAATTGTTGTAATGAATATGATAATCTGAACATAAATGTAGAAGAAACAAAAGAGAAAATGAAATTGAAAATACTGTTGGCATTTTATTTTTGTTTTTCCTCTGTTGAATTTGCGATTCATATGAACTCTTAAGCTACTCAGATACAAGTGACTGAAGAGCAAAACAAAAATAAAACAAAAACAGATATACAATCCAGCAGACTCAAGTACTCGTACAATTGGCAACAGTAACAAACAGAAAATTGCATCAATTACTTGTTTACTGCAGAGTCTACAAATATATGTAGATACTATAGACTGTTGTATCTTTACAATAACAATACAATTTACGCATGTCATATTTTTTTACAAGAGCCTGGCATAAGAGTCTTATGTGCCCATCCTCACGTCAGCCTCGTTTATGGGGGGGCTTAATGCAGACGATGCAGAAATGAAAATGCAAAAAAACTGCAGCTCAAGTTTACTTGTATTTGCCATAAATCCCCGAGATGGGGTATGTTTTTTTGGAGCGCCGACTGTTTTCGGTGGAATTGTATCTATCTATCTATCCATTTATCTACTTATCTATCTCTACCATATAGTAGTATATCCGCATTCAAAAGATGTTGAGCAACATGGCAAAAAAACTGTGAGGCACAGAAAAATGTTTGCAATTTTCTTTTTATTTGCTGTCTTTGAGTGCTCTGCGTAATCGATTTTAGTAGACATCAAAATTGCCCATATTTGGCTGGGATCTTAAGTGTTTTCCCTTCCATTCATCCGTCTGTTTGTCTATCCATCTGCTGTCTAGTCTCTGAGTATGGAAAGTAACATAACTGCATTTCATTGATGGTATTATTGACAAATGTGGTAATTGCTGGTTGGTTTTTTAGGAGATATGATTGCTTCATTTATTGCCACTTTTAAGGTTACTATGTTGATGCCATAAAAAGAGAAAGGGGGAATGAGGTCAATCTGAAAAATATCTGGAAGATGTGATAGTCAGTTTTCTCAATAATGGATTGTATATTACAATTTGTTATCATTTTATTGAGAACAGATAATGATTTTTAATAGGCCTACATTTTTGCACCCTTTTGCACCCAAAGTGTCGCCCCAAAATATGCAACGCAATAGATATATAGGTAGCAAAATATTCTGTCGTTTAAGCAATTATGTAGAAATTGTATCTATACGCTTAACTAAGTTTGGACAAATCCTTCTCGAATATTTTACAATATTCTCTTTCATTGTTATTTTAAATGCTAAGGCCCCAAAGTATGCCACAGTTTTTAAAACACCACAACTTCGGTTAATACTCAAAGTACATTGAAAAAATGTTATTTGTAAGCATTATGAAACCCTCCTTTATTAATATCTACCCAAAGAAACATTTCATGGGATTAACGACTTGGTTTTAAAGATTCTCTATAATGAAATCTATGAAATTTGTTCATTACATTTTAACAACATTGGCATGGATCCTATGAAAATAATTCTATTCATTGATGGTATTATTGACAAATGTGCTAATTGTTGGTTGGTTTTTTAGGAGATATTATTGCTTCATTTAGTGCCACTTTTAAGTTTACTATGTTGATGCCATAAAAAGAGAAATGGGGAATTAGGTCAATCTGAAAAATATCCTCGAAAATGTGATGGTCAATTTTCCCAAAAATAGATTGTATAGTACATTTAGTTATCATTTTATTGAGCACAAATAATGCATTTTAACAGGCCTAACCTTTTTGCACCCTTTTGCAATTTAAAAACGCCCCAAAATATGCAACACTTTTAAAGAGAAACGAAAAGATAGTTATCAGTGATGGTAACAAAATATTCAGTAGCTTAAGCAATTATAAATAAATTGTCTCTACACGGTGAAATCAACTTGGCCAAATTCTTCTCGATTATTTTAACATATTCCCTTTCATTGTTATTTTAAAAGTTATCGCCCCAAAGTATGCCACAGTTTTTGGAAGATCTCACGGATTTCCCTAATATACCGCCTAACGCAACATTGTCAATTTATCTATACATATAAAAACGAATATATGTATGTGTGTAGTTACGAATGGAATCGAAAACGGCCGGACCAATTTTGATGAAATTCTCAGGCAATATACAGAATCATCTAGTGGGTGACATAGGCTATTTTGTTCACCCTTTGGCAGTACAAAAATTTTGTTCACCCTTTGGCAGTACAAAAACTTTGAAGGCAAAACGTAGTTTGCCGGGTACAGATAATTCTCGATAATTTCAATTGTTTCCCTGTTACCACGACTTTAAAGGGTACAGCCGAAAAGTATGCCACAGTTTTTTTATTTAATATCGAAAATATAGACACTCACGACAGCAAACACAAAGGGTATTTTATTTTCTTAGATTCAACTTACGAAAAACGAACTGTCATACTGCACTCACTTCTTGACTTTTGCGATCAGTATACTGTGGCAAATCATCATAAATAGATGATAGAATTAGCTTTAAATTATATTTATTCTATATACTTGATAGTAATTTCATGTAAACTGGAAAATAAAGTAAATTGAAAATGTAAGTGAAAAACTGGGAAGAAAAGTTTGCTTGGACAAGATTTGAAAACGAGGTCGTGAAAGAAATACTTTGTCAAAATGTTGCAGATATATTTTTCTATCTATTTTTTCGACGTTTAAGCCCCACATTGACCAATAATATTTTCTTTTGTAAAATATCAAACTTCAACGTCCCGTAATCGGATCTTCAATACGTATCTTTTGAGAGCCCAACGTTTGAAATTCAAAAAAAAATCGGTGTTTTGTACAAACTATTGTCCACAAATGTCGAGTAAGGAAACTTTGTCGATTTTATAGCGATTATTTAATAACATCAGATTTTCGCGATATAAAAAATGCAGCCCTAAAGCATGCAACATTTTTAAAATACACCCAAGATATTACTATCAGGAATGGAAAAAATATATTTTTTAAAATAATATAAGATAGGGATTGGCCTAAACTCTTAACCAACTTCTTCACTACCCGCCAGAGAATGGGTTTGCTTTTTGCAAGTACAGACCTTTCCCTATTATTGTTAATCCCGCGTTTGCTGATTCTTTCTCCATTCTCGAATATATCGCCCCTGAACCTGGTGGAGTACCGTCTATTGTTCTTAAACATTGTGCTGAGGCATTGTATAATCCATTGACGAGAAAGTTTAATCGCGCACTTCCCTCTGGTGCGTTTCCTTCTCTTTTGAAACAAAGCCTCATTACTCCGTTGCATAAAAATGGTTCTAGGTTAAGTGTCGAAAAATTATAGGGGCATTGCTAAGTTGAGTGCAATTCCTAAGATAGATTTGGAGAAATTAGTTGCGGCTAAAATTGTGCATTTGCTAAAGAGTATTATTTCCCCTCAACAACATGGGTTTATAAAAGGTAGATCCACTGTTTCTAATTTGTTAGAAATTGTTTCACATGTTTTTTCAGCATTTTCTTCGAAACTTCAGACGGATGGGATATATACAGATTTTAGTAAAACTTTTAATAAGGTTTGTCATAATCTTCTTCTCTTGGAGCTTGATATGATGGGTTCCCCATCAAAATTGTTGCGTTACTTAATTATTAATTGGCAGAACTCAGTCAGTGTTCTGGTGTTCCTCAGGGCAGTCATTTAGGGCCTCTTCTTTCTAACTTGTTTTTAAATGAACTGTCGTCGGTTATTAATCATGCAAAGATTCTAATGTACGCAGATGATATCTAATTGTATTTGTCTATGAAGTCTGTGAATATATGTATTTTACTGCAGGAGGATTTGATAAGTTTCCTTAAATGATGTGATTGTAATTTCATGCTTCTTAACTTGAGTAAATGTACAGAAGGATGTATTGGGAAACTTTTTACAAGATTGGTGATAATGTGCTGGATTATGTATCTCAGTTTTGTGACTTAGGTGTGACCCTTGATAGTAAACTTACTTTTTCATCACATATTGATACTTGCATAGGTAGAGCATCTTGTTTGTTAGGATTTATAGAACGTTAATCCAGGAAATTTGATGACCCTTGATTGTCAAAGCGACTGTATTTCTTGTCTTGTAAGGCCGATTCTTGAGTACGGTTCAATAGTTTGGCTTCCACATTATAGGTGCCATATTGATAGAATCGAACCTGTGCAGAAGCAGTTTTTACTTTTTGTTTTACGCTAACTTTGTTAGAGTTCATTTGCGAAACTACCTACCTATAGTCATAGATTACTCACACTCAAAAAACTAAGTGTTTTTAGTTTTTCTTGGACTAAAAAAAGGTGGTCGTTATCGATCGTTGTGGTCTGGTTGCTAAAATATGAAAGGTGGGAGTGTATTCTTTTGATTTCATAAATAAAATTCCCATAATATTTGATACTGTTGAACAAAGTTATAAATTTTATAAAAAAAGTGCCACGAAATTTAATTACAAAAATGGATGAAAACACCATATAAAATGGTGTATACTTGTAGGCATATGTGTTTAATGCTGTCGATAATAGAAACGTTAGTTAAAGTTTCTTTTACAGCGGTTGTGTTTTATATATCAAATCCCTAAAAGTATGCACTGAGAAATGCTGAAAAATTAATAAATTTCGATAATTTTATAGTACAAATTTGACTTTTATTTGGAATGATTGGTTAGTTAAAAAAAACGGTAAATTATGGCCCCCTAATTTTTTTTGCAAAAATTCAGCTAACATATTAGGCTTTAGTTATTTATATAGATGTAAGTGCTGATTTACATCTATCACAAACTACAAAGAATTATATCTGTGTTTTCGAAAATTTTGAAAAATGAAAATTTGTATGTGGGCGTTGGGCGTGGCACTTAAATTTTTAATATAATTGAGGACTCGAATGCAAGCACTGGCAGTAATTTTTATTGACATAGATATGAAAATGAGGAAAATACAATGATTTTTTATTTTACGTTGTATGGGAGGTAGGCGTGGTTGTGGGCGGATTTGAACAAAAACTTGTTTATTTCTAATTTAGCAATATGAGAGATGTGTGCGAAATTTCAAAGCCCTAGCTCGATTCCTTCTAATTTTTGCCGCGGCTTGTAGGAAGAAATCCCACTGTGCGTCGTAGGTCAATGTTGTCCTTATGTTTTATGGTTAAACTAATAAATGGAGAAATTAAGGCAGCATATTTTTTCTCTCCACTGAATTCCTTTTTCCCTTAGAGCTTCTAGATAATATGATCCATTTTTTTATCCTGATGTATCTGTTTGTGCTTCATATGTTCCTCTGACACATGTTCTCGCTTCACCTGTTCCTGCTTCATCGGTTCCTACTTAATCTGCCCAGCTACATCTGTTCCTGCTTTATCTGTTCCTGTATCATCTGTTCTTGCTTCGTCTGTTCCTGCTCCACCTAAATCATCAGTTTCTGATTCATATGCCCTGCTTCATCTGTTTCCGCTTCATTCGTTTCCTGCTGCATCTGTTCTTGTTTCATCCATTCCTTCTCCATCTGTTCCTGTTTCATCTGTCCCTTTGTCATCAGTTCCTGCTTCATGTGATCCTGCTTCATCTGTTCCTGCTTAATTTGTTTCCATGCCATCTGCTTCCTCAGTCCTGCTACATCTGTTACTGCTCCACCTGTTCCTGCTTCATGTGTTAATGTGTCATCTGTTCTTGCTTCATCTGTTTCTGCTCCACATAATTCCAATCACTGAATGTAAAACTAGAATGTGCGCAGGTCACAGACGGTGACGAGCTCTTCCCTGCCCCTTCGTGGGATTTAATAGATTGGTTGAAAGACAATTTCACTTCAAATTTTGACTGAACAATCTTATTGTTGTGGCCTAGGCAATGAATGTAGGTTTCCTTTAGGCTCACATAGAAGATGTCCATGGTCTCATCGTGTTTATCTTCTGTCTGAGCAGTCAACTGATTATACGTTTACTTACCGGCTTGAGCTTAAATAGTATTTGTCCCAGACCTTTGGCACCTACAAATCCGAAATAAAGTCATGCAACTTTTTAATAGCAGCTGTAGTAGATACCCCAGATGTTCCTACTTGTGCACAGCCGTGGTCTGTCCATCGCATTGTCTGGACTGCGAAAATATCTGCCTTTAAATTTCGGAACACCTTTTCCAGTTGGTTGCTAGCATCTTATATGTATAGGGTTCTTACGATCTACACGATGAAATAAACAGTCCCAGCAACATATTGCTGTAACCATATGTATGTTTGCAAGAACTGTTTTCATGAATTCAAAATCTGCGGCGATAACATACGTTGTTGTTTTCACGAGTTTTCATCAAACAAATTCACATTTGGCTCACAAAAACATATCTTATAATTTACCAATCATCATGTAATATATCATTAAATAGCAAACATGTAATTTTGAATAGCAAACACAATGTGTTTGGGCACAAATATACTATAATTGCGGCAGCTACAAAGACTTTGCAAACAACAATAAAACGAGTTTTCATCAAACAAATTCACATTTGGCTCACAAAAACATATCTTATAACCTACCAATCATCATGTAATATAACATTAAATAGCAAACATGTAATTTTGAATAGCAAACACAATGTGTTTGGGCACAAATATACTATAATTGCGGCAGCTACAAACACTTTATATTTTCATGCAAACAACAATAAAACTACCGATTTTTCAGCGTGTAGCTATATCCGATAACAACCATACAATCTGTCATGCTTTACGGCGCAGAATCCTGGGTCATATCGGAAGCGGACGAAACAGCACTGGGAGTCCCTAACAGAAAAATGCTCCTGGTTTAGGCGTATAATGGACTGAGGCGAGTATCAACATCCAATGAACCACGAGGTGTATGGAGAGTATTACGACTAAAGTGACCAAAAACCAGAATTTTTTAAAACCCGTTTGGGGTTGTTCGAAAAATCAGTTTTTCAAGTATCCGGTTATCGGGTTCCAATTATGGCAAAATCCGGCGGAACCGTTTTTTTTCAAATTTTTTTGTTTTAAATTAAATTGCACATGTAGCACTTCCAATACATTTGTTTAGGGACCATTTCATATTTATTCGTGTTTACAACTCAAACTTTTACAACCCTGTTTAAATATTATAATTATTATTTTAGTTTAAATTTACATTTAAATATGTATAAACAAAAAAATATAAAACTTTTTAATATAAAATTTAAATATAAAACTTGAAAATCTAAATAAAATTTAAAACTTTCATTCAATTTCATATTATACTGATTTAAAATCCAAAATCAAATTCCAAATTTGAAGGAGATTTTCATTTATAGAACTCTTATTAAGCTCAAAACATTTATTGTAAAATTATTTATGTTATGAAATTTGAAAAACAAAATTAAATTCTTATTGAAATCATAAAATAATTTTGAAATTTGAATAAAAAAATTGTTTAGAAATGTCACTTAGAACTCATTGAAGCATAGAATCATATTTGGAAATATAAATAATGTTTCTTAATCCAAAATTTCATTAAAAATCGGGAATCATATCATTTGTTATTAATTTTTTTAAGGATATGGAGGCTAATTGAATTGAAACCGGCTAAACGGTTATCCGACGTCAAATAACCTGTTTTCGGTTAGTTCGAAAATTACGCTTTTAAAAACCCGGCACACGGTTAATGGGAAAAATGAAGTTAACCGGTTTCACCGGTTTTGAAGCTTCGTGTTTGGAAACTCTAATCCCGACATTAACATAGTTAACCGAATCAAAATAACGGGCTATGTTGGCTAGGTCATGTCAATGAGTGTATAAGGATAAACCAGTGCGAAAAGTATTCGAAGTGTATAACAACTCCTTTGATACTAAACTATCTTGACTCATCCACAAGTTTAATTGCATACTTTTAGGCTTCTTAAAATTGCCTAACAGTTGCATAGTTTTCAGATTCAAACATTTTTTAAACGAATTTCTTACCTTAAGCGAGTATCAAGTAACATGTTTCAAAACCAGTAAATTACCTGCAAATAAAAAACGGAAAGTAATAGGTTAATATACTGTAAGTTATACAATACTTCCAAGGACTTTAGTAGTCAATTGATGTGTAAGGAAATGTTTAAATACCCCATGAAATCAATAAAGTGTACCCAACTTAATTTCAGTGGAAGTGATATAAAATATCCCTTTAAACTGTTAGTGACAGTTGTGTGTTTTTCAAAGTTTTATATGTTATTTTTAAAAACTATTTCAAAGTTGTCAACCAAGTGACCAAGAAGAAACTTAATGTAGCTGCAAGTTTTCCCTCAATTTTCCGTAGACTATTAATGTCTTATAAAGGGGGGGCAACCAGCAAAACAGCAACAGCTGTTGCTTGCAATCATTTTTCACGTATGATTTGGTTTTACACGTAAATGTGTGTAAATTGTACGAACACAAGATAAAGAAGAAGAAAATTGCTTAAGAGAAAAGGGGGAAAGGTACTGCAACACTCAAAGAAAAATGTTTATCAAAGAGGTGACAGCAAAAAACAAAATTGTACGAACACAAGATAAAGAAGAAGAAAATTGCTTAAGAGAAAAGGGGGAAAGACACTGCAACACTCAAAAAAAAATGTTTATCAAAGAGGTGACAACAAAAAACAAAAAAAAAATACATTATAATTCCGTTTGTGTGAGAACGATTTGATTTTGGTTTCTCCAACACTGCAGGAGATGTCGAGTTAAAGTGTTTACTAAAGTCTTTGATGGCCACACATGCGCCGAAGCAATTTAAATTGTTTGATTATTTTCATAGTCAATAACCTTATAATAGTTACGCCGCGAAAATTGGGACCAAATTTTTTTTCTTGCATCTATTTTGATTTTAGCTAAAAGGCGAACATGTTTGGGAAATATTTGCTCAGTTCATGTAAGCACTTTGATATTAGACCTTACATTTGTAAACGGTAAGGAGTGGACTCAAACCGTACCTAATGTTTCCTCCACGTGTTCCCCTTTTTCGGGCCGTTGCAACCCTGTGACCGAAGACCTCTTTTTGACCCACTTTTACACCCCATAGGTGTCAAATCGGATAAGTTAGAGTATTGACACCTACTACAGTATTGTTGCCCCTACGCTCTTCTATAAATCACCTATGGATATATTTGCTGTCTATTGCCCGAAAAATAATAGGTGTCAAACCCCCTAAGCCAAACATTCTGCAGCATAACATTCACAGGCTCATAACTTTCTGTGCCCCATCTCAGAATGGGTTCCTTAAATAAAATCGAAGTCTTTCAAACACTTGTAATGATTTAGCATCGAAACTTAAAAACAATTTGTAGCATCTGGTTTGAGAGAATAGACATTCAAAATTCCAAAATTCATGCAAAAGTAGGCAACCAATAGAGCATTTTTGTAACTCCTGTAAGTATGCAACAGATAATGTTAAATAATTATTACAGCTAATTTTGTTAGCATACTCCAGGTACAAAAAGATCATTTAATGTACTAATATTTTCTTTCCAATTGTCTCTTCAGCAGGTGAATTGACACGTTGAAGAGATCGCATAAGGAACAATTACCTACTCATATTTCCACAATGTCTCAATGATAACAAAAATTAATAATGTTTTTTTATTAAATTTTTATTACAATATTTTTGATAAAACATCGTACCTTCTTACCAAACGCGATTGATATGAATAGGGAAAGGGTGAAATATTTGCCAAGTTCCGATAACGGTGTCATATAAGTAATTTATGAGTTCATGTATAAGTTGAAGGGATCGCACTGGAAGTTATCTCATTCTATAAATTGGTGTTTGGTGATAATTAGATAGTCAAGTAAGATCTTTATCATGTAACAATGTGTTTTAAGTATTAACAATTTAAATTTGGCCTTCCTGCAATCCTTGCTAATTTCTATATTGCGATGTTGAAGTCATGACACGGAAAAATTTTTAGTTTTCTTAATCCTTGGTTGCTTTCAATTGAAGATTTTTTTAAAAAGTTTCATTGAGTTTTCAAAATAAATAGTTGTACATTTGATTACTTGTTAATGTTTACAATTATCTCTTCAGGGCAAACTATTCCATTCTCTTAATGCTCGTTTGGTATCACTGGGAGAGATCCGATTTTTTAACCAAGTTTCTTTAAATAAATAATTTATTGTCTATTAGAAATAAATAAATATTTGTCTATTGTTTGTCTAATTTCTCTAATTATCTACTTTCCTGAAAATTTTGACATTTTCGCCATTTATATGTTTGAAGAGATCGCAGAGAAAACTATTTAATTTCCTTAATTCTCGCTTTTTGTCAATAGAAGACGTACTATCTTCTTACCACATTTCATTGAATTTTGGTTACAAATAATAAACAGTTTGTTTCTCAGCAAACGTTCTTATTTATTCCATTCGGAAGTTGAGGAGATCGCATGACAGATTATTTAATTTTTTGAATTCTAGTTTGGCATCAATTGTCGAGGTACGATTTGTTCTCGAAGTTTCTTTAAGTTTCTGGTATAAATAATTGTCAATTTGATTCTCTGTAAACCTTCCTATTTTCTCCATTGAGATGTTGAAGAGCTCGCAATGCAAACTATTTAAGTTTATTAATCCCCATTTGGTATCAATTTGGGGCGTAAGCTTTTTTATCCTGATTCATTAAGTTTTTGCTCTAAAGATTTTAGATTTTTACCAGGTTTCATTGAGCTTTTGGTATACATAATTGTCAATATGTTTTGTTGTAATCCTCCCTATTTTTACCGGTAAGGTGTTGAAGAGAGCGCATGACAAGATTTTATACCGAATGAAAAATCTAATTGAAAATGCACAATTTTTGTTTAATCAATTGGGATGAGGTTTGGTTTAAAAAATTGGCAATTTGTTTTCCTCTCAACTTTCTTATATTCTCCACAAATATACTTGAAGAGATCGCATGGCAAACTATGTAAATTGCCTAATTCTCGTTTGCTATCAATTGTAGAGTTACGATTAGTTTTACCAAGTTTCATTAAGTTTTTGGTATAAACAATTGCTAAATTGCTTTCCAATAAACTTTCTTTCTTCTCCATAGAGATGTTGAAGAGATTGCACTGCAACTTATCTAATTTTCTAAACTCTTGTTTGGTCACATTGGGAAAGGTACGATTTTTTACCACACCTTATTCAGTTTTTGGTATATATAATTCTCAAATGGCCTTGCTATAAACTTTTTTAATTTTCTTCGTTGGGATTTTAAAGAGATCGCACTGCAGACATCCACATTTTCTTAATTTTGAGGTGAGGTTCAACTTTTTACCCAGTTTTATTAAGTTTTTGGTCTAAAGAATGATCCATTTGTTTTTCTGTCAACTTTTTTATATTCTCTATTAAGATGTTGAAGACATGGCAAAGCAAACCGTTAAATTTTCTTCATTTTTGTTACGCATCAATTGGGTTGGTTTGATCTTTTTACTAAATTTCATAGAGATTTTGGTGTAAATAATTCACAGTATATTTTCGTGAAAAGTACATAATTTTTACCGGCAAGATGTTGAACAGCTCGCATGACAAACTTTCCAATTTTCTTACTTCTTGTTTTGAATGAATTGGAGATGCACATTTTTTTACCAATTGGCATGGGGGTTTCCTTTACAAAATCGCCAATTTGCTTTCGTCTCCACTGTCTTATTTTGTCCATTAATATGTTTGAAGAGATCGCATGGCAAACCATGTAATTCGCCTAATTCTCATTTGCTATCAATTGTAGAGGTACGTTTTTTGGCCAGGTTTCGTAACGTTTTTGGTGTAAATAATTATGAAATTGCTTTAATATAAAATTATTTATTTTTTCCATTGAAATGTTGAAGACATCGCATGGCAAACTATTTACTTTACTTAACTATCGTTTGCTATTAATTGGAGAGGTACAAGTTTTTTACCAAGTTCTAATTAGTTGGTGGTAAAAATAATTGTCAAATGATCTTGCTAAAACTTTTTTAATTTCTTCATTGAGATGTTGAAGAGATGCCATGGCAAACTATTTAATTTTCTTTATTGCCCTTTGCTTTCAACTGAAGAGGTCCGAGATTTGACCAAGCTTTATTAGATTTATAGTATTTAGTATGCATAACTGTCAATTGGCATTGATATAAACTTTCTTGTTTTCTCCATTAAGACTTTGAAGAGATCGCATGCTAAACTACTTAATTTCCTTTATTCTTGTTTAGTATCATTGGGAGAGGTATGGTTTTTTGTTACAAAGCTTCATTGAGTTTTTGGTATAAATGAATGTTAAGTTGGTTTCCTGTAAATCTTTCTATTTTCTCCAGTAGGATTTTGATGTGATCGCATGACAGTTTATTGGATATTCTCAATTGTATTAATTGGGCAGAAAAGATTTAGTGACACGAATCAGTGAGCATTTTGCTTAAATCAGTAGATATTTGCTTTCCTGTAAACTTTTTTCTTTTCTTTATGAAGATGTTGAAGAGATCGCACAGCAAACTATATAATTTCCAAATTTCATAAATTTGTTGGTACAAATAATTGCCAATTTGCTTTATTGCATAACTTGTCGTTTTCCCTAAGGCAATGTAAAAGAGATCGCAATCTTACACATTTTTTCACACCTCTTGTTTACTATCAGCTGAGATCATTCAATTAGTTTTCGTTTTAATTATGGTCGTTTTCCCTCAACTGTAGACGTGTTCAACATTCGAAGTTCATAAAATCGCAGTGTAAACTTCAAGGACTTGAGTAGTTAATTGATGTATAAGGATATGTTTCACTAACCCTTGAAATCAATAAATTGTACCCAACTTTGTTTCAGTGGAAATGATACAAAATATCCCTTCGAAATCATAGAGTTGTTCGTCTTTCAATATTTTATTTTTCTTTTTAAAAAACTAATTTAAAAATTGTCAACCAACAGACGAAGAAGAAAATTTAATGTAGATGCAAGTTTTCTCTCAATTTTCCGTAGTTTTGATGTTTCACAGAACGCAGTGTAAACTACAATAGCTATCAGCTTCATGAAGAGATTGGCGAGATCGCACGGCATACTAATAACTTTTCTCAATTCTTTTTAATAATTAATTAGACGGACAAAGTTTTTAGCAAGTCTCAAAATAGTTTTGTGTTAAATAACTATGATTTTGCTACACTGCTGACCTTCTTCTTGTATTCAGGAAAATGTTGAAGAGATCGCACGGTAGTCTATTCCCTTGCCTCAATTCGTTTTATTATGAATTAATTATGTAGTATTATTATTACCAAATTTCGCTTAGGATTTCACAAATTTTTTTTATAAATTTGGAACACTACAGATCTGCTGAGTTACTTCAATGAGATGTTAAAGAGATCGCATGATACTCTATTTTACTTTTTTATAATTCTCCTTTGGTTTCAATTAAGTGGAATATTTCGTAACTTTTACAGGGTCTTAATGACGATTTTACAATTACGTGAAGGCTGAGCTATCAACGCCTATGAGATGTTGAAGAGATCATCGACACCTCTTAATTTTAGTTTAATATAAATTATATGGCTTATAATTTCATGTCCTATTCGGGAGTATTTAATATCAATTACAGTAATTTTGGAAATGTATATATGTAATGTTAATGGAAATGTTTGTTACAACTAAATCTTCTAAGAAATGTTCTTCCTATGGAGCTGCCTTAGAGGCGGTCGTATTCTTAACCCAAACTTCAAACTGAGATTCCCATTACATCCCTTGAAAATATAGGAGGCTGGTACCAAATGACGATCTGCTTGTTAAGATCTGTTCAATACAATATCCAAATCCGTTTCCATAAAATCTATTAAGAATCTATTACATAAATAGTGCCATCCAACCATCGATTTTCTTCGGGTGTACGTTCAAACGTTTACATATCGCTTAAACAGATTGTAGCCACAATGCGCCAACCGCCCTCTGGTCTTCCTCCATAGTATATATTAATGAAATTAGAGGCGGTAGTGGGGGTGTACAAGAAAATGAATGATATTTCAAACAAAAATTAAATTAATTTTCTTTCAGTTGAGTTATATTTTTTTCAATGTTGGAAAAGCACAGGCATCTCACTAGATTTGGACGTGTATAAATAAATGACATGACAGAGGAAAAAACAATCCGGAAATATATCTTCCAACAAATTTGTTTTAATTTTTTTGGCCAAAGAAATTAAATGAAAATTGAATTACTAACGGCTATGACGGTTTGGAGGCCGAAAATTGGGAATAAAGCGAAAGGGAGGAAGAGATACATACGTATATTTCAAAACTGACGTCGGTTATGTACAATTGTAGAGAAGAAGGTGTCACGATGTCAACTCAGTTTCAGTTTGGACATATTGAAATTAGTTTAGTATACAAATAAGAGTGGCATGAGATTTCCATGTAGTGGTATAAGTTTGATTGAAGATATTTTGAAATGGTCCTTCGATGTGGTCCGTTCTTCCAATAAAAACGGCATGACATTCCCATGAACTGGTCTACATAAGCACGGATGTCAATATTTTGAAATGGTCCTTCGATGCGGTCATTTATTCCAATAAAAACTTATTGAGATCCTCATATACTGGTATAAATTTGATTGACAATATTTTGAAATGGTCCTTCGATGTGGTTCTTTATTCCAACAAAAGTGGCATGAGATTTCCATGTACTGGTATACATTAGTGTGATTGACAATATTTTGAAATGGTCTTTCGATGCGGTCCTTTATTCCAATAAAAGTAACCTGAGATTCCCATGTAGTGGTATACGTTTGATTGACGATATTTTAAAAAGGTCCTTCGATGTGGTCCTTTATTCAAATAAAAGTGACATGAGATTTCTATGTAGTGATATAAATTTGATTGACAATATTTTGAAATAGTCCTTCGATGTGGCCCTTTATTCCAATAAAAGTGATATGACATTTATATGTATTGGTATAAGTTTGATTGACAATATTTGGAAATGGTCCTTCGATGGGGCCCTTTATTCCAATAAAAACGACATGAGATTCCCAAGTATGGTTGTCAATATTTTGAAATGATCCTTCGATGCGGTCCTTTATTCCAACAAAAGCGGCTTGAGATTCCATGTACTGGTATACATAAGTATGATTGACAATCTTTTGAAATAGTCCTTCGATGCGAGTCCTTCGATCCTTCGATGCAATAAAAGTGACATAAAATTTCCATGTACTGTCATAAGTTTGATTGACAAAATTTTAAAATGGTCCTTCGATGCGGTCCTTTATTCCAATAAAAACGGCGTGAGATTTCAATGTACTGTCATAAGTTTAAATGGTCCTTCGATGCGGTCCTTTATTCCAATAAAAGTGGCATGAGTTTACCATGTACTGGTATATTTTGAAATGGGCCTTCGATGGGGTGCTTTATTCCAATAAAGTTGACCTGAAATTCCCATGTAGTGGTATATGTTTGATTGAAAATATTTCAAAATGGCCCTTTGATGAGGTCCTTTATTCAACTAAAAGTGAAAATGTACTGTCATAAGTTTGATTGACAACCGTTTGAAATGGTCCTGCGATGCGGTCCTTTATTCCAACAAAAACGCCATGAGATTCCCATGAACTGGTATACATAAGTTTGATTGACTGTATTTTGAAATGGTCCTTCGATGCGGTCCTTTATATCAATAAAAGTGACCTAAAATTCCCATGTAGTGGTATACGTATGATTGACGATATTATAAAATGGTCCTTCGATGTGGTTCTTTATTCCAATAAAAGCGGCATCACATTCCCATGTACTGATATACATAAGTATGATTGACAATATTTTGAAATGGTCCTTCGATGTGGTCCTTTAGTCCAATAATAGTAACATAAGATTCCCATGAACTGGTAAAAATTTGATGAACAACATTTTAAAATGGTCCTTCGATGCGGTTCTTTATTTCAATAAGAGTGACATGAGATTCCCATGAACTGGTATAAATTTGATTAACAATATTTTAAAATGGTCCTTCGATGCGGTCCTTTATTCCAATAAAAGTTATATGAGAAATTCTGACTGATTGCCAGCACTTTTAACGACAAAATCAGGCTGATAGTCTACCACAAAAGGGAAAATGAATTTACATCTAGAATTTGGTCATTGAAGGAAGGCACTTCTCCAGTATAATATACGTATATTGGATCCGAAGCGTTATTATCCCTTGGAATCAAGACAACTGTCAAAATCTGTCTTTTTTTGTTGTTTGGATGCAAATAGAACGTATATGTAGCTT
Organism: Phaonia tiefii; assembly: GCA_963931995.1. Classification (NCBI taxonomy): domain Eukaryota; kingdom Metazoa; phylum Arthropoda; class Insecta; order Diptera; family Muscidae; genus Phaonia; species Phaonia tiefii. The sequence continues at coordinate 298,483,291 of OZ008367.1, forward strand.
GTCGCAAATATAGTATACTTGTGTCTAAACACATTGTGTTTGCTATTCAATATTATATGTTGGAGATACAATAATAGGTTCTGATATATGTTAATGTGAGCCAAATGTGAGTTTGTTTGTTGAAAACTGCTGAAACCAACAACGTGACAGGCACCAGAGAAAGAAACAAGAAGCAGATCATCAATTCGTGACAACAAAGCTCGCAAACATATGTATGGTTCCTGCAATATGTTGCTGTGGCTGTTTTTTCAGCGTGCAAAGAAGAGATCTGCGCCAATATTCGATCTGAAATATTATCATCATACCAGAAAGGAATTCCTGGCACAAAGAAGTTCCTAGTGTAGAGGAGAATGTAAATTTCTACACGAATTCTTCGAAACTGAATATTCAGGTCGAGTATGGAATCTATTCTTGGGGACTGGGCTTGTTTCTTTCATGTAGTCGACCTGATCACAGTAGAGATTATTAGTCGGAATTTTTCAAGATTTGGGAAGTGCTCGGTTGGCTAATGGATAATAGTCCAGCAGTGTAGAGGTTCAATGACTTCTTTAACAGTCAGACAATTATCAAGTCCCTTGAATCAGTATTCCTGATCTTAAAGTCTAACAAAGACTCCACTAGATATAATAAAAAGATGACTTAACAGTACGACTATATGGTTGCCGCAGCAAGTACGTGCAACTGCAGATTTGAGAAGCTGACAAGACTGGAAACTACCCTACAGGTTTCTCAGGAACTGAAATGTATTAGCATTCAAAGTCAAAGTGGTTAAGGAGCACAAATTTTGCACGCACAAGGCAAATCTGGCCGACATTGGAAATGACGAGATTGATGAAGCTTCTGTCTATTTCTGGACCTAATACGAGTATGTTAATGCTTGTGCTAGGCTTGATGTGATACTGTATGATTGGAGGGCATGTGGTGAGCCTGAATTTAATGGCAAATGAATTTTGGTGAAGATGTCAGGATGCTACAATATAGGAAAGAAAGAGTCTGTTGAGCATCTTCTGTGCACGTGTCAGGAACTAGGCAGCAAGAGAATGCCCACTGTGGTATCCTTCGTCGTTAGGTGCATTATAGGATGAGCTCATTTGAGCGCCAATAGAATTTTAATTTCTTGGAGCTACCGAAACGATTCTCAGATGGATAATTCTCACAATGAACTTAAAAGCGAAACAATCATTGTATGATGATCATACTTTGATTGGGGGCTCTTACATAATAATTGAGTGCTATTAATGTTATGGTTATGCACGCTGAACAATATCGGCCCCAGCAACATATTGCAGGAACCATGTACATATTCGCAAGCATTGCTTTCGTGAATTGAATTTTTATTTCTTTATGGTGACAGGCAGCAATGCTTTCAGCAGTTTTAAACAAACCAATCTATGTTTGGGTCATAAATACATATATTACAACTTACTAATCACTGTGCTCCAAACATGTTATATTGAATAGCAAACACAATGTCTTTGGACACAAGTATACTATATTTGGGTCAAGCTACAAAACGTTATATTTGCATCCAATCAATAAAAAAACAAATTTTTCAGCGAGTGGCTGATAATTTCCAGTGAGTCGATTATCGAATGCCACCATAATCGAACGTAATCAAGTGTCATCCCATTTTATATTTCCATTTATTTTTAACTCGAACTTAATTTTTTCTTTTTAGAAATAAAAGAGATCAGGTTTTTCTTCACTGAGTACAAAAATTTGAAGCTGTCGGAAGTAGGACTTGAACTCGCATTGGCAGATGATCGTTTCGAAGTTTATGGCATTTGTTATCAGCGCCTTAACGTTCTAGGCCAGTGGTCATGTATTGAAAAGTGTAACTAATTGTAGTTTGTTTCCTTTTCTTTTTTTTGCTCTCAGTCTATCTCTCTTATTTTGTCTCTCTTTCTTTCTACCCCTGTCTCTCCTTTCTGACTCTCTCCCTCTCTCTCTCTATGTCTCTCTTTCTCTCCATCTATCTATCTCTCTATCTTTGTCATATGAATGATTATTTGTCATTACAAACACGTTTTATTTCTTTCCTACTACAAAGTGACACCACAGATGTTTACATCATTTTACTAATTGCCTATTAATTATCGATTAAAGAATGACATTAAAATGTATCGTTCTTCATAACCATGTTTTATATGGATAATTTAATCTAAAACAGCTGAGGCAGTCGAAGTTGAAATTCCACTTAAGCGGTTTAAAAGCAATTTTTTATAATAACTATAATTGAATAATTCGAAATAAAAACGAATTTAAATTTTAATAATTGCCAATTGAAAGACGCGACGCGACGTTAACAACAAACGCAAACTTGTATTCATTTTATGTTATGACAGGTAGAGAACGACAATGGAGTAGCCTAAGCCAATACGCTATTCCAATTCACAAGCGACAAGAGCAACATGTGGTGAAGCACTTTGATTACAAAAGAATCTATTATTGCAAATTTGTGCTGATCAAAGTACGATTGGAGGCAATTATATTATGATTGAGTGCAATAATGTTATGATTGTGGCTGAACACATTATGTTTACACCACTCCAATTCACATTCCGCAGTTTATCAAATCCTGAAGACGAGCGTAATGCGACAAGAGCAGCATGTGGTGAAACATTTTGATTACAAAAGAAACTATTATTGCTGATTTGTACTGATCAAAGTATGATTGGGGGCAATTATATTATGATTGAGTGCAATAATGTTATCATTGTGGCTGATCACATTATGTTTCTACTGATCATATTGCGGTTGAGGGTAATATATTTTGTTTGTGACTGATTAGAGTATGATAGTAAAGCAATCAATAGATGATTGTAGCTGATCATAATACACTTGGGGAGCTGTCATATATTGATTGCATCTGGTTATAAAATGTTAAGAAGTGACCATATGTTAAGTTGAAATAGCTTGAAATGTTGGCGGATAAACGAAACAATCATTGTACAATTGTACGGATCATATTATGATTAAGGCAATTATATTTGAACTGAGAGCAATTATGTTATGATTGCTAGTCATAACATTATGTTTGTTTTACACTGTGTGTAATTGTTTAAGTCATGGAAATATAACTATATACGATAAAAGACCCGTATCTCCCAGTTTTGCCTAAAGTCATGCACTTTTTTTATGGGCCCCAAAAATTTGGGGCCTCGGTGTAATTTTTGCAAAAAAGCGATCATTTTGTCTGGCTCATATCTTGCAAACCGTTCGGAGTTTTGATTTACTTTCTGAGGGAAAGTGGTAGCTCTTGTCATAAAGAACAAAAATTGTTCCTAGGTAGTTCAGATGTTCTAGAAAGTTGTTTATTGAGATCTTAGGTACATTTTTGTAGTTGATTGTTTCCTTGCATTTCGAACGGTTTTCTACCTATGGACCTGAACAGGGGAAAAAGGTAACAAAATCTTTATGACAAGAGCTAAATATATGACAAGAACTATTTTATAAATAGATTTTGACCTTGCAGATGAAGTTTTTTTGATCTTATGTGTTCACAATTTTTGTTGTTTATGACAAGAGCTACCACTTTCCCTCAAAATCATCACTTTTTGGAAAAATTACACCGAACAATGTGATCACTTTCTTGCAAGAATGACACCGAGGCCCCAAATCTTTTTGGGGGCCCACAAAAAGAAAGTGCATGACTTTGGGCAAAACTGGGAGACACGGGTCTTTTTTTGGTCTTGTATCTCGTAGGGGTGTCCGTATATGGTTATATTTTTTCGTGTTGCACTATGTTATGATCGTGGCTGATCATTGTACGATTGTCTTATATTGATTGCCTTTGATCATTATATTATTCTGGAATTATGACATTATGATAGGTTGAAATAGTTTGAAATGTTTGTGGAAATACGAAACTATGATTGTAATGATGTAATTAATGATGGCAATTACATTTATTATGATTGGGTGCAATGAATGTTTTGATGATCACTTTATTTTTGTACTGCTCATATTATGATTGAAGGTACTGAATTTGGTTATGGCTGATCAGACTATGATTGTAGATCAATTATATAATGATTTTGCCTGATCAAATTACACTCGGGAGGTTGTCATATATTGCTTGTGTCTGATTATAATCTTATAAGGAGGTGATCGTATTATGATATTCAAATAGTTGCGATTGATTGCGGAAAGATAAACCTATCATTGTATGATTTTTCTGATCGTGATATGAATGAAGACAATTATATTATTTTAAGATTGAACATAGGGGATTGTAACTTTTAAGATTATGATTGTAAAGCAATAAAATGATGCTTGTGGTCGATCATATTACACTTGGGAGGCTGTCATATATTGATTGTATCTGGGTAAAAAAATCATTAGGGATTGATCGATGTTATGATTGAGTGTAAAGATATTATAATTGTGGCTGATCCCATCATGTTTGAATAGACCGTATTATGATTGAGGGTTATATATTTGGATTGTGGTTGAGCAGATTATTATTGTCCGTCAATTAAACTAAAATTGTGGCTGATCATATTACGATTGCTATATGTTGATTGGGTCTGATCATAATATTATTCGGCAGATAGGTTGAAGTAGTTTGGAGTGGTTGAGGAAAAACGAAACTATTATTTGTACTGATTGTACTGATCATGTTGTGAATGTAGGCAATTTATTATGATTGAATGCAATTAATCTTGTGATTGTGGCTGATAACTTTTTTTTGTACTGATCGTATTATGATTGAGGGTAATACATTTTGTTTGTGGCTATAAGATTATGATTGTAAAGCAATTAAACGATGATTGTAGCGGATCATATTAGACTTGTGAGGCTGTTATATATTGATCGTATCGTATTATAAAATTGCTAGGGAGTGATCGCTTTGCTAGGTTCAAATAGTTTGTATTGGTTGCGGTAAAACGAAACAATCATTGTATGATTGTACTGATCATATTACGAATAAGGGCATTTCTATTATAATTCAGTACAATTGTGCTATGATTGTGGCTGACCGCATATGATCATACTAATCATATTGTGATTGAGGGTAATATATTTTGATCGTGGTTGCTCAGATTATGATTGCAAATTAATGAAATTATGATTGTGGCTGATGATATTACGTTTGACAGACTGTCATACATTGATTGTATCTGATTATAAATTTATTAGAGAGTGAACGCATTATGATATTCAAATAGTTGGGATTGGTTGTGGAACATCTGATCTATCATTGTGCTATTGTATTCATTATAGTGCAATTAGAGTTTTTAGGTTAATTAGTGTGATAGTTCAATTATGTTATGATTGTGGCTGATCACATTGTGGTTGTACTGATCGTATTAGATTTGAGGATAATATAATTTGATTGTCGCCAAGCACCTTAAGATTGTACAGCAATTAAATTATGATTGTAGCTTGATCATATTGCGATTGGGAGGTTACCATATCATGGTTGAGGCAAATCACATTATTCTTATAGTCATAAAGTACATTATGACAGGCTGAAATGGTTGCAAAAACCCGAAAACTAACTATATTAACCAACGTCAATTTTTGCTTTCTACATACATGTGATAGGTGGTTCAATCCCTGCACTGACCATGTTAAATTTCTTTCGACGGCGGCCACCTCACATATTTACGGCGACATTACCCAGTATTTAGCCATGCAAAAGCTTCTCAAAATATAGTTCGGAACCGGTATACAACTATAACCGGTATAGAACTGTTATAAAACTCTATTATAAAACTAGAAAGCAAAAAGCTAAAACATATATTAACCAGAGTTCGTATTTACCCCCCATATGTAACCCATACACATCGTCCTGGGGAATGTGTAAATAACGTTTACCCATTACCCACAGGGTATGGGGAAAATAATGGGTAGTTACCCACGGCGATGAGTAATGGGTTAGCCAGGGTAACTCATCCACATTTTTCATCGAAAATATGAAAAATTAGAACAAATTTCTATATCTCGAAAAATAACCAATTTTTGCATGCTTCTAAGGGTATGGAAGAATTTTGTTTTCAAAAAATCGTCAAAATAAGAAAATCCCTCAAATATAAAAATCACATAACTCGGAAACTCGAAAAAATAATAAATTGTTAACCTCCGTAGGACGCTTTAGCCAATGGCATCAATATGGCATCACTTTTTTTTAAATCGCTAAAACTAAAATTTTTCGAATAAAAAATCGCTAAAACGCCCTCATGCCTGTATCTCGGAAACGGAGCGCCCAATCGAAAAACAATCAATGTTTTCGGATTTCTAAGGGTTTTTCATATGGAATGGAAGAATTTTTCAAAAATCGCCAAAGTTAAATCTAAAATTTTTCGAATAAAAAATCGCTAAAACGCCCTCATGCCTGTATCTCGGAAACGGAGCGTCCAATCGAAAAACAATCAATGTTTTGGGGTTTGTTATAAACTGGTCCAATTCTTATGGAAAAAGCTTTTTTTTCCCAAAAAACCGCCAAAGTAAGAAAATCGCTCAAATATAAAAATCATATAACTCGGAAACGCTGCCTCCAATCGCAAAAATAATACAGTTTTTATCACCGTCGGAGGATTTACCCTCAGGGTTATGGTGAAAACAATGGGTAGCTACCCACGATAATGGGGAATTGCCAATCACGATTACCCATTACCCTAAGGGTAATGGTGAAAACAATGGGTAGCTACCCAAGACGGTAATGGATTAGCCAATGGATGTCTTCAATATGGCATTACTTTTTTAAAAAAAATTGCTAAAACTAAAATTTTTCGAATAAAAAATCGCTAAAACGCCCTCATGTCTATATCTCGGAAACGGAGCGTCCAATCGAAAAACAATCAATGTTATGGGGTTCGTAAGGGGTTTTCAGAAACTGGTCCAATTCGTAGGGAAGATTTTTTTTTCCCAAAAATCGCCAAAGAAAATCGTTAAAATAAAAAATACCCATAACTCGGAAACGGTCCTCCAATCGCAAAAATAATACAGTTTTTACCTCAATCGGAGGCTTTACCCATAGGGTATTGGAGAAAATAATGGGTAGCTACCCACGACGATGGGGGAGTTAACTATCACGATTACACATTACCCTCAGGGTAATAGCGAAAATTATGGGTAGTTACCCACGGCGATGGGTACTGGGTTACCCAGGGTAACTCATCACCATTTTTGATCGAAAATATGACAAATTAGAAAAAATTTCTATATCTCGGAAGCGGAGCGTCCAATCGGAAAAATAACCAATTTTTGCACGTTTCTAAGGGTATGGAAGAATAAAAAATGGCTCAAATAAAAAATTCCTATAACTCGGAAACGGTGCCTCCAATCGTAAAAATAATACAGTTTTTACCTCAGCCAGAGGCTTAACCCACAGGGTATTGAGGAAAATAATGGGTAGCTACCGCCGATAATGGGAAATTGCCCATCACGATTACCCATTATCCTAAGGGTAACGGTGAAAACAATGTGTAGCTACCCACGACGATGGGGAATTACGTATCACGATTACACATTACCCTCAGGGTAATTATGAAAATAAAGTGCAGTTACCCACGGCGATGGGTAATGGGTTAACCAATGGATGTCTTCAATATGGCATCACTTTTTAAAAAAAAAATGCGAATACTAAAATTTTTCAAATAAAAAATCGCTAAAACGACCTCATATCTATATCTCGAAAATGGTGCGTCCAATCGAAAAACAATCAATATTTTCGGATTTCGAAGGGTTTTTCATAAACTGGTTCAATTCGTATGGAAGAATTTTTTTTCCAAAAAATCCAAAAATTAAAAAAATCGGTTAAATAAAAAAAATTCCTATAACTCGGAAACGGTGCCTTCAATCGCAAACATAATAAAGTGTTTACCTCCATCGAAGCCTTTACCCACAGGGTATTGGGGAAAAAAATGGGTAGCTACCCCAGACAATGGGGAATTGTCCAGCAAGAATACCCATTACCCTCAGGGTAATGGTGAAAACAATGAGCTACCCACGACGGTGGGGAATTAAATATCACGATTACACATTACCCTCAGGGTAATTTTGAAAATGATGTGTAGTTACCCACGGCGATGGGTAATGGGTTAACCAATGGATGTCTTCAACATCGCATCACTTTTTTTATAAATCGGTAAAACTAAATTTTTTCGAATAAAAAATCGCTAAAACGACCTCGTGTCTCTAAGGGTTTTTCATAAACTGATCCAATTCGTATGGAAGAATTTTTTTCCAAAAAATCGCCAAAGTAAGAAAATCGCTCGAATAAAAAATGTCTATAACTCGGAAACTGCGTCTCCAGTCGCAACAGTAATAAAGTTGTTACCTCCGTCGGAGGCTTTACCCACAGGGTATTGGGGAAAATATTGGGTAGCTGCCTCAGAAAATTGGGAATTGTCCATCAAGAATACCCATTACCCTCAGGGTATTGGTGAAAACAATGGGTAGCTACCCACGACGATGGGGAATTACCTATCACAATTACACCTTACCCTCATGGTAATGGGGAAAATAATGTGTAGTTACCCACGGCGATGGGTAATGGGTTAACCAATGGATGTCTTCAATATGGCATTACTTTTTTATAAAAAAAATGCTAAAACTAAAATTTTTCGAATAAAGAATCGCTAAACCCACTCATGTTTATATCTTGGGCCGGAGCGTCCAATCGAAAAAAACAATCAATGTTTTGGGGTTTCTAAGGGTTTTTCATAAACTGGTCCAATTCGTACGGAAGATTTTTTTTCCACAAAATTGTCTTGACTCGGAAACTGTGCCTTCAATCGCAAAAATAATAAGGATTTTACCTCCGACGGAGGCTTTAACCAATGCATACCTTGAATACGGCATCACTTTTTTTATTAAAAAAAATTTTAGATTTAGGGATTTTTTTTGACGTGATTCCATATTCAAAACATCCATTGGTCAAAGCGATTAATAATAAGTAACCCAGGGTAAGCCATTACCCACGAAATACGAAACCTGATATATACCTAAAAAGAGGAATAGTATGTTTGTTCTGCAGTGGAATCTGGCATCTTGGAATAGCAACAACTACTAACAACACTGACAGTGTTCGGAATACTGTGTCAAATGTTGCAGCTGCCGCTCGTTATACTATTGCCTCACTCAAGATGGATTAATGTCAATAAATGCAACTAAATTCTTCAAGAAATCGAAAACGATTAAATATTGAATTTATTTATTTATTTATATTGAATAAATACGATAGCATGTTCAGGTTTCTTGAAAGTCCACTGTGCGAAGCCCAAAAATATCTCGATGCTGATTGCCAAATATGTTGCTAAAGTTATACGAGCTTCGGTTTGAATATTTGTCAGATCCAATGTCTATTTATGTTTAAGACATATACATACGAGTACACATAAATATGGATTCAATTGAAATGAAACCCTACGAAATGATGCCCCTAAAAATTTAATAAAGCCTGCCTTGCCTGGCCAAGCCTGTATTAAACACTGACACATTTTGTGTCCTCTTTCCTCCAATTTTGTCTTCTCAATGGCTGCTTGAGTGGGTATTGCGTTTTCACACCCAGATAAACCAAAAAAGAAAAACATTTATCATTGCCATGATTTAATCTTTTAGTCGAACTGTCACACAATTTTCAATGTAATGAAAATTCAATTCAGCTTCTTTCTGCCTGTGAAATGCTAGAGCCGGCAGCCTTGACAGCCTTTGCTGCCACCACACAAAATTGTTTTAACACTTTACGCGCTTATCTGTCAAATCGCTTTCAGCTGTCATCATCATCGCTTTCATGCGTTTTGGTAGATTTTTTTTGTATATTTTCCCCTTTCCCATTTCGTGTGGAGGAACAGAGAGAAAATTAATTTCATGTTGATTTTGTTTCAGTTTTTGAAAGCGTCGGAGGGCATAACAACTATTTTGAATTTGCAATCACAAAGTGATAAAAATGCTGGCAACAATGACGTTAATGAACTAGACTATGATGGAGCTTGGATATTTCTATCAAAAACTTTAAGGATTCTCTACATTGTTAACAAGTTGTTATGCATTGTAATCAAACAACGATAAATTTGCTTACTTGAACAAAAACGTAGTTGATTTACAAAAGAAAATATTGAATTAACTACAAGAGTCATTTGTAGGTTGCACAAAAACATAGTTGTTTTTGAGTTTGAATTTTATGACCGATTTTGTTAGTTTTTAGTTAATGTATGAGAAATTTATATGACAAGATTACAAGGTCAGGAACATTTATCTAATTGAAAGTTGATTTATAAAAAACAATTGAATTAACTACAAAAACTACAGGCTGAAAAATCTGTCGTTTTTTTGTTGTTTGGATACAAATATAACGTATGTTTGGAGCTTGTCGCAAATATAATATACTTGTGTCCAAACACACATAATATACTTGTGTCCAAACACATATTGAATATTACATGTTTGGGACACAATGATTAATATGTTATAATATATGTGTTTGCGGCCCAAATATATCTATGTTTGTGATACAAATACAACTATGTTTGTTGCACTCTTTATGCTCCCTCGAGAGCAAGAGAAACAAAGAGGGACAACGAGAGTCTATCTGGTAAGTGTGTATCGGTATGTTTGCATTAATCTCTCAGTCAGTGACTCATAAATATTCCTGAATGTGAGTGTAAATTGCAGATGAAGTCAGTGATTCTTATTTTGCGTCATGTATTGCGTTTTAGTTTCATGTATTCAGTCGTCAATGGTTCAAAAGCAAATCATATCAAAAGCGCTTGATCTGTGAAAAATAATAAATAAAGGCTCGGACGGTTAAATGGTTTGCGTTTTTGCTTTGGGTTTTGTGTATGTGTTTCGTATATACGAATGTATGCTACCAAAGTGAGAAATAATTTTGGGAAAGTAACGGGATAGGGAAACAGCGTGAAGCCCTGTTATTGTTCGAGCCTTTACTGGGGAAATCGGAACGGCGGACGATTTGTGAAATGTAATATAAACGGCGCAATTAATTATGGCACGCTTAGCTTGAATGAACTAGACTTGTATATAAGTATATTGTTTGTGTACCATCGCGTAGTGATAACCAACGCATAGCTGAAACCTTCTGCAAACAAAAACGTGAGAGACAACAAAGAACAGACAAGCAAAAGAGCAACAGATTCAAATAACGCATTTAAAGCAAGTAACTGTAGAAAAGGCCGTTTAAAATCTTTTAATTTTTTGAATTAATTATTTTTAAATGTGTTTTTATATTAATAAAATTAATTATAATAAATAATACAAATATATTGAATTCACTGAATAATTCGTTTCTAAATATTATTATGTTTGGGAGAAAATACGCACATGCTTCGACGTAAGTATATGAAGGTTTGTGGGAAACACGCGAATGCTTCCATGTAAGTATATGGATGTTTGGAATGAAGAACGCATATGTGTCCACGTAAAAGCATACATGGTTGCCATTAAACATGCTACTGTTACATTTAAACACAACTTGCAAACATATAAATATTTGAAGTGCGTTCCAAACATATATTACATGGTTCCTTCAGAATATGTTTGGGAGAATATGTTACAAAGCCCGTTTTTATCAGAGTGTAGAAGAACGGTTTGTAGGTTAGGTTATGTTTGGTTTAGAATATACAACAGGCAAGTTATAATATTTTATTCAACACTCGTAGTTAGGTTGGTCCACTGTGATTGTCCTGTAAGGAGAAGGTTAGGTTGTAGTATAGGTCATTACATCAATGCACCGAAGACCACAGCTTGTGCAATTTTCCGAGTTTCTGATGATGGTCATACGATTTGCCACCAAAGCATTTTCCGTTATGTTGCCCGATTTCGAATATATGCTGCCTGTAGTGAAAATATTTCGGTGAAAACTGCTATATATTTTAATACACCTTTCGTTGGTGTTTTTAAATCCGTTTTCCTCAAATCTTCCAAACAGAGAATTGTTTCAGCCGGGAGGTGCTAGAGTCTTAATCTTGCTTAAACGGGGCACTGCGAGATAAAGTGTGCCATCGTTTTAATGCATCCTAATGCTGCATTCTTCTCAATCCTCTAATCAAATTCTATGTGAATATGTAGAAGTGCCCAGTTAGAACACCCCCAATAAATCGGTTCAGGTTGAGATTGTCCAACTTCATTAACCCTTTGTCCTTGTTCCAATCCAGGAAACACTACAGCTGCCATTTTATGAGTAACATAATCTTCTGAGAGCATTTATTCCCATCGAAAAAATTCGGTCTTTATTACCTAGAATATCGTCTTTTCATATTCATGAAAGGTAGCCAGAGCAATGTTCACAACCTAAGTTCCCATGTACATGACTTTCACCCACTACCGAGTGAACCGCCAACGTCTACAATCAAGGATGAGTATGCATGTTAATAACATTCCCAATGACTACACCATTTCCAATTGCAAATTATAAAAAATCAGTTGAAATTTAAAAATTCTATTCGAAATTTAAAACATATCAATTGAAATTTAAAAAACCGTCAATTGAAATTTAAACCACATCAATTGACATTTAGTCAATTGACAATTAAAAGTTAAAAATATAATGCATACAGTCGGCTAATAATTTTTAAATTTCAAGTAACATATTTAAATTTCATTTGATGTCTGTTAAATTTCGATTGATGTGTTTCAAATTTCAATTAATGTGTCTTAAATTTCCATTGATGTCTTTCAACTTACAATTGATGTCTTTCAAATTTCAATTGATGTTTTTTAAGTTTCAATTGATGTATTTAAAATTTCAAATATAATGTTTAAGTTTCAATTGATGTATTTCAAAATTTCAAAAATAATTTTCAAATTTCAATTAATATTTATCAAAATTAAATTGATATTTCTCAAATTTCAATTGGAAATGGTGTAGTAGATCCCGCACGAATTTCCTACTTTCCACAGTGTTCTAGTTCATCAACCTTCTAGTCATCCTAAACGCGGTTCGTATTTCGTGGTAACCCAGCGTAACCAATTATTATTGCCGTGGGAATGGGTAGCATTCGTTACCCTGTGGGTAATGGGAAAAATAATGGGTTTTTAACTACGGCGATGGGTAATGAGTAAGGGTAACCCATTCCCATTTTTGATCGAAAATTTGAAAAAATTTCTATCCCTCGCAAACAGAGCGTCCAATCGAAAAATATCCATTTTTTTCCTGATTTTCCTGAGTTCCTGAGTTTCTCGTAGTCTGGTTCAATCCATATGGAAGATTTTTTTATCAAAAGATGTCCAAAATACAAAAATCGCTAAAATAAAAAAGGGGCTATAACTCGCAAATGGTGCGTCCAATCCAAAAACAAAAAATCGCTAAAACTAAAATGTTCCCAATAAAAAATAGCTAAAACGCCCTCATGTCAATATCGTGGAAGCACCGTTTCCGAGTTATAGCCTTTTTTTATTTCAGCGATTTTCTTATTTTGGCGATTTTTTGAAAACAAATTCTTTCATACGTATTGGACCACTTTATGAAAAACCCTTAGAAACCAGCAAAAATTGGATATTTTTCGATTGGACGCTCCGTTTCCGAAATATAGACATGAGGGCGTTTAGGTCAGAATTTTTCTTTTAGAGATTTTTAAAGAAAAAACTTGATGCCTTATTGAGGACATCCATTGCTTAAAGCCTCCTATGGAGATACAAATTGTATTCTGTTTTCGATTGGACGCACCGATTCCGAGTTATTCCCACTTTTTCATTCTAGCGATTCGCTTATTTTGGGGATTTTTTTAAGAAAAAATCGACCATACGAATAGGACCAGTTTATTTTATATTTTTCTAGTGGACGCTCCGTTTCCGATATATAGACATGAGAGCGTTTTAGCGATTTTTATTATTCGAAGATTTGTAGTTTTAGCGATTTTTTTAAAAAGGAGGTTTACACCGATACCGAGCGGTTTTCGGAGAAGTTATTTTCATAGTTAATTACTCGATAGTATCGACGTTACTAAACGAGTTGACCGACTTCGAAAGAAATGTAAGGTAGTCGGAGCAGGGATCGAATCCAGTTTGTTATGTACAAGAGCAGCGCCACTACACATTTCACCAATGATGGTTTAGAAACACCCACTATTTTTTAAACCCGCGACCGAAAGAACTGATCTGTTAGCTTTAAGAAATTTCAACTATCTAAAAGTAATTCGGATCGAAGACATGGAATATTGGGGGGGGGGAGGGGGTTAGCTTACAATACACTCCATATACATTAATATTACAATTTGCGTGAATATAGATTCCCAATCTAACTAGCAAAGAGTGGCCGTCAGTGCAGCAATGGTAGTGTGCGCGGCTCTTGTACATAAGATCGCGGGTTCGATCCTTACTTTGACCATCTTACATTCCTTTCGACGACAGTTAACTCGCTCAGTGACGGCGACACTATTGAATTCTTAGCCATGAAGAAGCGTCTAAAAAACCCGTTCGGAACCGGTGTCAAACTGTACGTCACAATCAGTGAGTATAAAACTAGAAATCGTACGGCTCACTGCTTGTGAGAGGTTCTCCCAATCCCTTCAAGGGATATAATGGGAAACCATTTAATTTTTGACGTAGAATACGTCTTACCTTACGGTATGAGGAGTCATGTCAGGTTTTTATTGTTGTAATCTTTATTTCATTGAATTTGAGGAAACGGCTAGATGAATTTTTTTAAAATTTTTTTTGTAGGTAAATGAAGATGTTATCTTTCGTTTGATATACATTTCATATTGGTTGATATATTTCTAGTATTTTAATTTCTCAAATGAAAATTGTTTAAACACATACACTCAAACATATGTGTGGTGTTGCTCAACATTTTGGTTGCTCAACATTGCTTAGGAACATGTATCTAGTAAAAAGTGAAACGAACAGCAAGCTAATGTTGCTTGGCAACACGTATCTAGTAAAAAGTGAAACAAACAGTAAGCTAACGTAATAAAGCTTTTTGCGAAAGCTTCAATAAAGCTGTTGTAACATTAATTTTGAATTGCAAAACGTAAAGCTTTCACACAACGCTCGAATGCTAATGCGAAGACTCGATAAGGTAAACCTTTTTTAATATTAGGGCGGCCCTCCCAACATTCGCAGAACTTATTTCAATAAAAATATTAATTAAAACACATAAATTTTTTTAAACGGACTTGAATCAAATGCCGTTGGTAAATATAAAAATTACAGTAGACAGTTGTCCGAGGCCTTCGGCCTGCAGGCTGTGTCAGAGACACGGCCATTAAGTTTAACGTAGAATACGCCATCCGATAAGACAGAAAACATATATAACAATAAATGATAAATAATATAAGCAAATGAATTTATTGTTATATATGTTTTCTGTCTTATCGGATGGCGTATTCTACGTTAAACTTAATGGCCGTATCTCTGACACAGCCTGCAGGGACAGTCCGTGGCCGAAGGCCTCGGACAACTGTCTGCTGTAATTTTTTTTTAACTAGCAAAGATACAAACCATTTCAGTTGACTGAGCTATGTTATGACGTTAACATACCCCTGTTAACATATTGAAAAATATTATTCTAAGCTGATTGGGAAAATATGTAGGAACCAAACTTATAACTTACAAAGGAAATGCGAGGCACTGTGGAAGGACATTGTCCTTGCTGGCGCAGGTGATACTGTTTTCGCACAGTGGCCCAAAGTAAATTTAATGTATTGCAATTTAAATCGATCTACTGTTGAAAACAAGAAGTGCTACGCAAGCACTTTGATAATCAAAATGCACAAAAATTGTCCGGAAGTAAGAAAATATCCTCAAAGGGTTTCAGGCCCCCAAAACTATGTTGTGCGAACACAAAGAGTTCTCATGTGTTGCCAGATTGCAGCCGACCACTTTGAAGTTAAAAAAATGGTATCCTATAACAACCCATGAAGGGATTGAGGAGAGCTTCTCACAACCATTGAGGTGTGGGCTTTCTAGTCTTACACTCACTGATTGGGACCTTCAGTTTTACACCGCCTACAAACTGTATTTTGAGAA
Organism: Phaonia tiefii; assembly: GCA_963931995.1. NCBI lineage: Eukaryota > Metazoa > Arthropoda > Insecta > Diptera > Muscidae > Phaonia > Phaonia tiefii. The sequence goes on from OZ008367.1 coordinate 298,499,227, forward strand.
GCCTTTTCATGGATAAATACTCGATAGTGTTGCCGTCATTAAGCGAGGTGACCATCGTCGAAAGGCATGTAATGTACACAATCGAAACTCCGGTTCGGAAGAGCCAGTTCTTAACACGAACCGACCGCACCGGAGCTTACAGGAATCGAAAGACGGCTTCAATTGAACCGAAAACAGTTCTTTAAGGACCGAAAAAGGGGTTCAAAAGAACGAAAACGACTCAAGAAGACCGAAAAACGATTCAACAGGAACAGAAATCAGGGTTGAAAAGAACCGTACAACGGTTCCTGAATAAGAGGACTCGTTTCCAGAGGAACCAAATGTGTTAACATGTGGGTGAAGGTACGAAAATTTGTATTTTGTTCAAATGTTATATTCCTATAATAAGATATTCAGCAATTTGCGAAGAAGCGGAACCGGTCCATATACCCGGTTCTTCTCGGAACCGTACTCGACAGAACCGATTCTTGAAATACGCTGATCTCCACATAACTAGACGCTGAACAATAACGGCCTCTCTAACATATTCTTCCAAACATGTTCTGCAGGAACCATGTATATGTTTGGAACACACTTCAAACATTAATATGTTTGCAAGTCCCAAACTCACTTGTCTTTAAATGTAAACAATATCATGGTTACTGGCAAACATGTACGATTTTACGTGGAAACATATGCGTATTTCCCCCCAAACATAATAATATTTAAAAACGAATTATTCTTTGATTTCAATATATACATTAATTATACATTATAATTAAAATTAATTTTTATCAATATAAATCCACATTTATAAATAATTAATACAAAAAATTAATAGACTTAAAACGGCCCTTTTTATATTTAGATGCATTATTAAATGCATTATTTGTTTTTTTTTATGAAATTAGAATCTGCTGCTCTCTTGCTTCTCCTTTCTTTGTTGTCTCTCACGTTTTTGTTTTCGGAAGGTTTCAGCTATGCGTTGGTTATAACTACGTGATGGTACAAAAATAATAAATTTATATACAAACCTAGTTCATGCAAGCTAAGCGTTTATTTCACAAATGGTCCCTCGGTCCGATTTTCTCAGCAAAGACTCGGACAGATAAAAGGCTTCACGTTGTTGCCCTTTCCAGTTTCTTTCTTCAAAATCGTTGCTCACTTTGGCAGCACTCACACATATATACGAAACACATACACAAAAACCAAAATAACATCACAAACCATTTAAGCTTCCGAGCCTTCGATTATTCTTTTTTCACTGATCAATCGCTTTTGCTATCCTCTGTCCGATGGAGCATTGACGACTGAATACATGAAACTAAAACGCAATATATCCGGCAAAATAAGAATCACTGACTTCATCTGCAATTTACAAGCACATTCAGGAATATTTATAACTCACTTACTGAGAGAATAATTCAAAAATACAGATACGCACTTATTCTCTTGATTTTGAAAGAGAATATACAGTGGAACAAACACAGCTGTATTTGTAACACAAACATAAATATATGTGGGTCGCAAACACATATATTCTAACACATGTACGCTTTAATCATTGTGTCTCAAACATGTAGTTTTGAATGGCAAACACAATATGTTTGGACACAGGTAACGGGTGTTTCAATAAGAGCGCTACACAAGTTTTTTTTAAATAAAACAAAACCGGTTTTAGATACCAATGCAATTCTTTATTCCTGTGAAAGTGCGTTCGATGCCATTATGTATGGAATTCGATTTCTTTTGCATGGCCACCACGGGCACGCTTGCAGAAGTCCAGACGCTGAACCCAATTTTCGACGGGTTCCAAGCATAAATCGGCCGATACTGTTGCAATTTCACGTTCGATATTCGTACGAAGTTCATCAATCGTCGCTGGCTTGTTGGCATAGACCATGGACTTGACGTAGCCCCACACGAAATAATCCAGCGGCGTCAAATCGCACGACCGAGGTGGCCAATCGACTGGGCCATTTCGTGAGATAACACGTTCACCAAATTTGGTTTCCAATAAATTGATTGTGGCATTCGGTGTGTGGCTTGTGGCGCCGTCCTGTTGGAACCACATGGTCTCCAAGTCCATATTATCCAATTGGGGCCAAAAATATTCGGTTGTCATTGAACGGTAGCGATTCGCATTCACAGTAATGTGCCGGTCTTGATCATCGCGGAAGAAGTACGGCCCAATGACGCCGCCGGACCATAAACCGCAACAAACCGTAATTTTTTCGGGATGCAATGATGACTCATGGATTACGTGCGGATTGCTGTCTGACCAATAACGCATATTTTGCTTATTGACGGAGCCATTCAACCAGAAATGAGCCTCATCGCTGAAGATGATTTTCCGATGAAAATCCGAATCATTTTCAAGTTGTTGCTCAGCCCAATTCACGAACATACGATGCGTATGGTGGTCAAGCGGCTTTAGTTCTTGCGTCAATTTGAACTTGTAAGGATGTAGGCCAAGATCTTTTCGCAAAATTCGCCACAACGACGTCACAAAGATGCCCAACGCTTGAGAACGACGTGTGACTTCTTTGTCCCACTGGCACGGCAACATTCTTTGTCCCACTGGCACGGCAACATTTTGTACTGTGCCTGTGGATTCAAATTTTTCCACTAGACGCTCAATTGTTGATCTGGTAGGACGATTATGACGACCATAAATTGGACGTAGCGCTCTTAAAGTTGAGGCCACTGACTCCAAATTTCGGTAGCAAATTTTAATAATTTCGACTCGTTGTTGGCTCGTATATCTTTCCATGATGAAATGGCAAATCTTACTGATGTCAAATGGAAAAAGAGCGGGAAAAAATATGGCGTCGTTTGCTGTCCCTATCGATTTACTTTTGTAGCGTCGCTGTTGAAAAACCATTTATATTATATTTGCGACAAGCTCCAAACACACTTTAACTCTGCAGCATCGTTACCGCACTATGATCAATGATTTTTTGTTTGAAAATAAGGATGACATTGATCCGGGCGACATGTGGTTTTAACAGGATGGCGCTATGTGACTTACGGCAATCGCACCCATCGATTTATTGAAATCAATATATGGCGATAAGTTGAATTGAAGAAATGGACCTGTAAATTGGCCTCCAACGCCGTGCGTTTTGACATCTCTCGATTATTTCATGTGGGGCTACATGAAGTCACTGGTTTATGCTGATAAACCAGCGTCAATTCGCCCTTTGGAGGCCACATTTGTTCGTGTTATTCGTGACACATGCCCAGCAATGGCCGGGAAAATTAACCAAAATTGGATGGCCAGAATGCGCCTCATCATGAACAGCCGCGGTGGTCATATCCCCGAAATCATCTTCCAATCTTAATGACCTGTATTGATGTTTCGAATAAAAAAAATGTGTTAAATTAAAATTTAATTTCTTGTGTTATTTTTTACAATTTCAATTTCCATCGGGCTTAAAAACAGATATATTTGTGTGTCAAATTACGCAGATACATTTGTGGAATCTGATTGAAAAAATTATTTTTTACTGGTGATATACGATACGAGTATCAATACATGGATCGTTATGACCACCTGTCAAGCATGTTCAATAATGTAAAGTGATAAGGTCACCCTGATCACAGTAGCGGATTTTAATCGATTGATTTGGTATTGATAATAATCGATTTCGCATTGATTTCAAGCCAAAAAAATTTATTTTCCGCACATGTCTGATACAATGTTTCGCTACTTAGTTAAAAACCTATTGTCTTGTTCCAAATATTTCTTAATTAAAGCTGGCGCCTGCTTGACACAATCATTAACACATACATATGCCTGAGATGACGGATGTTTATGAATATACTAATTATTGATTGCCCAAAATAGTCACATGGAAGAAGAAGAGGAAACATGGAAATATTTCGCACATAAGTGATTTGTTTTTAAATAATTGTACCGCATATCTCACATTTATGTTAAAAAAAAATATTTTTTTAAAATATTTTTCAAAATATTTTTAATAATTTTTCGGTTCAAGATCAATAACTATTAAAATGTACTTTTTCATAGAAAGTACATTTTCATGAAAAGTACATTTTAATAGAAATATTAAAAAGACATGAGTGGAATTGATCATAATGGTGGATGGTTGGGAATATAGCTAGTATTTCAATGCCCACCATGTTATATCTTCTCCACAAGTATTTAGGTACATCATCTCACATTATAGGGATAAACAAATCTCAACTAAGCGAGAATTGCCTAAACTCCTGCTGGTGTCAAAATATCCGCAACATATACTTCACCATAACTATCCATGTTGCAAAAAGATGTAGGGGAAAATGGTTGTAAACAGATGGTCCATTAGTAGTTAAAACATTCCAAAACGGATCAACACCCTTATCCAACTAAACGCATGGCTGAAAATTATAAAAGCCTTCCAGCTTCATGGTATCCAAAATGATGACGAATCAATTGTGCTTAAGGCCGTATTAGACTGTTAGAGAAATCGTTGGATATGTCAAAATTTTACATTTGGTGAGAGAAGACGGAATAGTGTAAACTTGAGGAGAACGATTTGCAGATTAAATTTTGACAGATCTGTTAGATTTTTTAATTTTTTTATTTTTCTTAAAACATTATGCGTTCTAGGTTTCACTTTGGATTAAACGAACAAAAACGGCAATAAAAGTTTTTACTTCGTCACTGTTTACAAATGCTTAGTTTTTATTCACCAGTTGCCCGTTTCTGTATTCTATTATTTTATTTTATAACCGATAAATTTTTTTTTCTCTTTGAAAACAGATGTTTTTGCATTCTCCAAAACTGACAGTGTAAATCGCAATCAGAATGATAGAACGATTTCTGTTAAATGATAAATTCCATTTCTCTCTCTGCGAATCGTTCCATTTGCACCAACAGTCTAACACGGACTTTAGTCTGCAGTGCTGACCTGCTTATCCTATAATCGATTTTTCTTTCAATATCTATAGAAGTGGCCTCAACTGAACGAACTGAAAAATTTTCTAAAGTGTCGCCTCAATTTATCTAAAAAAAAATGTGCAATCGTTGTGCTTTTTTGATGTGTTAACATCTATAGGCACGGGTAGGGCAATCTATCAAAGTGAACACATGCAAACAACACACAACGTTAGCATCACATACGTGGTTATTGCACAACAATAGTCTCTGCCTGAAAATGAGTATGATGGTATTGATGTAGCGCCAGCGACCAAACAAGCAGGTCGTCGTCGCCAAAGAGTATTGAATAGTATAGAGAACTCATATAACGAATTGTAGGACTCAAAGGCACTGGCGACATCTGGCGAATGATTCAAAACTTATTATTCTCTATTTATCAGAACTTGGTCCATTCATAATTTTGATGATGACCTTAGAAATATTTATGCTTTTTGTATTGTTTTATGTAATAACCTTGTCGAAATGGTGCATTTATATTGAAATATTATACCCGTTTATGCCCTGTAACTCATACTCTCTACTTAAGAGCGGAAAAAGAGTGCAGTAAGTTCTCTATACTATTCAATACTTTTTGTCGTTGCTCTGTTTATGGCAAAACAAAAACAATTATTTCAGTGAATTGAATATTGCTTTATGTATGTGAAAAATATTACATCTAATGTTGAAGTAGATCTAAGAAAAGGAAAGTGCAATAGCAAAAGGGCCTTCAGCACAAAAATTACATCTAATATTACATCTAATGTTGAAGTAGATGTAAGAAAAGGAAAGTGCAATAGCAAAAGGGCCTTCAGCACAAAAATTATTCTTTTTTATTTTCCAATGTAACAGTTACTAATGTGTTCATAGAAATCGTACAGATACCGTGTAACAAAAAGGTGTTCGTGTGTTCGAACACTCATTGATTTTTTGTTTGTACAATTTTAGTTTAACAATGCTTTTTAAGTGAAGCCGTATGAAACACGTCCATCCATTGGATGCACCGTTTCCGAGTTATACAAATTTTTTTAGCAATTTTTTTATTTTGCCCATCGCCGTGTGTAATGGGTAAACCCCGCTTACCCATTTCACATGGGGCCCGTGGTGGGTAATTTGCCATCATCGTAGGTAACTGCGCATTATGTTCCCCATTACCCTGTGGGTAGTGGGTAAACGATCGCTACTCAATCACAATGACAATACTAATGGGTTAGCCTGGGTAACCCATTACCTATCGCTGTGGGAAATACGTACCATGATGTTCACTAACATCTAAACTGCTACTTATTATTTAGTAATTCAATTACAACTGGCAATGTGAATAATTAGGTCATTGGCTCTAGTTCGTTGACTAATCCAAAATTTGCCGAACAAATTAGTAGAACACCGTTTACACTCTCGGGCACTCTCGCTCACACTCTCTCACTCTTGTTCGCTCAAAAAATGAATCACCCTACGTGGGAAACAAAGTTTGCGAAATAAATGTTGTGCAGAAATTCAAATAAATAACTATTTTAGGTTAAAAGGAGTTCAAGTGAGAGAACAGCTGATTTTTGATTATATTAAAGCAAAGTTGAAACTAGAGATTTCGATTATTTCCTTAACCAAAAATAAAACTTGTTCTTTATATTGGGACCTTGAAACCGAAGGTTCATCTGGTGGAACCACATTATCGACACACTTCACGATTTAGGTGCCAGTGAGCTAACTACCTCATTGTTCATAGTTAGGTAGTTGGTACGTAAGTACATGGAACGTAGTAGACATCTGCACAAGACGTTTTGAATGGGCATTCAAGACATGTGTGTTTTTTTCAGGCCTTGTACTGTTGCGAAGTTGCAACAACCAATTACTTCGGGATACTGTAGACAAAGCATTCGTGTATTTATGTATGTGTGTGTGTGCAGAAAATACCCCAATGTGCACAAAAACGGATGCGGATTTGTTTCGAAACCGTTACGAGTCTGTAAAATCATTAAAAAACGAAATGTGAGTTCTCAAATCTGTTTCAAACCCATTACGAGTCCGTAAAACATAAAAAACCTAATCAGTGAAATGTACAAGAAATAGAATTAAATACACAGAAATTCTTAATAATACAAATGGCAACTCAGATCGAATCCGTTTCGAATGCGCAAAAATTTATAAAAGTGAATCCGTGTCGAAGTGGCAGTTGGTGGTGCAATGGTAAGTCTGCGCATCTCTTGTACATGAGTACATGGGTGCGATCCTTGCTCCGACCACCTTACATTTCTTTCGACGACGATCACGTCGCTTAGTGATGGCGACAATATCGAGTACTTAGCCATGCAAAAGCTTCTGGAAATACCGTTCGGAACCGGTGTAAAACTGTAGGTCTCAACCAGTGAGTGCAAAACAAGAAAACGCACAGCTCAATGGTGGTGAGCAGCTCTCCCCAATCCCTTCATGGGATGTCGTGGGAAACCATATACAGGGTGTCCCCTAAACTTTTGTCTAAACTTAAACACGTGATAGCTGAGAACAAAAGCTACAATGTTTGTTCTTACGCCAATTGCCTAGGTGGCTTCGTTTTCGAGATATTCGTGTTTAAAATAATTGCATTTTTGAATGCATTTTCAATAAATGCATAATCTACTTTTTAAATGAAAAAGAAATATCATTGAAAATTGCTTCAAAATTGATTTTCTCAGCTATCACGTGTTTAAGTTTAGACAAAAGTTTAGGGGACACCCTGTATATAATTATTTGAATCCGTGTCAAATCCATTTTATTTACAAAACGCGTACCCGAAACGGTTTCTAGTATGAAGTCCGGTGCGAGTTCGAGACGGATCCGAAAAAGCACAAAAATCGATTCACGCCTTGGAGAGGACTGAAAATTCAAAACGAACCCGCAAAAAAATATAAAATCGGTTCCGTCTCGAATCCATTTTATTTACAAAAAAACGAACCCAAAACAGATTCAAATATAAAGTTCGTTATGAGTTCGAGATGGACCTGAAAATGTACAAAACACGATTCGCGTTTTCGAGAGACATTTCATATCAAAACGAATTCGTTTACGGCTCTACGTTTCGGACAAAATGCACGAGGAAACGGACCCGTTTCGAATTCGTAACGGACTCATGTGAGAGTACGATGAGAAGCGAAGTATAAGTAGTAGTTTTGTGTTTGTTTGATCTACAGCTTGACACACATACGCGAATGCTTTTTTCAAAATACTGAAGTATTTGGTTGCTGCAACTGCGATACAGTAAATGGCTTGAAAAAATTCAAATGTCTTGAAGGAACATTCAAAATGTCTTGGTCAGATTTTTAGTACACAGATGGAACGTTGGAACTATACAAGTAGTTTGCCTCTTATGACTAGTTACGTTTTTGAAGAGCGGTAGTAAAGAAAAGGGTCAGTAGATAAGCCCCATATTAAATAAGCCAGTTGGCAGTATTGCAAGTTGCTTGGAAAGTAACTAGTGGTGGTTGCTCTGTAGTCAGCGTTGTAATCTCTACATTATCTGGTGGGTTGCCATGCTATGTGCCATTCAAATTTATAGAAAAGACCGCTCTATGTTTTATTGATGAGTTTTTACTTTTTTATTTTATTATTCAAGCTCGAGACCAAGTTTTTTTAAAAAGGAGTTTTACAAATGTATTTCTATGATTCCTGGCAAACCGTATAGCTATTTCGGGTGTAGCCATAGATCTTCATCAGCTGTTGTTTGGATTGATACTATTGAAAAATGCATCAAACTAAATGCAAACGAAAACAGATCCCAATTGAGAATTTAGGCAATAAAACGGCCGAATAAATAAAAATTCTCTCTTATGAGTTTTTACCTATAGTACAAGCTACATGAGAGTCGGCACCAATTGGTTATTAATCAAACTCGTCTGCGAAATTCTCAACTAACTCCGGTGCGAATTAAATTAGATAAGAGTCAGCAGTGTTGATTCAACACCAACTGGCTCTACGTGCACCTATGAGTGAAATAGTTCATTCGCTAGGCTACAACTCTCATGTGAGCCAGCAAGACGTGAAGCAAGATCAGTTACTATATTGAAGACACAACAACAATTGGCACTTCGAACCCTGCTGAAGACATAAAATATTAATGTATTTTTATGAATTTTTATTAAAATTGTTCTTCGTCAATGTTTAATAATGAACATTTCTGTTGCTCTATTAATGCCATTGATTGTCTTTCAATTTTCCCACAAAAAAAACAGCCGCCTCTGTATACGCATTCTTGTTGGCGTCACATGCACTTGAAAAATTTAGATCATCTTCATAAAGTCTCAATTCAATTTCGCTTCAATTGATGTGCACAGTGCAAAGACTTTCATTGAATTCCATACAGTCGAAGATGAAATTGTGCGTAGTATTGAATTGTTTATATTTAGTTTTTAATTTTTCTTATTTTGAATTCATAAAGTTAATTAAGTTTACGAGACAATGATGTGAAGAATGCCAGCAAACACTTGTAATAGCATTAACAAGTTAGTGAACATGTCAGTGCAACAATGCGGAAGTCTCAACTCTTTCAATTGCAAAGTTATGAATTCTGCTGATATTTTGCACATGCATGTATGTGTATAAGTCTACATATTTCGAACGGGGATTATGACTCCGTGAAAGTGGCTGTGCGACCATGTCAGATAGACTAAACATATCAATTTAAGATTGTTTAAAACAATAAATGTAGCCAACAAAATACAAAACAACATTTTTATTATTTCAAATATTTATTTTCCATTGAATGAAATGAATGATAGCCCATTGTGAGTGATACTGTTTTGTTTTAATGTGAAGTTGTTTTTGTGCACATGTCAGTCTATGGTTGCACCCTACACCATGCATTTCATATCACCAAATACAAATGTGAGGTTGATATTTTTTGAGTGAACAAAGAGAACGTCTCGTATCACCACTACGTGATGAAAGACAAAAAAAAAAGACCCGTGTCCAAAGTCATGCACTTTTTTTTTAAGGGCCCCCAAAGATTTGGGGCTTCGGTGTAATTTTTGGAAAAAATTTATCATTTTGTCAGGCTCATATCTTGCAAACCGTTTGGAATTTTGGATTACTCTCTGAGGAAAAGTTGTAGCTCTTGTCATAAAGAATAAAAATTGTCAAAATTTTTTTACCCTTTTTCCCCTGTTCAGATCCATAGGTAGCAACCCGTTCAAAATTCAAGAGAACAATCAACTACAAGAATGTACCTTAGATCTCAATAAACAACTTTCTGGAATATATGAATTTCCTACGAATGAGTCTGAACACCCTTTAGCTAGCGGTTAGGTAGCCGCAAAATTGAAAAATTTCCCGCAAATTTTTTAAATATCACTGTGTGTAATTTTTTAAGTCATGGAAATATAACCATATACGGACACCACTACGTGATAAAAGACCAACAAAAAGTCACATGTCATGGAGTTTTTTTTATGGGCCCCAAAGGCCTCGGTGTCATTTTTGCAAAAAGTGATCATTTTGTCAGGCTCATATCTTGCAAACAGTTTGAAATTTTGATTTACTTTCTCAGCGAAAGTTGTAGCTCTTGTCACAAAAAAAAAATTTGTTAACATATAAATTCAAAAAATATTCATCTTCAAGGTAAAAATATTCATCTTCAAGGCAAAAATCATTAAAAAAGTAGATTTTTTACATTTTTCCCCCTGTTCAGATCCATAGGTAGCAAACCGTTCAAAACTCAAGGGAACAATTAACTACAAGAATTTACCTAAGATCTCAATAAAGAACTTTCTGGAACATATGAACTTCCTAGGAATGATTCTGAATACCGTTTAGATAGCGCTTATGTAGCCGAAAATTTTTTTCCCGAAAATTTTTAAATTTTGAAGTCATGGAAATATAACCATTTACGGACACCACTACGTGATAAAACACCAAAAAAAAAGACCTCTCCCAGTTTTGCCCAAAATCATGGACTTTTTTTATGGGCGCCAAAGATTTGGCTCGGTGTCATTTTTGCAAAAAAGTGATAATTTTGTCAGACTCATATCTTGCAATTCGTTCGGAATTTTGATTTAATTTCTGAGGGAAAGTTTTAGCTCTCGTCACAAAAAATAAAAATTGTGAACATATAAATTCAAAAAAAACTCCTTTTTAAAGGTCAAAAGCGCAGAAAACTTTAACAAAAATCGATTTTTTTACCTTTTTACACCACTACGTGATAAAAGACAAAAAAAGACCCGTGTCTTCCCAGTTTTGCCCAAAGTCGTGCACTTTTTTATGGGTTCCCAAAGATTTGGGACTTCGGTGTAATATTTGCAAAAAATTTATCATTATGTCAGGCTCATATCTTGCAAACTGTTCGGAAATTTTATTTACTTTCTGAGGGAAAGTTGTAGCTCTTCTCACAAAGATTGTGACCACATAAAATCAAAAAACTTCACCTTCTAGGTCAAAATCGCAAAAAAACTTTAAAAAATTCGATTTTTTCACCTTTTTTCCCCTATTCAGGTCCATAGGTAGCAAACCGCTCAAAATTCAAGGAAACAATCAACTACACCTAAGATCTCAGTAAAACTGTACCTAAGATTTCAGTAAAAACAACTTTCTAGAAAATATGATCTTCCTAGGAATGCTTCTTAACACCGTTTAGGTAGCGCTTAAGTAGCGTTTAGGTAGCCGCTAAAGTGAAAAATTTTCCGAAAAATAACCATATACGGACACCACTACGTGATAAAAGACAAAAAAAGAACCGTGTCTTCCCAGTTTTGCCCAAAGTCGTGCACTTTTTCTTATGGGTTCCCAAAGATTTGGGACTTCGGTGTAATTTTTGCAATAAATTGATCATTATGTCAGGCTCATATCTTGCAAACTGTTCGGAAATTTTATTTACTTTCTGAGGGAAAGTTGTAGCTCTTGTCACAAAGATTGTGACCTCATAAAATCAAAAAACTTCACCTTCTAGGTCAAAATCGCAAAAAACTTTAAAAAATTCGATTTTTTCACCTTTTTTCCCCTATTCAGGTCCATAGGTAGCAAACCCCTCAAAATTCAAGGAAACAATCAACTACAAGAATGTACCTAAGATCTCAGTAAAAACAACTTTCTAGAAAATATGAACTTCCTTGGAATGATTCTGAACACCGTTTAGGTAGCGCTTAAGTAGCGTTTAGGTAGCCGCTAAAGTGAAAAATTTTCCGAAAATTTTTTATTTTCACTGTGTGTAATTTTTGAAGTCATGGAAATATAACCATATACGGACACCACTACGTGATAAAAGACCAAACAAAAAAGGACCCGTGTCTCCCAGTTTTGCCCAAAGACATGGACATTTTTTTATGGCCCCAAAGATTTGGGGCCTCGGTGTCATTTTTGCGAAAAAGTGAAAATTTTGTCGGCCTCATATCTTGCAATTCGTTCGGAATTTTGGTTTACTCTCTGAGGGAAAGTTGTAACTCTTATCATAAAGAATACAAATTATTAACATATAAAATCAAACTAACTTCATCTTCAAGGTCAAAATCGCCAAAAACTTAAAAAAATTAAATTTGTTTTACCTTTTTTCCCCTGTTCAGATCCATAGGTAGCAAACCGTTCAAAATTCAAGGAAACAATCAACTACAAAAGTTTACCTAAGATCTCAATAAACAACTTTTTAGAACATATGAACTTTCCTCAGAGAGTAAATCAAAATTCCAAACGGTTTGCATGATATGAGCCTGACAAAATGATCACTTTCTTGAAAAAATGACACCGAGGCCACAAATCGTTCGGGGCCCATAAAAAAGTGCATGACTTTGGGCAAAAGTGGGAGACACGGGACTTTCGTGAAAATTTCATGATAATTTCCGATGAAAAATCGTTCACCTCTTCGTTGAGATTCAGGACGGTTTGACCATAGGTTACTCGCGTTTTGCGGTTAACAGGTAACAGCTGATGCTCTGTCTGCACTTTGTAAGGAACATATTAAAATCTTTCATCAAAATTTTGCGTAGGGATGGCCGGATAATTCTCAATTGTGCGGCGCGTGGTCTAGTCGATGTTCCGGGATCCTCTACGACATTTTTGGCAACAGCAGCGACATTCTCAGCAAAACGGCTGCTCCGGGGCCGGCCAGCTTTGGAGAGATCTCGTGTTGTCCCAGTTTCTTCAAGGCGAGTGGCCAAACGCCGCTGTATTTGTCCGACGAAATTCAGTCTGCGCCAACACAACCGACGAATTTTTACGCAAAAAAAAATGGAAACAATTATTCTGCGATTTTGCGGAGTAACCCGATTCATGGCTTGTCGATATGAATTCTGCGTTTGTTTACTTCACAAATTTCAAAACCAAATTGACATTTGACGCCATTTGCAAAAGTTATAGGATTTTCCAATAGGGTGATTACTTTTGCTCTACCTTGTAGTTGCGCATTAGTTTACCAAATTACTGATTAAGGTAGAGCAAGCTGGAAAAAAATTATTTTTTATTGTTTGGATGCAAAAATAATATGTTTGGAGCTTGTAGCAAATATAGAGTACTTCTGTCCAAACACATGTTGGGGACACAATGATTAATAGGTATACGTGTTTGTTTAAATCTGCTGAAATCAAAAACGTGACAGACAATAAAGAAACCAAATCGAGGAGATCTTCATGAAATTCATGAAAACAATGCCTGCAATTATATAAATTTTTCCTGCAACTTGTTGCTGGGGCCACTTGTTTCAGTTGATAAGCTAATGTAATAAATATGATAGTGTGCGCGACTCTTGTATATGAGAACGCAGGTTCGATCCATGCTCTGGTCACCTTACATCTCTTTCGAAGAAGTAATGGCGATACTATCGAGTATTTAGCCATGAAAACAATTCTCAGAAAACCCGTTCGAATCCGGTGTAAAACAGTAAGTTCCAATTAGAGCGTGTACAACTAGATCGAGCATAGCTCACTGATTGTGACAATGTCTCCCCCAATGCCTTCACGGCATGTAATGGGAAACTTTTTGCTCTGTTGTATCCGAGTAGATGCGAAAACGTCAGCTTCGTTGCATTGTAAAACCAGTTATGTCCAGGACTTCAGTTAAGTCATGGAAATATAACCATATACGGACACCACTCCAAAGATTTGGGGACTCGGAGTCATTTTTGCAACAAAGTGATAATTTAGTCAGGCTCATATCTTGCAATTCGTTCGGAATTTTGATTTTTACTCTCTGAGGGAAAGTTGTAGCTCCTGTCATAAAGAATAAAAACTAAAAAATTACACACATTGAAATTAAAAAATTTTCGGCAAATTTTTCTCTTTTGCGGCTACCTAAATGCTACTTAAGCGCTACCTGTTAAGAATCCTTTCTAGGAAGTTCATATGTTCTAGGTAGTTGTTTACTGAGATCTTAGGTACATTTCTGTGGTTGATTGTTTCCTAGAATTTTGAACGGTTTGCTACCTATGGATCTGAACAGGGGGAAAATGGTAAAAAAAAATATTTTTTAAAGTTTTTTGCGATATTGAGCTTGAAGATGAAGTTAGTTTGATTTTATATGTTAACAATTTGTATTCTTTATGACAAGAGTTACAACTTTCCCTCAGAGAGTAAATCAAAATTCCAAAGGAATTGTAAGATATGAGCCTGACAAAGTTATCACTTTTTTGCAAAAATGATACCGGGGCCCCAAATCGGTGGGGGCCCATAAAAATAAATGCATGACTTTGGGCAAAACTGGGAGACACGAGTCTTTTTTTTTTGTCTATTATCACGTACCTAGTGATGTTCGTATATGGTTATATTTTTTCGTGTTGCACTGTGTTATTAACCGTATTTATTTTAACAACTCTGTTCATGTGTACTTAAGGAAGCCTACATGCTGAAAAATCTGTCACTTTTTGTTGTTTGGATGCACATATAGCGTGTCTCTAGCTTCTCGCAAATATAGTATACTTGTTTCCAAACACATTGTGTTTGCTTCCCAATATTACATGTTGGAGACACATTGACTAATGTTGGAGACACATTGACTATGGTTTTGTGACTCAAATGTGGATTTGTTTGTTGAAACCAGCTGGAAACAAAAACGTTTCAGCCAATAAAAAAACACCAGAATCATGAAAACAGTGCTTCCAAACATATACATGGTTCCTGCAATATGTTCCTTTGACCGTTTTTTCCCCCATCATGTAGTGGATAATTTTGGGACCAAAATTAACAATTTTAACAAGATTATGGTTTACATAAGTTTTGCCTAAGTTATCGTCTGGTTCGTAGCGCTTCAACAAGTCGACTTAAGTCTATAACAAATTTAGTCATATTGCCGTCATGGTTGTCTCTTTATTAAGTCGTTTTTTTTTGTCTTGTCTATTTATTTTTTTTTTGTTTTGCCACAATGAAGTGCGAAAAATATGCGTGCTTGCATTATGACCAGACTTTTCTTATACTACATCCTACTAATATGGGGAATGGATAGAGGCGGCGGCGCTCTAGACAGCTGGTTCATATCTGGCAAATTGTGGCGGTTCTTGTGTGTGGAATGAATGTAGTATCTATATCTATGTGGTTGCTTTTTTTTGGCATGATGGTCTGGCTGGCTGGCACTCACAAGAATATATTGTTGTTTTTTATGATTATAGTTATGACAGTCATTTGGGTTTCTCTATGAGCGTTTCATTGTTTGTTCTATGCCGTTCGACATTTGGTTTAAAACACTTTCATCACTCATCATTCATATTAACAACAGCGTCGCTGTCGGCGTTGTCATTGTCTTCGTTTTCGTCTTCATCTTAACCGGGAACTCACAGAGAGTGTCAAACACTCTGTCAGTCAAGTCAGTCAATCAAGATTCGTCTAACATGAAATGAATAGTTTCATGTTTGTTGCTTTTTTGGATCAACATCTTCATTGATGATGTTGTGAATTTATTAATTAAAGCACTATGATATGATGGCAACACAGAAGAAATAGAAACACAGAATTCACAGATCCACCACAAGTCGAAAGTTGTAAAATAAATAAAAAGAGAGAATCGAGCACAAGCGACCACTGAGTCCATGATGTAAGAAGTCGACGAAATATGAAATGCGGAAAATCTATCAAAGTCACGCAATATACAAAAAAATATCTTTGATTAATAAGAATTATTCATGATAATGTCGTTACATTACATTTCGCATAAATAACAAAGAAATTCCAAACGAAATTTCACATGAATTTCTTATGAGATTTGATTTTCAAACCGAGATTGAAATGAACAGGAATCTAATAAATTGTATGTCAGTCGTCCGTGAGCGTAAAGTGGCATAATCTATTTGTGCACAACCCAATGGGCAAGATATACTATTTAGGAATTCGTAGGAAACAAACAGAAGTATTAATCGTATCAAAAAAGTAACTGATATAAAGAAATTCCATGAAAATCAATGGATATCTACAGTTTAGGAGAAACACAGTTGTAACTTAATCAAAACTTTGTTAGCAAAAAATAGGATGGCATCCGCGAGGGAAACTAAACTCTGAAAAAATAACCTCTGCAGTATATTCTCTCAGACACATTTTACAGGAAACATCTATATGTTTGGGTTTCAAATATTCATATGTTTGCAAGTCCTAAACTCACTTATGTTCAAACTTTAAATGGCTTCAAACTTTAAACATTATCATGCTCCCTGCAAAGATGTATACTTTTATGTGGAGCCATATGCAAGTTCCATCACAAGCATTCATATATTTACGTCGAAACATTCCTGTGGTTCCTACCAAACGAACGATTGACGAGTGAATGCTTGCCGCCAAAATACAAGAGAACAGTCAACATAAGAAACACGCAATTCATGTGCATATCCATTCAGGAATATTCATAAATCTCAGACTAAAAGAATAATTAAAAAATACAGTTATACATTTAGGCTGAGAACAATCTCTCTTTGATCCTTTTTTTATTCTTTTGCTATCGATAGAGCATAACGGCAAAAAATATGAAATAGAGCACCAAACACAGCTGTATTTGTATGACAATCATAGATGTGTTTGCATCACAAACACATATCTTATAACATATTAATCATTGAGTCTCAAACATGTACAAGGCGGCCTTCGATAGCCCAATACGGGGAAAACTCTGCAAAGCAATGTCTGAGCTTGGTAGTCTTGCAGAACTCATATGACTTTTTAGGATGACCTTGACGGACACCAAATCCGCAGTGAACATTGGTAAGGATCTTACCGAACCTTTCGAAACTAAGTGAGGCCTCAGACAAGGCGACACCCTATCGTACGATCTCTTTAACATCTTAATAGAGATTGTTGTGAGAAAAGCTGCAGACAACATAAATAAAACCATCAGCAGCACGACATTGTACTAGGAGATTTTAATGCTAACGTAGGTAGGGAAAATGTATTCAATCCAACTATTGGCAATTTCAGTCTACATGCTGACAGTTCTGAAAACGGTATGAGACTGATTGACTTTGCCGTGGCAAAAAACACAAAACCCACCCCCTCCCGATGATGATCCTGAAGCGCAGTTCTTGGTTTTGAAAAACCGCTTCGCAACAAACCATGGTACGGTGAAGAGTGTCGCATTGCAAATGATGAAAAGATTCGCTGCACGCATGGCAGTGCTTCAGTTAATTGCAACGCGAGCTGCGACTGAGCGGTATAGGGAGAAAAGAAAGGATATAACCCGTCTATTTAAGTGTAAGAAATGGCAGTAGAGAAAGCGCGAGAGTGAGAAAATTGAGTCATACAGAAGGAAGAACGAAGCCAGAGAATTCTACAAAAAACTAAGTGAAACACGGGACTACTGGACATGGTTTAGAGCCCTCCTTCTGTAAAGACAAGTACGGAAATCTCATCGCAAATGTGCAGAGCATGTTGGGAATATAGAGAGATCACTTCTCCGTGCTACTGGTATCTTAGACATCCAATGACGATGGGACAATCGATCAAAATTTGGACGGCGACGTCGATTGTCCACCTCCTAACCAAGTCGAGGTTAAAACAGCTATTGCCCGGCTTAAGAACAACAAAGTTGCAGGAGCCGATGGCTTGACGGCGGAGCTGTTTAAAGCTGACGGCGATGAGCTGATAATGAGTATCCATCAGCTCATTAGCAAAATTTGGTTAGATGACTCCATGCCCGGCATTTGGAGTCTCAGTGTACTTTGCCCTTATTTAAGAAAGATGACCCGAGACTCCGTGCCAACTACCGTGGAATAAGCCATTTATCCATAGCATTTAAGGTTCTATCAGGTATAATGTGCAAAAGACTAAAACCAATTATCGCTGACCTGACTGGCCCATACCAGTGTGGCTTTAGGTCTGGAAAATGGACAACTGACCAGATTTTCACGCTACGCCAAATCCTGGAGAAGACACACGAAAAACAAAGCGACACCTATCATCTATTTATCGATTCTAAGGCGGCATTCGATAGCCCGCTACGGGGAAAACTCCACGAAACATTGTCTGAGCTTGGTATTCCTGCAAAACTCATACGCCTTTGCAGGATGACCTTGACGAATACCAAAGCCGCAGGGAAAGTTGGTAAGGTACTTACCGAACCTTTTGACATACGATGTTTCGAGGCCTCAGGCAAGACGACACCCCATCGTGCGATCTCTTTAACATCCTAAAGGCGATCATTATGGAAAAAGCATGAATAAAACCATCAGCAGCAAAAGGCACATGCTGATCGTATGTGCTGATGAAGGCGATCTCATTGGGCGTACAATGAGAGAAGTTACTGCGGTTTTTTCGAGAATTGCGAAGGAGTCAGCAAAAGTGGGTCTGACGGTAAATGAAAACAATTTGTATTTTTTTGTTGTTTGGGTGCAAATACAACGTGTTTGTAACTTGTCGCAAATATATTATACTTGTGCCCAAATACATGTTGTTTGCTATTCAATATTACATGTTTGGAACACAATGATTATTAGGTTATAATATATGTATTTGTGACTCAAAGATTTTTTAATTTTCAACTCACGAAAACAATGCTTGCAAACATGTATATGGTTCCTGCCATATGTTGCTGGGGCTGTTATTCATCAGCGTGAACTTTAATTACCAATCTTAAAACACAACTTTCAACAGATCTCTAGATTTTGATAGAAACTACCTAATTCATTATGTTAGTTTTGTAAACATGTGATTGTTTTCAATTAATTTCTTCGAAATTAAGGTTTAGTATCAGCTTAGTAGGTCAAATGGTGCGATTGTGGTTGTCTATTACCACAATTATTTCCCATTCAAACTCAGAAAACTCACACCGAATATGCGCATGCGCATAGGCCTCTAATTCAAGTTTGATTGAAAAAAAAAATACCTGTGTGGTTAATTCAACTATGACTATGAACCGCTAGTTCCCGTCACACTTAATTTATCCGGCGCGTGGATGCCCTCTTGCCGTCAACCATTTGTGATCGTTACACCAAAGTGGCAATTTTCACTTTAGCGAATTTACACATCATGAAATGCCGGGCGGCGCCCCAATTCGCTGCGTCATAAAGAAAATTAACATAATTTTGAAATTTCGAATTGAGCATTTCGATTTGAATGTTGGCGGAGTTGAAAGAAAATATTTGGTAATATCTTCTTTATTTGTTTATTTTAATATTTTTGCTCTTTATCTCTCGCATTTGTTTCGAACGTGTTTTGCTGTTTTGTAGTTTGATTTATCGACATTAAATCACTGACCATTTTGACGTTTATCACTTTAAAATTTGTTTAACAATAGATGGGGTTCGCTTTAATAGTCGACTGCTGCTAGTCAATTTTATGGAGATAATCCCTTTTTTGTAGTTCATATGTTTAAAGTTTTTTTTTCTATTGTTTCAGTTAAATTTATGTTTCTTGGTTTTTATGAGTTAAGTGTTTTGTCTTCTTCTTCTTCTTCTCTACTACTAGTCTTCAGCGAGAAATGATTAATGATATTTGAATTCGTTTATAAAAATTTGTGATGCGAAAAAAGTTATGAATTATTTGTTATACCTCTCATTCCAGTTGCATCTCAAAGGACATTGAAAGGAGGTTGTTTACAAGTGGTAATTCTGTGGTCTAAGGTCGATCGTAAAAGGTGCCACAAGTGACAAATAGAACTCAAGGATATGACTTTGAAAAAAGGATAATTTAGTACAATATGTTGGGGTGCAGTAGGATGATTGAGCGCCTCCAAAGTTGCCGTCCCTCTCAAATGACGCTAAACATGACATAACTCATAAGTCTCAATACATTTTGTTGGTTGAATGAAAATATAATGTGTTTGTAGCATATTGCAAATATAGTATACTTGTGTCCAAACACATTATTTTTGCTATTTATTATAATATATTGGAGACACAATGATTAATAGGTTATACGATATGATTTTGTGATTTTGAGAAAATAAAGAAACAAAAAAGCACCAGATCTTCAATTCATGAAAACAATGCTTGCACGTACGTATCTGGATGTTCCAAACATATATATGTTTCCTGGATAACAATACAGGCGCTGTTTGTTTTTCAGCGTGTAAGAACTGTACTAAAGTTTTATCTATAAAAGGCCTACACTGAAATAATTTATAATTTGTATTTATGAAAACAGTAACGCTGGCAAGATAGCAATGCTACCTTTTCCAATATTCATATTTCAGTAGTTGTCAAAGTTACCAGTAAATATTCAACAAGGGTTGCCATTTCACCGTGCATATTTCCACGCCTGCCGATCGTGCGGAAACTATTAAAAGATATCGAAACTAGGGCTTAGTTCGTCGCATCGGGGAAAAGTCCGAGTGTGTGTATGCACTTTTGGACCTTAAACCATCAACCTGACAGACATTGGTGGGAAGTGAAGAAGCGATAGCCGCCGCATCGTCCAGTATCGTAGAAGACCCATAAAAGCCACTTCGGCGATGATCAGCAGATTTGGGCATCGCCACAGAGTCAACCCGGTTTATTGTGCGGTTGGATTTAGGCGATGCAGTGCGATAAACCCATAGACAATAGAGCCATATGGTTTTATTTCTCATCACATATGGTCATATGGCTTTATTTCCACAGACGAAGTGAGATAAAGCCATAATGGTGCGATAAACCCATAGACAATAGAGCCATATGGTTTTATTTCTCATCACATATGGTCATATGGCTTTATTTCCACAGACGAAGTGAGATAAAGCCATAATGGTGCCTTTCCCTTTCGCAACAAATAATACATGCCATATAATGGTGTAGCAAATAGAGCCATATGGTCTTATTTCTCGTCACATTAATAATCTTATGGCCACAGACGAAGTGAGATAAAGCCATTTTGTCGCCTTTCCCTTTCGCAACAAATAATACATGCCAGGAAATGGTATTAAGAGAAAAGAATTTAATCAGCTGTTCTCTCGCTATAATCTGTAGTGGAGGAGCCACTACTCTCTCTCTCTTTTAATAAGAGACGCCTGCGGATTGTGTGGAAATTATTAAAAAATGTCAAAACACCGGCATAATTGTAAAAAAACGCAGGCAATTCGTGGCATCGTGGAAAAGTCCGAGTGTGTGTACCTACTTTCGGACGGTAAACCACTAATCAGACAGAAATTGGTGGGATAAATGCTACTTCGGCGATGATCAGCAGATTTGGGCATCGCTACAGAGACAACCCGGATAATTTTGCGGTTGGATTAAGGCGATGCAATGCTATAAGGCCATAGACAATAGAGCCATATGGTCTTATTTCTCATCACATTAATAAATAAGGTCCTATGGCTTTATTTCCACAGACGAAGTGAGATAAAGCCATTATGGCACCTTTCCCTTTCGCAACAAATAATACATGCCAGGCAATGGTGTCAGGAGAAAAGAATTGGATCAGCTGTACTCTCGCTATAACCTGTACTGGAGGAGCCACTACTCTCTACTCTCGGTCTCTTTTTTAGTCCGTGCATCTTTTCACGCCTGCCGATCGTGTTGAAACTATTAAAATATATCGAAACTCCGGCATAGTTGTAAAAAAACGCAGGCAATTCGTCGCATCGTGGAAAAGTCCGAGTGTGTGTACCTACTTTCGGACCGTAAACCACTAATCAGACAGAAATTGGTGGGATAAATGCTACTTCGGCGATGATCAGCAGATTTGGGCATCGCTACAGAGACAACCCGGATAATTTTGCGGTTGGATTAAGGCGATGCAATGCTATAAGGCCATAGACAATAGAGCCATATGGTCTTATTTCTCATCACATTAATAAATAAGGTCCTATGGCTTTATTTCCACAGACGAAGTGAGATAAAGCCATTATGGCACCTTTCCCTTTCGCAACAAATAATACATGCCAGGTAATGGTGTCAGGAGAAAAGAATTGGATCAGCTGTACTCTCGCTATAACCTGTACTGGAGGAGCCACTACTCTCTACTCTCGGTCTCTTTTTTAGTCCGTGCATCTTTTCACGCCTGCCGATCGTGTTGAAACTATTAAAAGATATCGAAACTAGGGCTTAGTTCGTCGCATCGGGGAAAAGTCCGAGTGGGTGTACCCACTTTTGGACATTAAACCACTAACCAGACATAAATTGGTGGGAAGTGAAGAAACAATAGACGCCGCAGCGTCCAGTATTGTAGAAGACCCTTAAAGGCCATTTCGGCGATGATCAGCAAATTTGGGCATCGCCACAGAGTCAACCCGGTTTATTTTGTGGTTGGATTTATGCGGTGCATTGTTATAAGGCCATAGACAATATTTCTCATCTCATATGGTCATATGGCTTAATTTCCAGAGACGAAGTGAGATAGAGCCATAATGGTGCCTTCCCTTTCGCAACACATAATACATGCCAGGTAATGGTGTCAGGAGAAAAGATTTGGATCAGCTGTGCAGTGCTATAAGGCCATAGACAATAGAGCCATAAGGTCTTATTTCTCATCACATTAATAAATAAGGTCTTATGGTCAGCTGTTCTCTCGCTATAAGCTGTAGTGGAGGAACCAGTACTCTCCACTCTCTCTCTCTCGTAATAAGTCTATAAGTATAAACAAGGTGCGGTACTACACGCTGAGAAAAAACGGTATCTGTAACATATTCTCCCAAACATAGTCTGCAGGAACCATATATATGTTTGGAACACATTCCAAACATTCATATGATTGCAACTCCTAAACTCACTTATATTAAAATTAGTAACTATTGACATGTTAACTTGCAAAGATGCATACTTTTGCGTGGAGTCATTCGTGCGTTTCCTCCCAAACGAACGATTGGTGCCTTAATGCATGAAACTAAAACGTAACAGATCAGTCGACATAAACACTCAATTCATTTGAAATCGAATTCAGGAATATTTATGAATCACTGACGAGAAAGAATGGTGCAAAAACATAGTGGACTGTAACAACATTAACGGAGACTGAGAACACTCCCTATTTGTCTGCCCTTTAGTATTTTGCTCTCAACAGAGCATAGCGATAAAAAGAAGTAAACTGTGAAGCAATCATAGCTGTATTTGTATCACAAAAAAAACTATATTTGGACGACAAACACATATATTATTACACA
Source organism: Phaonia tiefii (assembly GCA_963931995.1). Lineage (NCBI taxonomy): Eukaryota > Metazoa > Arthropoda > Insecta > Diptera > Muscidae > Phaonia > Phaonia tiefii. The sequence goes on from OZ008367.1 coordinate 298,522,562, forward strand.
TTAATCATTGTGTCTCAAAAACAGTAAACACAATATGTTTGGGCACAAGTATACCATATTTGCGACAAGCTACAAACACACTTTATATTTGCATCGAAACAAGAAATAAATACCTAGTTTTCAGCGTGTAGAGAAAACTTGAAAACTTCAAATAGACACAAAACATGGTTCAATATATTAAAGACCGGCGTTAAAAATGCAATACAGTGCGCCCCTGCTGTGTACGTCGTGCGCACCCCCTCCCCATTCAACGCCTGTATCATAGCTTTTAAACACTTGACAATGACATCTTATTCTTTGGTAATATGTAACTCTATCAATTGATTTCGTTTTACACTGCAATGGCGTTATTTTCATGGATTTTTCTATGGAAATAAAGTTATATCTGGAAATAAAGCCATATGGCCTTATTTCTTAATGTGATGAGAAATAAGGTCATATTGCTTTATGGCCTAAGGTCTTATACTATGGAGACTCTGCACCATCGATTTCAATGGTAAACAAGTGGTTTACCGACTTTCGTTGTGGTCAGACAAGTATAAATGACGCTGATAGTTGTGGACGGCCAATTTAGGTCAATACACCCGAAAATGTCGAAAAAATCCACGATATGGTGTTGGCCGATCGAAGATTAAAAGTGCGTGAGATTATTGATGCCATAGGCATTTCATATCGCAGTGTGGTTTCGATTTTAAATGATCAGTTGGGTTTAAGAAAGCTGTCTGCAAGATGGGTGCCGCGTTTGCTCTCAATTCACCATAAACGTAATAGTGAGACAACTTCAAAGGATTGCTTGGAGTTGTTTCATTGGGCTACGAATTGGTACCTCATCCGCCATTTTCTTCGGATTTAGCCTCACCAGTGACTATTTCCTATTTCCAAACCTAAAGAAATGGCTCAGTGGAAAGAGATTTAGCTCCAACGATGAAATTATTGATCAAACAAATGTCCATTTCATGGACCTCGAAAAATCCTATTTTTTTGGAAGGGATACAAAAATTGTAGAAACGTTGGACTAACTGTGTTGAGCTAAAAGGAGATTATGTTTTTGCAAAAAAAAACATGTGTTTCATTCCAAAAGTCACGGACTTATTGATCCGCCTCGTACTTCCATAGAAGATTGGGCTGACGCAAGAGTTGAATGCCGTAAGTTCGCTAATTGGATGCTATAAATGTTGACCAGAGATCTTGATTGTGGGCACAAAATCGTCTTCTTGGACGCGTACCAGTTTTGGCTCAGCGGCTATGTTAACAAGCAAAATTGCCGCCATTCTACAAGTGCTCGACCAAGCACCACTGCATCCAAAAGGGTTGACTGTTTGGTGCACTTTATCGCATTGCCGTGTCATAGTTACCGTCAATGGCTGTCGGTATAGAGCGATGTTAACCGCGTTTCTATGGCCAGATCTCGACTTCATCGATATATACGAGCTGGGGTTGCAGCCAAGCGACGCAAAGCCCTAAATTGTGAAGGAAAAATTTGGTGATTGTCTCATCTCACGTTGTGCGTCCATCAATTGGCAGCCGCTATCAGTTGGTCTACGCTAGCAAGCCAACGACTTTGGACAGGATCGAGGCCAACATTCGAGACACTATTGCCAGAATAACGCTGCACATAGATATTGGACCGAGAAATACACAATTGAACCGGCAGCTTAAAGGACTACCAGTCAAGCCGAGGCAGCCACTTAAATGATATGACATCCCACACAAAATGGCATAAATTCAGTTTCAAAGTAAAGACAGAGTTATTTTTCCATCTTACACCGTTGTTGTTTTATTTAAATTTCTTTTTCTATCGAACATTTCCATAAATCAATGCAATTTCTTATAAGGCCTAACTAGTCTGAGCTTAAAATTTCACACAGAATTAAAATGCATTACTCCCCGAATCTTGCCCCAGTGAACCTTAGTTTGTTGCCCTGTGTAATTCAGTTAATCGCTACACTAACCTAGATGACTTACAAAAAAACACTGTTCGGTATTTGGGTTAAATCTCCCACAATGTTATTTCGACTTCGTCATGTCTATTGTCAACCTTGCTCTCATTGTACGATTTGACAGATCCGCCTTAAGCGGTGATGAATTTAACAAAATTACCAAGGAAAAAAAATTGTTTGAACTGGGATTTAACGAAATCAAAACATAGTTTTAAAATTTTTTTGACAAGTTATGAACATAAACATCAAATATATGTGTGTTTACACAGTACACTGAAAAAATATGTTAGTCAACACAGCAAAAAAAGCTGCTGAAAAGAAAAAACCAAATATGTTTAATATTTCACAATTCAGTAACCATAGGTTAGTTTGTTTCAGCAAGCATATGCTTGATGTTTTACCAACTATTGTGTCAGGTATTTTATAAATACTGCCAATAGTCGGATATTGTGGTACCACATTTTCTGTAATAGCAGACAAATTGCCTGTTGATACATAAGTACACGCCCGACAAAAACGGCAACAGCAACATATTGAAGCAACCATTTATATGTTTGCAAGCATTTATATTATGCATTGAAGATCTGCTGCTTTCAGCAGTATTCAAATTCAAATATTACTACATATATTACTATATTACAGTATTCAAATACATATATTACTACCTATTAATAATTGTATCTCCAACATTTAATATTGAATGACAAACACAATTTGTTTGGACACAAGTATACTGTATTTCTTTCCATTTGCATACAAACAGCAAAAAACCCGATTTTCAGCGTGTAGCAAACATTGTCTGCAGTTAATAACCAACTATATTTTTAAGAATTGTTGTGACCGATCTCACTAGCAAGTTCAAGCAAATACTTATTCATTTAACTTGAGAAATGACTTTTGCAGAAGCAGGGTTGGTGGAATCAATATAAAACTTTCTGTGTATGTGTCTCGCTACACTAGGGTGTCCCAAACAATTTTTCTTTTTCGATTTTCTTGGTTGCTCAAGCTAAAGTATTTTTGGTAAAGTATTTTTGGAATTTTTTCAGATTTTTCGGTAGAGGTTTAGATGTCGCACAAGTCGAACTTACGCCAAAAATCAGGTACTCCGGACGTTTTTGAATTTTACTTAAAACTTGGACAATAACCACGATTTTCTTAGTTTGTAAGTCAAAATTTTTAAAGCAAAATTTTCAAGCTTTTATTGTAGATGCATAAACCACCAGCTTTGGCACTGCTTTTGCTCAATAAGGTACCACGTATTACATTTTTACGTAAATTTTGTAAATAACGCTTTATATCTTTTAAAATTCCTATGCAAATTTAAAATATCAATGATGCATTCTACAAGACGAATAAATTCCAAACAATTTTGTAGAAAAAAAATTTTAATTTGCTGTTACTGTTCCAGAGTTATACCATTTTAAAGTCTTTTACCCATTGTATTAACCTAAATATATTATAAATTGTTTTCCATTTTTGCATCGAATTTGCTTTAAATTTCTATGAAAATTTAAAACACAAATGATGAACTTTAAAAGACGGTTAAATGCCAAGCAAATTTGTAGAAAAAATTTTTAGTTAGCAGTTACTGTTCCAGAGTTATGCCATTTGAAATCTCTTTACGTTTGCAAGCAATCATATATATGGTTCCTGCAATATGTTGCCGGGGCCATTTTTTGCTGCGTGTAATTCTTTGTCCTTACTTAGAGCATGTATACTTTTTAAATTATACAATGTTTAAAGCAAATCCTATGCAAAACGATAAACTGTTTATAATATTATAAGGTTCATACAATGGCTAAAGAGTTTTAAAGTGGCATAAATCTGGAACAGTAACTGCAAACTAAAAATTGTCTTTTACAAAATTGCTTGGAATTTATCCGTCTTGTAGAATGCATCATTAGTTTTTTAAAATTTCAGAGGAATTGTAGAAGACATAAAGCGTTATTTACAAAACTTACCCAAAATTTACGAAACAATTTAATACGTGGTACCTTATTGAGGAAAATTATTGTGCATATACTTGGACGTTTAGCTTCAAAAACTAAGACAATCGTGGTTATTGACCGAGTTTTAAGTAACATTCAAACAACGCCCGGATTACACTATTTTTGGGGGAAATTCGACCTGCGACTTCCGAAAAATCTGAAAAAATTCTCAAAAATACTTTAGCTTTCAATTAAAGCTTGAGCACAAAAAATTTTTCTTTGGGCAGTTAGCAAATCTGGCTGATTTTAACAACTGCCAACTCTTGAGCTTTTTAACGAATTCCAACTAGTTCAACGGGAAGAGCTGGGAAAAAACTCATATTTTCCCTTAAGTCACTGTGGTATCCCAATAGACTGCACGGTGTAACTGAGCCTTTCACTCTAACCTAACAGAAATTAAAGGATTTTTCACGGCTGTAGTTAATCCCCACAACTCGATTGAAACAATTTCGTTTAATAACACTGTGTGTAATTTTTTAAGTCATGGAAATATAACCATATACGGACACCACTACGTGATAAAAGACAAAAAAACACCCGTGTCTCCCAGTTCTGCCCAAAGTCATGCACTTTATTTTTTAGGGGCCCCCAAACATTTGGGGCCTTGGTGTCATTTTTGGAAAAAGTGATCATTTTATCAGCCTCATATCTTGCAAACCGTTCGGAATTTTGATTTACTTTCTGAGGGAAAGTTGTAGGTCTTATCATAAAGAATAAACAATGTGAACATATAAAATCCAACAAACTTCATCTTCAAGGTCAAAATCGCAAAAAAAATCTTTAAAAAATTCGATTTTTTTTTTACTTTTTTCCGCTGATCAGGTCCATAGGTAGCGAACCGTTTCAGATTCAAGGAAACAATCAGCTACAAAAATTTACCTAAGAGCTCTATAAACAACTTTCTAGAACATATGAACTTCTTAGGAATGATTCCTAATACCGTTTAGGTAGAGCTTAGTTAGCGTTTAGGTAGCCGCAAAAGTGAAAAATTTCCCGAAAATTTTATAATTTCACTGTGTATAATTTTTTAAGTCATGGAAATATAACCATATACGGACACCACTACGTGATAAAACACAAAAAAAAAGACCCGTGTCTCCCAGTTTTGTCCAAAGTCATGCACTATATTTTTTAGGGGCCCCCAAAGATTTGGGGCCTCGGTGTAATTTTTGCGAAAAAGTGATAATTTTGTTAGGCTCATATCTTGCAAACCGTTCCGAATTTTGATTTACTTTCTGAGGGACAGTTATAGGTCATAGAAAATCACTAACATTTCATCTTCAAGGTCAAAATCTCAAAAAATAATCGATTTTGCCCTTTTTCCGCTGTTCAGGTCCATAGGTAGCAAGCCGTTCAAGATTCAAGGAAACAATCAACTAAAAAAATGTACCTAAGAGCTCAATAAACTACTTTCTAGAATATATGAACTTCCTACAAATGATTATAATATTGCGTGATGTGACCTTGAAGATGAAGTTATTTTGATTTTATATGTTAAAAATTTTTGTCCTGTATGTAATCAGAAAGTAAATCAGAATTCAGAACGAATCACAAGATATAAGCCTGACAAAATGATCACTTTTTTTTGCAAAAATTACACCGAGGGAGGCACCAAATCTTTGGGGCCCAAAAAAGGTCCAATACTTTGGGCAAAACTGTGAGTCACGGGTCTTTTTTTGGTCTTTTATCACGTAGGGGTGTCCGCATAAGGATATATTTCCATGACTTAAAAAATTACACACAGTGATATTTAAAAAATTGTCGGGAAATTTTGCACTTTTGCGGCTAACTAAACGCTACATAAGCCCTACCTAAACGGTGCTAAGGATCATTCCTAGGAAGTTAGTATGTTCAAGAAAGTTGTTTATTGAGATCTTAGGTAAATTTCTGTAGTTGATTGTTGAATTTTGTACGGTTTGCTACCTATTGACCTGAACAGGGGAAAAAAGGTTAAAAAAAAAATAAAATTTTTTTAAGTTTTTTTTGCGAGCCTGACAACATGATCACTTTTTTGCAAAAATGGCACCAAAAAAAAGTGCATGACTTTGGGCAAAACTGGGAGACACGGGTCTTTTTTTGGTCTTCTATCACGTAGCGGTGTCCGTATATGGTGTTATTTTTTCGTGTTGCACTGTGTAATTGATTCGTTTGCTACATCTTGATTTACCTCAACTAAATTTTAAATAACTTCGATTTCAACAAACGAATATTGTCGTATTTCTGTAGCAACAACTGCATTTTGAATCAATTTGGTTGCACCCATAGAATTTGGTATAAATTACTGTTGCGACAACCTTTGTTCAAACAATTAGTTGTGTACAGTGAACATTAGGGTGTACTGTAAAAAAAAAATTGGAAAGGGCGGGTGGTCTAAATAGTTGCGTATTGGAGAGCTGATTTCTTGAACGTCAAACTTTTTTTTAGAGGCCTATAACTGCCCTTAAAATCTCGATTCCTAGTGTATTTGGTTTAAAAGGAACAATTTTTGCTGATCCATATGGAGATCAAACGAAGTGTCATGACCAGCTTAATTGGAAATATTAATTTTCAAAATTTTGGTAGCGAGTCTTTTCCACGGCACCATTTTGAAATCTTAAATCACGAATTCTTGTTCCTCTCAATTTTTCAGTTTAATTCTCGATATTCTTCATTTTGAAATTTACATGAAAATAAAAATAAAGAAATGGTTTCCCATTACGTCCCATGAAGGAATTGGGGACAGCTTCTCACAACCAGTGAGCTTTGCGTTTTCTAGTTTTGCAGTCACTAGTTGGGACCTACAGTTTTACACCGGTTCCGAACGGTATTTTCAGAAGCGTTTTCATGGCTAAGTACTCGATAGTGTCGCCGTTACTAAGCGAGGTGACCGTCGTCGAAAGAAATTGTTTTAACGTGGTCGGAGCAGGGATCGAACCCAGGATCTCCTGTACAAGAGGCGCGCACACTAACCATTGCACCATCGACGGCCAAATATTATCAAATATATACAATATACACGCTGAAAATAACGGCCCCATCAACATATTGCTGGAACCATACATATATTTGCAAGCAATGTTTTAAAAAATTGCTGCTTTTTTGTTTCTTTGTTGTCTGTCGCATTTTTGTTTTCGTTAGTTTTCAACACAAAAGAAAAACATATTTGTGTTACACAAACATATATTATAACCTATTAATCATTGTGTCTCAAAGATATAATATTGAATAGCAAACACAGTGTGTTTGGACACAAGTATACTATAATTGCGACAAACTACAAACACGTTACATTTGCATCCAAATAACAAATAAAGTTAGATTTTCAGCCTGATATTAAAAGCTAATTCGCGAAGTATATTGAGACAAAAAAATGGAAAAATATGCTTGATCAAGACTTCAAAATGGTAACGTGGAAAAAATGATCAATCAAAATTTTAAAATTATATTTTCCTCATTATAGTCATCATGACACGCTGTTTGAGTCCTGTAATGTCCAAAAAATAAGATTTTTTTTTTACCCAAATAAACTAGGAATTGAGACCGTAATGGCCAGTAGTGGAATACAAAGAACATGTGATGTTCTCGTAATCAGCTCTTCAATACGCATATGTACGAGGCGGATTAATATGTACGTAACTTTTTGAATGGAATACAGTTTTTTTGCAAACAGAAAATTTATTTTCAATATAATCTCCTTTCAGCTCAATACACTTAGTCCAACGTTTCTCCAATTTTTGTATCCCTTCCAAAAAATAGGATTTTTCGCGGTCCATAAAATATGAATTTTTTTGATCCATAATTTCATCGTTGGAGCTAAATCTCTTTCCACTCAGCCATTTCTTTAGGTTTGGAAATAAGAAATAGTCAGTGGAGGCTCAATCCGGAGAATATGGCGGATAAGGTACCAATTCGTAGCCCAATTAAACAACTCCAAACAATCTTTTGAAGTTGTCACACGATTACGTTTATGGTCAATTGAGAGCAAACGCGGCACCCATCTTGCAGACAGCTTTCTTAAACCCAACTGATCATTTAAAATCGAAACCACACTGCCATACGAAATGCCTATGGCATCAATAATCTCACGCACTTTTAATCTTCGATCGGCCATCACCACACCGTGGATTTTTGCGGAATTTTCGGGTGTATTGACCTCCTGAACATTCCGCGTCATTTGTACTTGTGCGATCTTAACGAAAGTCAATAAACCACTTTTTTATCATTGAAATCGATGGTGCAGAGTCCCCATAGTATTTATCAAGCTTTTTCTTGGTTTGATTGACGGTTGTATTTTTCGCAAAAAATAATGTTTAATGACATTCGAAATTCACCTTTTTCCATTTTTAAAAAAATGCACGAGGTTGTCTGTTTTGAACACCTATTAAACGCAAAGTAAATGACGGAACTTGCTCAAAATTTGACGATAGTCTATTAACAGATGGTGCTTGATGGAAGTAGTGAACATATTCTTCTGTCCTTTGAAGGCGGATGAGCCAACACTCCTGGCCAACGGGGGATCGAAATTGAGGAAACCAAAATCCAGTTTCGACTCACTACATTCTGGTCAGCGTCTGATCTATAATGGGCGGCTGCAATCAAATATCCTGGCAGTAGGTAAAATGCAAACCACGATGGGCTGGGTTTTGCTTCCCGTCACCGTTATATTGGCAATGAAAATACACAATGAAAATAAAGAACAAAGAAACCCCCCAACTGTTGATGACCCTCGCAAACGTTATAAGGACCATGATTTAAGGATATGTACCTGGAATATGCGAACGCTATACAGGACTGGTGCCACTTTCCAACTGGCGGATGTCCTCGGAAAATATACAGCTGACATCACAGCTATCCAAGAAATGCGACTGACAGGATATGGTTGCACCAGAAAGAAGAACTGCGATATTTACTACAGCTGCCATGAGTGAAGAAAGCACGAATTTGGGTGCGGATTTATTGTTGGCAAGAGACTGCGACACCTAGTTTCAAGGTTCAACCCAGTGAGTAACCTCATAGCCACAATTCGTATCAAAGAAAAATATTTCAACATCTCGTTAATTTGTGTGCATGCACCGACAGAGGATAAAGATGATGAGGTCAAAGAAACATTTTATGAGCGCCTGGGGGAAGTATATGAACGCTGCCCTGACCATAACATTAAGATTATCCTAGGCGATTTTAATACCAAATTACGAAAGGAAAGTGTCTTTCGACCAACCATCAGTAATCACAGTCTACATGATGCCACCTCCGGTAATGGAATCTCTTCTAGTGTAATGGATGTACGTGTGATTCGAGGTGCCAATATCTCTGCTTCAGCTTTGCCGGAATACCAAGTTCAGACATAGCTTCGTACAATTTTCCCCGTATGGGGCTATCGAACGCAGCTTTATAATCGACAAAAAGGTTTTATGTACCGATTTGCTTTTCGTGGGTCTTTTCCAGGATTTTGCGTAGCGTGAATATTTGGCCAGTTGTGGACTTGTCTGGTCTAAAACCACACTGATAAGGTCCAATCGGGTTTTCAATAATTGGCTTTAGTCTTTCACATACTACGCTCGACAAGACCTTATACGTGATGGATAAAAGACTGATACCGCGATAGTTGGAACAGACACACGGATCACCCTTTTTGAATACAGACTCGAATCGTCGGGCATAGATTCCCCCAGCCATATACCGGATATCAGTTGATGCATGTGGGCTATCAGTCCTTCGCCACCTGCCGTAAAAAGTTCAGCGGGTAGGCCATCCGCACCAGCGGCTTTAGTATTCTTCAGGCGGGAGATCGCCGTTCTAATCGCCGTTCTCTCTGCTTCCACTGCCATTTTTTCCGCCTAAATAGTTAGTTTTCCTCCCTTCTCAGCCTCTTGTACCGCTCACTCGCAACACGCGTTGTAACTGACTGTTTCGTTGCCATACGTGCAGCGTCTTTTTCATCAGTTGCAATGCGACATTCTTCGACATACCATGGCTTATCTTTCTGCGGTATTTGATAGCCAAGTTCAGTCATCGTAGCGATTTCCAAAGAATGGGAGATGTGCTTCCACTGCGCATCTGGGTCTTAGGGAGGGGGTATTCCGCTCTAGCAGGAGAGAGAGCTACTGTCGATAGGACATTGATAACTCCGGTATTTGTAGCTTGTCAATATCCAGCTTTTCCTGAGTTCGGCTTCGTACATTTTTCGCCCTGCTGAGTCTTGTGCGAACTTTCGCAGCCACCAGGTAATGATCCCAGTCGATACCAAATCAGCAGTGAAACAACACCAAATCAGCAGTGAAAGTGGGGAAAGACCTCACTGAACCATTCTGTACCAAGCGAGGACTGAGATAAGGCAACACACTTTCGTGCAATCTCTTCAACATCTTAATGGAGATAATAATGGGAAAGGCTGCAGTAAATACGAACAAGACCATTAACACGAAAACCCATATATTGCTGGCGTATGCTGACGACATAGACATCATTGGGTGAAATTTGCGAGAGGTTGCTGGAGTATTTTCAAGAATCGAAAAGGAATCAGCGAAGGTGGGTCTTGCTGTTAATGAGGGCAAGACAAAATTGATGGTGTCAACGACTAGAGAAACCTCTCGACTTGGTCCGCACTTGAACCCTGACAACCGATTTAATTTTGAAGTGGTAGATGAATTTGTCTACCTTGGATCCGCCGTGAACAAGGACAACAACGTCAGCCTGGAGATAAATAGGAGAATTGTGCTAAATAGGAGAAATAAATGCTATTTTGGGCTCGGCAAGCAGTTTAGGAACAAAAGCCCTATCTCGACGGACAAAAGCCCAGCTATATAAGTCTCTCATTTTACCTGTCTTGACATATGGCTCCGAAACTTGTATCATATCGCAAGCGGATGAAAAACACCTGCGAGTTTTCGGGAGAAAAATTCTCCGTAAAATATATGGTCCTGTTACAGAAAACGGCGAGTACCGACGCCGCTGGAACGCACAGCTATATCATCTATATTCTGACGTGGACATAGCTAGGCGAAACAAATTGGCTACGGCATGTTATCAGAATGGATGAAGATGAGCCAGCGCGAGAGGTTTTCGTTAACGTACCCGATGGAATCTGGAAAAGAGGACAACCGAAACCAGGCAGAAAAATCCCTCTTCGTATCCTTGGTGTTACCAACTGGTGAGAAAAGGCGAAGGATAGAGCCAGTTGGAAGAATATGTTGAAATTTGTTTAATTTGCTTGTTTAGTTTATATGTGTAAGACGCCTGACCTCATGAGGTTGTAAAATAGTCAATAAAAGTAAGTAAAGCTTGTTGGGAGCAGTGTTGCATTTCATGTAATTAATTCCAAAAAAAAACCGGTTTTTATTACAGCCTAGTGTGCATACGCAACTAATACATATTTTTTGGTTCCTCCCGCATATTTAATGTTTGCGATACTCGACATGTCTAAAGGGCATCCACCTATCCACCACCCGGAGAGCTGCCGTGTAGGAGAAATACCAAAACACAAAAACAAAGCGAAAAACACTACGGTCTCAAAAATCAGTTCAATATTTAAACAGTTTGAATGATTTGCCTTCAACTTTTTGCAAACGGTTACAAAACAAAAGCGAAAGTGAACCAATTTTTTATGGATTATAGACATTTTTATCAGCCACCAGAAAACAACAACAACAATAGCAACAACAAAAACGATAGCCCACAGAAAAAAAAAACAGCTAAAAGATAAACAACTTTTGGCAAATAAACCGTTCATCAGTTGAAATATTTGAATTGCAAATTTGCGGAAGGTAAACCGGTTATTGATTTGATTTTTTTTTTTTTGATCGGTTATTTGGTTTGGTTTGCCTTATTTTCAAAGTAGTTTAATTATGGCAAAAGTTTGCATTTAATGCGATTTCGTAGCTTTTTATGACGCTGTGTGTGCCATGGAGCCGTAAATGAAATTAAACGGAATTAAGATCAAATTAATACCAAATGCCTTCAAATGGACAAGGGAATCGGCAACAAAAACAACAGCAAAAAATCACCCAAAAGATTGATTAAATAATCAAACATCACACACATCATTAAACTAAAAGTTAACAACTAATTAGGAGAGTCATAAAATTGCTGAACACAAATTCCACACACAAAAAAAAACGGCGAATATATTTTGAAAAACAACTTTTGTAGAAAAATTAAAAAAATAAATAAACCTTCGACAGACACGTGCACTTCGACACAATTAGAATGTTTTCTGTTTTTTATTTTAATTAAAATTAAAATAACATTAAAATTACTAAGAAATTTGCACCAGTTCAATATTACACAATGTGGTTGCGCTGACGTTTTGAGCGAAACTTTAAACATTGAAAACTTTTATAATTATTATTATTTTTTGTTCAACATTTCAAGTCATAAACAAAAGAAACAGATCTTGTTTTAATATTTACACTCATAAATGCAATAGCAACAACAACAACCATAAACATTTCTTATTATTAACAACAATTGCTGGTTAATAATCTCTGTAGCTAATGCCATGCCACTTGACTTTGCCTGGCGGTGCTGCGTGGTTGGTGGCGGTTCCATTCAATAACATTTTAATTAACCATGGAAATCAACGTCACCGCCAACCGCTTAAATTGTAGCAGCGCATTATTACGTTCGTTCGTATGACGAAATGTTTCGTACATAAATGGCAATTTAACATTGAACGTTAGAAGAAACCCACACATGCATCTGAGCTTTTTGCAATAAAGGCGCAAGAAACGCGTTCAAAACTCAAATCAGTTGTTTCTAAGGCAAATACAAAATTTAAACAACCTGAGTGCACTGAAAGAAAAACTCTATGTCTCAGTGATGAAAAATGTTTGTTCATTCGTGAACTGCTCTAAAACACAGTGCAAAATGAAAAAATAGAACCATATACGGACACCACTACATGATAAAAGGCCAAAAAAAAGACTCTCCCAGTTTTGCCCAAAGCCATTCACTTTTTTTTGGTGCCATTTTTGCAAAAAAGTGATCATGTTGTCAGGCTCATATCTTGAAAACAGTTTGGAGTTTTGATTTACTTTCAGAGGGAAAATGGTAGCTCTTGTCACAAAGAACAAAAACTGTGAACATATAAAATCAAAAAATAATTCATCTTCAAGGTCAAAATTGCTTTACTTTAAAAAATTCGATATTTTTACCTTTTTTCCCCTGCTCAGGTCCATAGGTAGCAAACCGTTCAAAATTCAAGGAAACAATCATGCCAAATGTTTGCGGCCTCGGTGTCATTCTTGCAAAAAATTTTATCATTTTATCAGGCTCATATCTTGCAAAGTTGTGGCTCTTGTCATAAAGAACAACAAATCTTAACATATAAAATCAAAAAATTAATCATCTTCAAGGACAAAATTGCTAAAAAGCTTTAAAAAATTCGATTTTTTTACCTTTTCCCCTGTTTAGGTCCATAGGTAGCAAACCATTCTTGCAAAAATTTTTATCATTTTATCAGGCTCATATCTTGCAAACCGTTCGGAATTTTGATTTACTTTCTGAGGGAATGTTGTGGCTCTTGTCATAAAGAACAACAAATGTGAACATATAAAATGAAAAAAACTTCATCTTCAAGGACAAAATTGCTAAAAAGCTTTAAAAAATTCGATTTTTTTACCTTTTCCCCTGTTTAGGTCCATAGGTAGCAAACCGTTCAAATTTCAAGGAAACAATCAACCCAAATATTTGGGGCCTCGGTGTCATTCTTGCAAAAAATTTTATCATTTTATCAGGCTCATATCTTGCAAACCGTTCGGAATTTTGATTTACTTTCTGAGGGAAAGTTGTGGCTCTTGTCATAAAGAACAACAAATGTGAACATATAAAATGAAAAAAACTTCATCTTCAACGACAAAATTGCTAAAAAACTTTAAAAAATTCGATTATTTTACCTTTTTCCCTGTTTAGGTCCATAGGTAGCAAACCGTTCAAGATTCAAGAAAACACTCATAAAGAACAAAAATTGTGAACATATAAAATGAAAATAATTTCATCTTCAAAGTCAAACTCGCAAAAAAAAACTTAAAAAAATTTGATTTTTTTTACCTTTTTTCCCCTGTTCAGGTAAATAGGTAGCAAACCGTTCAAAATTCAACAATCAACTACAGAAATTTGCCTAAGATCTAAATAAACAACATTCTTGAACATATGAACTTCCTAGGAATAACACCGTTTAGGTAGCGCTTATGTAGCGTTTCCCGACAATTTTTTAAATATCACTGTGTGTAATTTTTTAAGTCATGGAAATATATCCATATACTGACACCACTACATTATAAAAGACCAAAAAAAAAGGCCCGTGTCTCCCAGTTTTGCCCAAAGTCATGCACTTATTCCTTTATGGGCCCCCAAAGATTTAGGACTTCGGTGTAATTTTTGCAAAAAGTGATCATCTTGTCCGGCTCATATCTTGCAAACTGTTCGGAATTTTGATTTAGTCTCTGAGGAAAGGTTGTAGCTGAATTGTGAACGCCTTCAAGGTCAAACTTGCAAAAAACTTTAAAAAATTCGATTTTTTTTACCTTTCTCCCCCTATTCAGGGCATTAGGTAGCAAAGCGTTCAAAATTCAAGGAAACTATCAACTACAAAAATGTACCTAAGATGTCAATAAATAACTTTCTAGAACATTTGAACTTCCTGGGAATGATTCTTAACACCGTTTACTTCAACATTGAGATACTACGCTATCTCACCGACCGCAGCAGCACAGGCAAAGCAGTAAAATCAGCACACGCAACAAGGGACGCAGCACACAATATAAAATTGTCGGCTAAATCGACATGCTTCGAAGAACAACATTTATAAAGCAACTATAACAGCCACACTACCAGTGCTTTCACCTGAAAATTTTGTATCACCAAGTCCGCCAACTCCAGAACGTAGGACAGCATTTACAGGAATGACTAGAGCAAGTGGTGTTACTTATGAACATCCATTTGATAACGATTATGAGCCCCAACAGGGAAGAGATGGACCACAACTAATAACACAAATGGAAATGGATTTCATTGTGGCCATATTGGGAATATCGCAGCGACTTGCCATATTTTTGACAGTGTTTTTAAAGCAAAGAAAACTCACACATGCTAATCTTAACTCTACGGCGTACCGCAAACTGCATGCTTAATTTCAGAGCCTCTACACGCTAAATGATCACAATTCGTTCGCTTACTGCAGTGATATAAAAGCTTTGGTGGTAAAAATGGGAATGAACTACATCGCTAGTGAGTGAAGATTATTTATTGATGGTTCCGTTTCAAGCTTGAAAGCAGTGTTGTTGCATGTGTCGAAGCGAAAACCTTCCATTCCGCTAGCAATGGGTATTAACATGAAAGAAAGCTGCTATGAAACATTGAAAGATATAATGGAAAAAACACACAACATCACACATACTTTGTACGAAGTAGCTGACGTATTAGTGTGTCACGATAATGTCGACTGAAATTCTAAGACTCTGGCTATTATAGAACTGTAGATATATGATATTAAATATTTACTTTGTATGGGAGCTACCACTCCCACTGGTCCGATCCCGCCCGTTTTTTTCCTGATTATTCTAATCAGTAACATATGGGATACTGCAATGTTTCAAAACTCTTGCTATCACAATAGTCAAGATATGGATATGATGTTATTCAATTTATGTGGGAGGGGCCACGCCCACTTGAAACATCAAAAAGATATATAGTCGAAAACCTAATTTGGACTATAACCTTTCAAATGAAACCGGTTTGGGCCAAATCGGTCAAGATTTGAAACAACTTTTGAAACAACAAAAGCTGAAAAAGCCATAAGTTCTGAATCAGAGTCAGATTCGGACGACGATTTGGATCCACAACTTAAGAGAGTGCGATTTGCAAGTCCAGGGCCATCAAGTTTATAAACATAATACGAATATTTTTTTTATGATTTTTGTAATAGATAGCATAGTATCTCAATGTTAAAGTAAAGAAAAAACAAATAAAATAAAAAAATCTTCGGGAAATTGTTCACTTTTGCAGGCAGCCGCAAAAAAACGCTACCTAAACTATGTTAATCATCACTCCTAGGAAGTTCATATCGAGAGCTTATATTCAATACCAGCTATACGCAAAAACACAATTTTTCAGGAGAAGGAAAAAACAGTTTATTTTCCGAACTCTCGAAGATTGAATCTTTAAATAATTTTTGTATGCACTACCCACTAATAATATTTAACAAAAATACTAGGAGAAAATTTACTTCAATCTTCGAGAGTTCGGAAAATAAACTGTTTTTTCCTTCTCCTGAAAAATTGTGTTTTTGCGTACAGCTGGTATTGAATATAAGCTCTCGATATGTTCTAGAAAGTCGTTTATTGAGATCTTAGGTTGGTAGGTATCTTAGGTCTTAGGTAGTTGATTGTTCCTTGAATTTTGAACGGTTTCCTACCTATGGACCTGAACAGGGAAAACAATTTCAAAAAAAAAAAATATTTTGCCCATGAAGATGAAGTTTTATTGATTTTATATGTTGTTTATGACAAGACCTACAACTTTCCCTCAGAGAGTAAATCCAAATTCCAAAAGGTTTGCAAGATATGAGCCTGACAATATGATCACTTTTTTTTGCAAAAATGACACCGACGCCTCAAACTTTGGGGCGCATAAAAAAAAGTGCATGACTTTGGGCAAAACTGGGAGACACGGGTCTTTTTTTGTTTTTGCTTATGCATATATTTCCATGACTTTAAAAATTACACACTGTGTAATTAATGGACGGCGCCACCTTGTGTCAATGGCTGGCAATGACAACTGCAGCGAGGCATCATTGTTGTCCGATGCTTCTTCCCGTTTTTCACAAACAAATGTAACCTCTAAAATGGCAGGCAGTAAATTTTAAAATTCGTTATTTTTCTTTCGATTTTGGATGTTTTAAGTACTCAAAAAGTCCGTACCCCAGCCAGCAATGGTTAGTAAAAGATAAAAAAAGCAGAAATACAAAATCGCATTACATGTCAGGCGACACCCGGTTGGAATGAAGGTCCTTTCGCTATATATTATGTATTAGTTAATTCCAACACGCATAAGGCGCCCGTTGAAAAATACGATAATTTAAATGGATCTTTAAGAAAAGATACTTTTTGTAAAATGATAAACTTTTGTTAAGAAGAAATTTATTTTATATTAAGTTTTCCACGATCTTCTATTGAAATTCTTCTTATTATTTTAAAGACCTTAAGATCCCTTATAATTATTTCTTATTTGTATCCAATATTTCATCAATATCGGATGTAGATAAATTGGATAAGGATATAATAAGAAATAATTATAAGTGATCTTAAGCTCGTTAAAATAATAAGAAGAAAAAATTTATTTTATAGAATGTATTTTTTCCAGTATAAAGCCATGAAAAAGATTCTCAAAATACCGTTCGGAACTGGTGTAAAACTGTACGTTACAATCAGTTAGTGTACAACTAGAAGGCGCACATCTCACTGGTTTGTGAGAAGCTCTCCCTGTTCCCTTCATGGGATGTATCGGGAAATCATTCATTTATTTATTCGATTTGTTCTTAAAGTATATTTTTAGGTCATTTTAGTAAGAATATGTATTATATTTTCCCGACAAGGTAATTTTTTTTCAGAGAGGTACTTATTCTATTAAAAGCCAATGTTTTTTAAGAAAATGTACTAATTTTAAGAACAAGTACTTTCTGTAAGAAACAGCCGTAGGACTATGCATTTTTTTTACAAAGAAGTACTTTTTTTAAGAACAGGTACTTTTTAAAAGTAGTGGTACTAATTTTAGGAAAAGCATATTTTTTTTAAGAAAATTTACTTATTTTCAAAAACATTACTTATCTCAAGAAAAGAAAAGAAAAGAAAAGAATAGAAAAGGTATTCTTTTATATTTGCGAAAAGGTACTTTTAAGAAAAGCAAGTTTTGTCAGAAATGGTATTTTTTTTAAAAAAATTTATTTTTTGAAGAAAAGTTTTTTTTAAGAAATCGGAAAGTTTTTTTTAAGAAATTTTTTTTTTCAATAATAGGTACATTTTTAAGAGTAGGTACTTATCACAAGAAAAGTAATTTTTTCACAAAAAATGTACTCCTCAAAGAAAAGTTAGCTTTTTAAGCAAAGGCAATTTGTTGTAAGAAACTTTTGTACATTTTGTAAGAAAATTAACTTTTTTTAAGCAAAGGTACTTCTGTAAAATAAGGTATTTTTTTAAGAAAATGCATTTTGTTTAAGAATATGAATGGGTATTTTTGATGTGTTAACATCTATAGGCGCGGGTAGGGCAATCTATCAAAGTGAACACATGCAAACAACACACAGCGTTAGCATCACAAACGTGGTTGTTGTAATAAGTGTGATGGTATTGATGTGGCGGCAGGCAACAAACCAGCAGGTCGTCGTCGCCAAAGAGTATTGAATAGTACAGAGAACTCAGGCTACGAATTGTATGACTCAAAAGCACTGGCGACATCTGGCGAATGCTTCAAAACGTATTACTGCCTCTTTGTCATAACTTGGTCCATTCATAATTTTGATGTGAAACATTGATGCCTTTTGCAACATTTATGCTTTTCGTATTGTTTTATGTACTAATATTGTGTAAATGGTGAATTTATATTGAAGTATAATATAAAGAGATGAGAGCGAAAAGAGAGTGCAATAAGTTCTCTATACTATTCAATACTTTTTGTCGTCGCTCTGTTTGTGACAAAACAAAAACAATTATTTCAGTGAGCTAAATTTTGCTTTATTTATTTTAATAATAAGTGTGTTTTTTTACCCCGCTAAAGTTAATTATAGCTTAATTTGTACGGGTCAGCTAAGCGATATTAACTGGCATTTCATTTTCCCACTTAAATTCCGACTTGAGCAATGACAATGTTGCCACATGTGCAATTTCAAGAAAGGGCAACAAAATTTCATTTCTTGTGAATGAAACTGTTATCAAGGAGAGACTCAAAAGCAGAAATTTGCAAAATGGCTTATACATTTTAAGTTCATTAAACTTATTTTATTTAATGGAAGACTACTTGTACTTTAAGATCTCTAAATTTGGTAGATAGATTTTTATTTGCGATTGAAAACAAAATTGGAAATAAATTGTTCACAACATCGCGCGGTAAATGTTATACATATTGAACATGGAGGAATTATCTATCAGGTGTAGTCGTTTAAACAGGTGAAGTAATGTTTTCCGTGTCATTTTTCGTTTCACTTGTCGAAATCATATGTATTTTGATTTTATACTTGTTTGTATTCTGGTATTGTTGGTATATATTTGTGTAGAGTTTGACAACTGAAACGAATGAACGAAAATAACATGTCTGTTGTTGTTGCTTACAATTACAACAACATGTACTGCTACCATGCATTTGTTGACACTGTGTTGGCACGTGTTGCCATATCGAATTTTTTCACCCATTACAGCAAATGTTGCCACATTTCGCAGTATTAAGAGTGGATCGTTTTATTTGGAAAGTCGTAAGTGGCGATAGCTTAAGGGAATAAAAAAACAGCTTTAATATTACATCTAATTTTAAAGCAGATGTAAGAGAAAAGAAAATGCAATAGCAAAAGAGCCTTCAGCACAAAAACTATTCTTTTTTCGTTGCAATTACTATAATTATTTATAAAAAATTTTTAAATCATTTCAACATCTTAGTTAACGGATTCCAATCGTGTTACATAGTGTTATTGGCTTCCTTAGATTTTTTCTGTGTTTGGTTTCTTTCTTCCTATATTGCTACTTACTAACATTTCCTTCTGCCATATAGAGAACCAGTTCAACTTACAATATTGAAATCAATGACGACGGCGAAAAATTTACTTCAAACGTCAAAACCATCACTTACCTGAAACGAAATAAAAAGAGAAGAAGAGAGAAAATTAATTAGATAAACGTCAAGTTTCAAAAAATAATCAAAATATCCAGAAAATATTCAAATACATCAACATATTACCACAATATTTAATAATAAATATTTTATGACTCGTCACTGCGTCGTTTAAAATTTTAATTAAATACAAGTTTTTTGTTGATTAAATGTTTGGGCTGATTTTTTTTATAGTCAACATAAAAATAATTTTTAATTTTCTAACCTAATTCAGATTCTCTGATATTTCAACAGTTCCAAAAAATTTACATATATTTCAAATATATATTTATATATAAAAATTTTATAACTTTGGTAAATTATGGGTTTTTTAAAGTCTAATAAATGCGGCCACAATATCATAACCCATAATAGTCACAGGTTTCTTTAGAATTCGGATCAGTACTTCCAGAGAAGGTTTTAAAAAACTTTCAATATGGATACCCCGACCATATTGAATGTTAGTACGACCGCACGCTGAGAAACCTAGCCTTTGTTTTTTTGTCTGAATGCAAATGTAATATGTTTGTAACTTGCCGCATATATAGTATACTTATGTCCAAACAGATTATGTTTGCTATTCAATATTACATGTTTGAGACACAATGATTTACAGGTTATAATATGTGTTTTTTTTTTGACCCAAATGTGGCTTCGTTTGTTACAACCTGCTGAAAGCAAAAACGTGACAGACAACGAAAAAACACAAAAATTACATGAGGTGTCAGGGGATACCCGGTTGGAGCAAAGTTCCTTTCGCTATAAATTATGTACTAGTTAGTTCCAACACGCCTAAGGCGCCCGTTGAAAAATACGATAACTTAAATGGATCTTTAAAAAAGATACTTTGTGTACAATGAAAAACTTTTTTATAAGAAAAAATTTTTTTTTATGGAATGTTTTTTTTTTTTTTGGAAAAATTTATATTCTTCAGTCCCTTTTTGTAAAAATATGTATTATAGTTTCACGAAAAGGTAATTTTTAAAAGATATGTAGGTACTTCTTTTGTTAAAAGCTAATATTTTTTTAAGAAAAAGTTGTATTTTTAAGAAAAATAACTTTCTGTAAGAAAAAGCCATAAGAGTATGAATTTTGTTTACAAAGAAGTACTTTTTTTATGAACAGGTACTTTTTAAAGAAGTGTTAGACCCCTTTCACACTCGGCAAGTTACTTGCGCAAGTCTCTTGCCCAAGTCTTGGTATGTTGATGACAGAGGTAAGGTCGGGTTAGGGGAATAAATTTCAGGTACAGACTTGCTTGTACTCGGAAAGTTGAAAAACTGACTTGCGCAAGTAACTTGCCGAGTGTGAAAGGGGTCTTACTCTTTTTAGGAAAAGTAGATTTTTTTAAGAAAATTTATTTATTTTCAGAAAGGCTACTTATCTCAAGAAAAGAAAAGAAAAGTATTATTTTAGTTTAAAGAAAAAGAATTTTTGTAAGAAAAGGTATTTTTTTAGGAGAAGGTATTTTTTGAAGAAAATTTTTTTTTCAAATGTGAATTTTTTGGAATTGGTTCTTTTTTTCAAGAAGATGTAAATTTTTAAGAGTGGGTCTTATCTCAAGAAAAGTTATTTTGTTTCACAAAAAGGGTGTACTTTTTAAAGAAGGTGGTTTTTTTTCAAAAAGGTAATTTCTTGTAATAAAATGTACTTTTTTAAGAAAAAGTACTTATTTAGAAAAATTTTTTAAGAATATGAATAGGTAATTTGTGAGAAAATTAACTGTTTTTAAGAAAATTCACTTATTTAAGAAAATGTTCTTTTTTACAACTCTTTCACTTTGGCTTTTCTAAATATACTTTTTCAACTACTTTACTTTTATTGACTATTTTACATCCTCATGAGGTCACACGTCTTACACATATTAATTAAACAAACAAATTTCAACATATTCGTCAATCTGGCTCTATTCTTCGCCTTTTCGCGCCAGTTGGTAACACCAAGGATACGGAGGGATTCTTCTGTCTGGTCTTTCCAGCTAAGCCTTGGTCGTCCTCTTTTCCTGCTTCCATCGGGTACGTTATCGAAAACCTTCCGCGCTGGCTCGTCTTTATCCATTCTAATATCATGGCCTAGCCAACGCAATTGTCCTAATTTGATTCGCATAGCTATGTCCTCGTCAGAATATAGATTCTATAGCTCTGGGGTCCAGCGACGTCGGTACTCGCCGTTTTCTCCAACAGGACCATATATTTTACGGAGAATTTTTCTCTCGTATACTCCCAGGTGTTATTCATCCGCTTGCGATATGGCCCAAGTTTCGGAGCCATATGTCAAGACAGGTACAAGCAGAGTCTGATATAGCCGGACTTTTATCCGTCGAGAGAGGGCTTTGTTCCTAAACTGCTTGCTGAGCCCAAAATAGCATCTATTTGCAAGCACAATTCTCCTATTTATTTTCAGCCTGACGTTGTTGTCCTTGTTCACGGTTGATCCAAGGTAGAAAAATTCATCTACCGCTTCAAAATTAAATCGGTTGTCAACGTTCAAGTGCGGACCAAGTCGAGAGGTTTCTCTAGTCGTTGACACCATCAATTTTGTCTTACCCTCATTAACAGCAAGACCCACCTTCGCTGACTCCTTTTCGATTCTTGAAAATACTGCAGTAACCTCTCGAAAATTTCGCCCAATGATGTCTATGTCGTCAGCATACGCCAGCAACATATGGCTTTTCGTGTTAATGGTCTTGTTCGTATTTACTGCAGCCTTTCTCACTATTATCTCCATTAAGATGTTGAAGAGATTGCACGAAAGCGTGTCGCCTAGCCTCAGTCCTCGCTTGGTAGGTCTTTCCCCACTTTCACTGCTGCTTTGGTGGTGGCCAGCGTCATTCTACAGAGACGGATCAGTTTTGCCGGACTACCAAGTTCAGACATAGCTTCGTACAATTTTCCCCCTATGGGGCTATCGACAGCAGCTTTTTAATCGACAAAAAGATGGGATGTATCGATTTGCTTTTGTGGGTCTTTCAAGGATTTGGCGCAGCGTGAGTATTCGGTCAGTCGTGGACTTGCCTGGTCGCAAACCGCACTGATAAGGTCCAATCAGGTTTTCAATAATTGGCTATAGTCTTTCACATAATACGCTCGACAAGACCTTATACGCGACGGATGAAAGACTGATACCGCAATCGTTGGAACAGACACACGGATCACCCTTTTTGAATACAGGACATAATACAGTGTGACTCCAATCGTCGGGCATAGATTCCCCCAGCCATATACCGCATATCAGTCGATGAATGTGGGCTAGCAGCAGTCCTTCATCCGCACCAGCGTCTAATGACGTCTCGGATGGGGGGGGGGGGGGGGGGGGTACACTATCTTCCACCATCATTACCTCCTGAACTTCAGTGGAAGAATCTGAGTGGAGTAGTGCTGAAAAGTGGTTTCTCCACATTTTGAGTACACACTGCTTATCAGTCACCAGATTCCCATTCTCATCCTTGCAGGAGGGCAACCCATTATTCAGTCTTCTTACCCTCTGGGTAAACTTTAGGGATTCACCATTCATCTTGCACATTTCGATTTTCAAAACTACAATATATACTAAATATTGGTTACAGGCTCCACGTAGAAAACTTCCCATTAAACAAGAAATTTCCCAACACATGTTAGTCTAGACACAATCCAAAGCAAAACTACCCAATATAGTTGATAATACTGGGTTGTAGCATAATACTCGTAGTGTTAAAAAAAAAGTTGTTCAACTTATTTAGCCCCCATGCCGCAACGTGCAATAAGGAACTTCGATCCAAAAGCAGCCATTTTTCAATTCATGACATTAATGCTTTCCAAAATAAACATGGTTCCTGCAATACGTTGCTGGGAAATTAACGAATTCGTTCGGCTACAGTGAAGTATAACTTACAACGCGTTAAATAACTTTAAAAACAAGCAAACAATTATCGAGCTTAAAAAACCCCCTTTAGACAACACTTTTGCGTACCTGTAAACTAACTCTTCTAGATAGATGTATTTTGGAATGGATTTGTTTTGCAGGCCTTCCGAAAGAGCCACTTGGCAGGCCTTCTGAAAGGGACTCTTGGCAGGCCTTCTAAAAGGCCTTCCAATGGAAGTGAGAAAGGAAGGTCATTAGCCTTTAATTTGTTCATTGGACTGACCTAGGTCTATCTTTTAATTTATTCAGTCCAGCGTTCATTCATTATGTTGGTCATTCCCTTTTGTCTCATTCGCCTCTATACCAGTGCTTTTACATTACACTAAGCAACAGAATGAAAACAAGCTACAGTCAGAACTGAAACAATTTTTTTTGATGCGGTTTGGTCTCTTAACAGTAGAAATCAATATTAAAAATTAAACGAAAAAGTAGCTGGATGTATTCTAGAAGAGACCTTGCCAAGTGCCACCCATTCTTGCCAGGATACCACCACCTATAAACACAGATAACCTATAACCATATTTCATTTTCCCCATACCAATTGGGCACCCAATTTGGAAATACGTGTAAGTTAAAACCTAAATTTTCCCAATTATTTACACAGACCCCAACGGGACCCAGTATCATCCATACTGGGCGATTATCCTAGGATTGTGAATTGACCATCTTTTCAAAAACATTTTCAGCCTTTTATGTTTGAGATCTTAGATTCTAAGGCATTTTGCGGTTCTTTCGATGCCTATAGATAATGCAATTTATGGACATGAATCCATTCATGCAATTCATTTTTGGATCTAATCCCAGTCATTTCTCTGTCAAATATAGATTCGGATTTCCTTCTACCTTTTCGGGCCTTTCGGTAAATTGTCCTACCTTCCACTTTCATCCTTCTACACACGTGCCCATACTTCCTGACCTTCCAAACATTATTTTACGCATTACCTATTTATCCGTTCTCAATTTTCTCACCAAATTACTAATTGACACTTTTTGTTATCGATATTTACGAATCATGCATTCAGTATAATGTTGTATTTGTTGTTGAAACCCATTAGAATTTGCTTAGATAAATTAACTATTTTTCACGCTTCATTAACCAATCCAGTCCAACCAACCTACCAACACAACCAGCCAGCCACCACCACCATCAGCGACGTTATCATAATCAATCATTCAGCGACGTCATCACATTCATTCTAGCGTTTTGAAAAACGTTTGTTTGACCACATAAATTTGCTTTGAGAATTTATTTGAATTTGAGTTTCAAGTTTCTTGACTTTTTATGTTGTATTGTTGTTGCTCTTGCTGTTGGATTCTCATATTAAATATGCATTTTAAGTCAAAATAAATTGCAGTTTCATGCTCCCCCCGGTCCCCCTCTCTCTTGCTGTGAGGCAACCTTACCTTTATGATGCTGTTTGGATTCTCAAAGAAAATGCCAAAAGTTGCTCGGAAGGCAAGAAGAGATTCGTTTCACGTATTTGTCTGATTTTGTTTTTTTGCTATATCAGTTTCTTTGAATTCGCTTAACAATCGTCATGAAAACAGAAAAAAATACTTAGAAGCCTCTACACGAAATTACATTAAACAATACGCGTTTTTTTATACAGCGTATTGCAGCTTCTTATTCGCATAGCTTCATGAGAAGAAGAAGCAGCAACCAGCATCGCCATCGTTGTAGCCCCTCATCATTGTCATAGTCATGATGAGCATCATCTATCCGTTGGTTACCTGAGGAAGTATCATCAACTACATATACTAATGTACAAACATACATACGTACTTTGTATTGTTGCACAGTGGTTTGTCGGTAGCAAGGAAATAATATAATGTAATTATAGCGCAAGTGAAATTATAGACTGAATTTGTAGACCGCAAGAGGTCAACCTACGATTCCGGGCAATTCAGTTCACTATTCATTATATTTTATATCATTTTGGTTTGTTTTATATTATTTCATTTCGATTCGTTTGATATCAATTAATATAACTTCATTCCACTTAATATCATTTCATTTAATTTCGCCTTATTTCATTTCGTTTTATTTCATTCTATTCCATTCCAATCCATTTCATTCCATTATATTCCATTTTACTTATTATTTTATTTTATTTTATTTTATTTTATTTTATTTTATTTTATTTTATTTTATTTTATTTTATTTTATTTTATTTTATTTTATTTTATTTTATTTTATTTTATTTTATTTTATTTTATTTTATTTTATTTTATTTTATTTTATTTTATTTTATTTTATTTTATTTTATTTTATTTTATTTTATTTTATTTTATTTTATTTTATTTTATTTTATTTTATTTTATTTTATTTTATTTTATTTTATTTTATTTTATTTTATTTTATTTTATTTTATATTCTTTCATTTCAAATCGTTCCATTTCATTTATTGCCGCTACATGTCAGTGTATTTAATTTCAATTCCATTCAACTCAATTCAATTCTATTGATTTCAGTTCAATTCAATTCATTTCATTAATAAGTTCGATTCAATTCAAATCAATTCAATTCAAGTCGACTAATTTAATTTCAATTTAATTCAATTCAACTAAATAAAATTCATTTCAATTCAACTCATTTCAATACATTTTAATTCAATTCAATTGAATTCAGTTCAATTCAATCCAATTCAATTCAATGGAAGTCAACTAAATTACATGCAATTCAATTCAACTCATTTCAATTCAATTCCATTCCATTCCATTCAATTCAATTCAATTCAATTCAATTCAATTCAATTCAATTCAATTCAATTCAATTCAATTCAATTCAATTCAATTCAATTCAATTCAATTCAATTCAATTCAATTCCATTCAATTCAATTTAATTCATTTCAATTCAATTAAATCCAACTCAATTCATTTCATTTCATTCCATTTCATATCATTTCATTTCCAATTCCACTGAATTCAATTCAGCTCAATTTAATTTAATTCAAATCAATTTAATTCAATTCAATTCAATTCAAATCAATTCCAATCAAGTCAATTCCATTGAATTCAATTCAATTCAATTCAATTCAACTCAATTCAACTCAACTCAATTCATTTCAACTCGATGCAATTCTATTATATTTAATTAAATTCAATTCAATCCAATTCAATTCAATTAATTTCAAATCAATTCAATTCAATTAAATTCAGTTCAATTCAATGCAATCGTATTCAATTCCATTTAACTCAATTCAATACAATTCAATTCAACTCAACTCTATTCAATTCAATACATTTCAATTTACTTCAATTCAATTCAGTTAATTTCATTTCATTCCATGTCAATTCAAATCAATTCCACTGAATTCAATTCAACTCAATTTAGTTTAATTCAAATCAATTTAATTCAGTTCAATTCAATTCAACTCAATTCAACACAATTCAATTCAATTCAATTCAATTCAATTCAATTTAATTCAATTCAATTCAATTCAATTCAATTAAATTAAATTAAATTCAATTCAAATCAATTCAATTCAATTCAATTCAATTCAATTCAAATCAATTCCATTCAAGCCAATTCCGATGAATTCAATTCAACTCAACTCAATTCAAATCAGTTCAACTCGATTCAGTTCTATTCTATTAATTCTATCCAATTCTATTCATTTAATTTCAATTCAATTAAATTCAATTCAGCTCAATTCAATCCAATTCAATTCAATTCAATTTAAGCCAATTCAAGTCAATTCAATTCCATTTGATTCAATTCAATACAATTCAATTGAACTCAATTCTATTCAATTCAATACAATTCAATTTAATTCAATCCAATTCAATTCAATTTACTTCAATTCAATCCAATTCAATTCAATTCATTTCAATTCAATTAAATTCAATTCAATTCAATTCAATTCAATTCAATTCAATTCAATTCAATTTAATTCAATTCAATTCAATTCAATTAAATTAAATTAAATTAAATTCAATTCAAATCAATTCAATTCAATTCAATTCAAATCAATTCCATTCAAGCCAATTCCGATGAATTCAATTCAACTCAACTCAATTCAAATCAGTTCAACTCGATTCAGTTCTATTCTATTAATTCTATCCAATTCTATTCATTTAATTTCAATTCAATTAAATTCAATTCAATTCAATTCAGCTCAATTCAATCCAATTCAATTCAATTTAAGCCAATTCAAGTCAATTCAATTCCATTTGATTCAATTCAATACAATTCAATTGAACTCAATTCTATTCAATTCAATACAATTCAATTTAATTCAATCCAATTCAATTCAATTTACTTCAATTCAATCCAATTCAATTCGATTCAATTCAATTCAATTCAATTCAATTCAATTCAATTCAATTCAATTCAATTCAATTCAATTCAATTCAATTCAATTCAATTCAATTCAATTCAATTCAATTCAATTCAATTCAATTCAATTCAATTCAATTCAATTCAATTCAATTCAATTCAATTCAATTCAATTGAATTCAATTCAATTCAATTCAATTCAATTTAATTCAATTCAATTCAATTCAATTCAATTCAATTCAATTCAATTCAATTCAATTCAATTCAATTCAATTCAATTCAATTCAATTCAATTCAATTCAATTAAATTCAATTCAATCCAATTCAATTCAATTTCGTTACATGCTAGCGGTTATTGTGACCAAAACACGACTATTATGTGTCCTTAATCCTTTTCATATGTCTACGATATTATTTTAAATGATTCAAAAACTTATTCCGGATGAAACCCAATATGAGTTTTGGTGTTAAGTATTGGATGACAATCTACACTAGATGCAGATATTCGGGATCATTGCGATATTATTACTTGGGACGAGAAATGCAGGGTATTCGTTGTGATATAGATGGGGACAGATTGGTTTCCTAAGATAAGAAATATCAAATTGGCCTGAAAATGTTCAGAAGATCATCGTAGGGTCTAGTAATAATATATTGTTCAAGTAATCGCCGTTTAAAAGTCGTGCGTTCTCCGTACTACAATTTCTTGTGTTTAGTTGGTGAATGAAATAAAAACAAGACTGCCAAACCACTGTGTTAATAGTGTGGCAGAGTAGTACAGTTGCTGAAATAAATAATAAATTAAATTTCTGCATCTTGGCTTTTTTCGCTTCTTGTGTATTTTTCTTGCATTTAATGGCAAAATAAATCTCAAATCTTTTGTTAAGATTCTTTAGAAAAACAATTTAAAAACCTGAGCATTATTAAAAATTATTTTTACCAGCGCGTTATTTTGACAACATCTTGCTCTGTCAGTACACATTTGCAGTTAATGTGACTCGACGCTGTCATCGAATCGAATTCGAATCTTTTTCGAATCGTTTTCTCAGAAATCTTATTATGTGATTTTGATAATCTTTCGTATATATGTTTTCGGCGGCATTAAATAATATTTGTGAATCTTCTTTTAAACGTTATTATTTTTATTATATTTTTTTTTCTTATGTTTTCATAAATTTTTTTACTGTTCTCGAGCTCATTAACACGATAAATCAATCAAATTGTAACAATACGAGCGATGTGACTTAAATGTCTGAATTCGTTGCTTTTGCGAGACAAAAGAATAATATGACTCGGTTACCCCATGAAACTCATGGCGAAGTCATGTTTGGAATTCATAATAAGTCAGGGCAATCAGTACAATCGAAGCGCATCGTTTGGTAGTACAATGACCCAGCGGAAGTGGTGGGTAATAAATTGGTGACATTAATGATTTGTAAGTAAGAAAAAAAAACTGAATTTAATTTAAAAGTGTTAAAAGTTTATTTTGATAACAACAATTAATTTGAATGCTATAAATCCTAATCTATAAATTAGACGTTTGCCTTTTAGGCTGTCGTGAAACAGCACGCAAATATTTGTTATTTTGATTGAGAGTTATGTAGTTTATAACAATATTACAATGGAATTCTCAATACAACTGTTGTATAAAGTCAACAAGAAGGTACAGGGTGGACCATATAAACCTTCCATATCTCCCGACTTAACCGCTCCAGACTTTTTCATGTTAACCTTAAAGTGTATGTGAACAAGCCAAAGTTGATGTCAACCAGTCAT
Organism: Phaonia tiefii; assembly: GCA_963931995.1. Taxonomy (NCBI): domain Eukaryota; kingdom Metazoa; phylum Arthropoda; class Insecta; order Diptera; family Muscidae; genus Phaonia; species Phaonia tiefii. The sequence continues at coordinate 298,552,277 of OZ008367.1, forward strand.
GGACCCTGGAAGCCTTGAAAGATAATATTCGATATGAACAGTCCGAAACACTACGAAAAGTGATGGAAAATTCCGAAAACGAACACATTGCGCCATTTATGCGACATCATATTCTAAAAGTGATCAAAACAACTTGCACGGTTCAAAATAAACGAAAAATTATTTCACAGCAACTAATTTTTATTTCTTGTTCATTATTACCAAACAGCATTAGGAAGCTTTAAATGGTTCACCCTGTATATTAAGAAAAACAAATAATTTAGAAAACAACATTAGAATTTTTTAGAAATTTTCAATCTAGTCTAATAAAAATTTAGCATCTCATTCTTTTTTAGAAATTTTCTTCCTATTATAATAAAAATGTATCATCTCATTTGGAATACAAATTAGGATTTACAGTTTATTTTATACTTTTATAATTCTCATTAAGTTTGCAAAAAATTCAGTTAACCTGGTAGGTCCTTCTTATTTTCATAGCGTAAGATTCGAAGGCAGATCATCGTCGATTAGCATAAGAACCTTTTAAAATTTTGAGTCATATAAGGTTAAAAAAGGGTTAAATATTGATTCGTTGTCAATATTTATGGCTCAAATTCTCATTGAGTTCGCTTGAACATCAGCATAAGCAGCATGTATAGACTACTCCGAACGGAAAAGCATCGTCACACTTAAAAAATTATTCATAGCCTCTTTAAATAAAGGGTGTCTCAGTTGGAATGCACGTTTTCAGTTTAGAATAAAAATACTGTTTCGAATTTCCTTATTCGTCCTTTTGCGTTGTTTTATTCCCAATAATAAAACAAGGTTCGTTTTAAATTTCGATAATTACAACGGTTTCACTTCCTTTTATTTTACTTCTATAGTACAACAGTTTACTTTATTTATAACACTTTAATAAGTCTCATGTTTTACTATCAAATCGCGTTGATTACTATACGGCGGTTAATCACAAACTGAACTCTCCATTCCAAAGACCTCCGCTATTTATACCAACTCACCATACTCAAATGAAGGTATATCTAGCGAATTCAAGAACCTTCTAGACGTTGTTGTTGTTGCTTATCTTTGTAGAACAATCTCGTATGGCGGAGAATTATCTTTACTGAGGTGAATTCATGCTACTGGTTTAGCGAGCTGGTACGTTGTTACAATGCATACTTTCAGGCGCAGCACTAACCGCCTGTTATTTACATACTGTTAGTAGAGTCATTAACAGCAAGCAAAAGCTTTTACTTATTCGTAACAATACGTATTTTTTGAGATAGTTGGAATTTTTTTTTATCGGATTGTAAAGATGACATGTTCCGATTAAGTACGGAATAAAATGTATGTCAAATGGCCCCCATCGCTCTTATGGCAGGCTATTACTCTTTCATGAAACATTCCATGATTTTTTCACAGAGATGTGGCCGTATCTCACCGATGACGCATTGGATTTCGTGTTTGACCTCAAGAACTGTTTCTGGTTCATTCGCTTAAACCCGAGATTTCACAAAAGCCCACTCGCTGAAAAATCTGTCTTTTTGTGGTTGTTGGGATGCAAGTATAACGCGTTTGTAGCTTGTCGCAAATATACCATTTTTGTGCCCAAACACATTGTGTTTGCTACTCAATATAACATATTTGAAACACAATGATTAATAGGTTATAAAATTTGTTTTTGAGACCCAAGTGTGTTTTTTTTTTTGAAAACTGCTAAAACCAAATACGAGACAGTGAACAAAGAAACAAAAAAGCAGCAGATCTTCAAATCATGAAAACAATGCTTACAAGCATGTACATGTTTCCTGCAATATGTTGCTGGTGCCGATATTTTTCAGCATATATATATATATATATCGGTCAATATAAAGTGCAAAAGATGCCCAATATATTGTTCTGGAAAAAAGTTGGTTGGTTGGTTGAAAAGGCTGCAAGACATCACGCTGTCGAGCACACTTAGGCTAAAGAAGCCCCTTGTGATACCTGCAGTTTCCTCCATAGCAACTATTGACTAGTCGTCCAGCCAATTTGCCCTTTCAATGAATTTGTCTATAAGACCAACAGGAATATCCTGTAGGGCTACGGTGCTAACTAAATGTGTTCCGAATATCCTACTTCTCAGTCCTGCCAGAGCAGGGCAATCCAAGAGAGGTGTTTCGTCGTTTCCTCGCCCTCTTCCATGCAGCATCTACAGAGAGTAGAGTTTCTATGTCCCAATCTTAGGGCGTGTTTTCCTACAAGACAATGTCCCGTAAGTGTTCCTATCATTGTGGATAACCTGCCCCTCGGCAAGTTAAGTAGTTGCCTAGTCCTCTTCCTGTCCACCTGTGGCCAGAGTACCCTGGCTTGTTTGCAAGTTGAAGTGAGTCTCCACTTGTTCTTGAACATATTATCGGCCCACTGTCTGATCTGCAAACGGCAGGTAGAGATTGGCATACTAACACCTTCTTTTACCGGAAGACCGCGTACCGTAGTGCCCTGTCTAGATAACGCATCCGCTACGCAATTGCCTGGAATGTCGCTGTGTCCCGGTACTCAGATAAGCCTGATGTCAAAATACTTTGCCATCACCCTAAGTGATGAGTGGCATCCTTTCACCGTCAGGGACGTAGCAAATATGGCTTCCAGGGATGTTATGGCAGCCTGGCTGTCAGTGTAGATACATATTTTCCGGAGGGTTGTGAAACTACTTTTCAGTAGTTCAGCAACCTCCAGTATGGCGGTAACTTCCGCCTGAAATACACTACAGTGATCAGGCAGCTTGAAGGAGATATTTAATGGACCCCATATCCTACTTGCTCGTCCAACTTTGATCCATCCGTGAAACATCTGATACTACTGGTATCCCCTTCCAGTGACTTTTCCCAGGTATTCCTGTTCGGAATAGACGTCCTTAGATTTGTCGCTGGTAGAAGGTAGGGTATACAGTAGTCCGTTTTTACGGGAATAGAGCTGATCCGATGTAGTAATTCAGCGTGTCCGGAATGCCCCGATATCAAAACGCCACAATCTCTGATTCTCACCAGGGATGTAGCGGCTGCCGATTCGGCCATGATATCAGGAGTACAGATGTTCAGGATAGCACTAAGTGCAGTACTTGACGTCGTGCCCATTGCCCCACTAACGCTAATCTTAATCTTAGAATTTCCATCAAGGGATTCAGAATATATTTCTTTTGGAGGTACCTCCACCAAACTACGATGCCATAGAGAAGTATTGGTCTGACTATTGCCGTACAAATCCACATGGTGATCTTAGGAGACAGTCCCCAGCGCTTTCCTATCGCCCCTTTACAGCAGTAAAGACCAACAGACGCCTCTTTGATTCAAATAAAAACTATATACGCAATGTGGAGTTTTATTAAGTTTTTTATATAAATTAAAAAAAAATTGGTATAAATTTTTTCAAACGAATATGTGATCACTAATCTGCACTTTAGCTTGGCCGCTAGTGTATACTTCTATCTATCTCTCTCACACTCTCTCTGTCTCTTTTTTTTACTCCTCTTTGCCATAAAGCACATTTAGATGCCATAATCCACTACAATTCACTACACATTTTCTTATTCTCTGACAAATCTGCTTGTATATTTGCCACATTTTATTTTACAAATTCCTTCATATCCCCGATAATTTCCAAACATCTTTCTCCCAACCTGACGACATAAAACTGAAATCTATTATTTATAATTCAAATATTTCTATCAGTTTTCTTCATAACAGTTGCTGCATATTCCCCCTTACATTAGTAACTCCTACCAAATTACAAGATGTATTTTTCCTTATATTCCTACATATAACTATATTAATATTAAAATCCTGCGTGTGCTTCTGTCAGGATTAAATTGATTGAAATAAAATGGGTTGGTTTTGGGTCGCAAACAAAGCAGCCAGTATGAAATGTTTCAAAAACATGAAATCCAGTGAATACAATGAATCCTGGTACACACGAGTAACAACGATATTGTTATATTCACGAACAGTCAACAAAAGAGCAAACAAAAAAGCAGGGGGAAAAAATATGTACTATATGACAGGAGCAACAAAGAATGTGAAATCCTTTTTGTATAAAACATTCACGTTCGATTTAATAGGCAACATACTTTTACGTCCAACTTTACTTTTATGTAAAGAATGAATGGAAATGCGTATAACATAACAGCACGTACTACATAGGAAAATACAACAAGATGGATTATAGGTGACTCCATGAAAATGTGAAGCATGAAATGATAAGGGGTCCTTCGAGATGAGTTAGGTTGTGAATTGGAATACACATAACACATATTTCAGAAACATCTATCCAGCATAGAGTAGTGCAGCATCCAGCATACAGTAGTAGATGGCAATCTTTATAAGTTGCCTTAAGACTTTTGCCTTGTATTAGAAAGTCAAATGTTAAGAGTCATCTCGCTTGAGACGTCCTTCAACTTTGCGGTATTAGAAGAATTTAGCTTTGAAATAACTCGAGTACTTTGAGCTCTGAAACGCCTGCTCCGCGAATACCTTCGATCATTCACCCTACAGCAATTCTAGCAAAAAAAGAGCTTCACAGAAAAAATCTGAGATAGACCCAATGGAAGAAATCATACGCTGGAAGACCTGAAATCCTGACGTAACAAGCATTCTATAGAATACCGCAGGTCTTTCCTACACACTAGTTCCTCCTTTCATTTTAACATTACGTGAGATTGGGAGCCAGGCCTTATATCCTTCTCAACAAGAAGGCCTTATGAAGGCCTTCAAAAAGAGTCGATTTAGAAGGTCATAAGCATACATAGAATTTATTCTAAAGACGTCTGCCTTCGTGAAACCTTTAGAACTTCAGATACAACATGCACCAGTCCAAGGAGGTGTTTGGAAAACATTTCTAGAAATAAATTTAGGAGCCTTTTATGGCTGATGACGACAACCGGTATTGTCTGTAATAAACATTGTATTTAAAACCGGCCCCAGCAACATATTGCAGGAACAATGTACATTTCTTTCATGAATTAAAGATCTGCTTCAATTTTGTTCCTTTGTTGACTGTCACGTTTATGTTTTCAGCTATTTCCAAAAAACAACGCCACATTCAGTTTTAGCTGTCAATTTGTATGGGATTTATAAATTTTAACTGTCAGTTAGCCTTAACTTTGTTTGGTGTAATTGGGCGTTAAAAGATTTCTGAGAATTTTGTAGTTTTAGTTTTAGAAATATTGATAATACTATTTGCGTTTCTTGTTTGGAAAGCCCCATATTGGATTGTTTGAAAGCAAAATGTTTACTATCAACACAAACTCGCAACATAACATTGGGGAAATGCTTAAGTATTTTATTCGGTTTCCATTACTCCCTTGCCCTCCAACATATCCCTCATTGGGTCCTTGCTATAAATTTCGACAAACTATGGCATTTTATTAATTTTTATGTATTCATTTCTGTTGCGAGGCCACAAACTACTTAAGGCTGTTCACAAGTAATCAGATACAGGATGTTGATCTTAAGTTTCAAGTTAAAATGGATTTGGAATTTATTGATGTTTACGTTATGAAAGAACCAATTGAGTATTTATTTCCTAAGGATAATGGAGTTTATCTGGTCACACAACAACATGGATGACAAATTTGTTATTGAGATATGAAATGTTTGTGGGCTTTTGTAGGGGTGGAAAGTGAAATGAAATGGAGGGTTGGATGTTTAAGAAATATGCAGGATATCACATTAATCTTGATACTGTTTGAACTCGTTCCGTATAATTTACTGGCACTTTCCAATAGTATAAATATTTTGTGGTTCTAATTCTTGTCATCGCATGTATTCGGGTTTATTTTCGCTAAAACCTTCCAATGAAACAAAAAATGGTGTCCCATAACATCCCATGAAGGGATTGAGGAGAGCTTCTCAATCAATGATTGGGACCTACAGTTTTACACCGGTTCCGAACGGAATTTTGAGAGCTTTTCCAATGACCAAATTTAAAAGACGGAGAGTCCTTTTAGGGGTTTCTTAAGAATTGTTAAAAAACTGCACTAAAATTGACAATTACTGAGTGAAAATAATCAATACATTTATTGGGCAACAAATTTCACTAGGAGTATATTCAAGTCATTTCTGTCCCTTTTAAACATAACTGGAATCGTGAACCAAACTAAAGCCAACAGCTATTAGTGGGTGAATATGTTCTACAAATTTATAGTCTAAGAGGTTCTACTACGGGTTGTAACAGAGGAGAATCCTTCAACTTTACTTGTCATGTCCTTTTAGACCTTTTTTGACAAATTTTAAATTAAAAATTAAAAATTATATTACAAAGATACTTCACAAGAACGTTTTAAAAAGGAGCCACCAGTCCGTATACTAATGCTGAAAAATTGGCCCCAGCAACATCCTGAAGGAACCACGTATATGTTTGCAAGCATTGTTAACATGAATTGAAGATTTGCAGCTATTTGCTTTATTCGCTGTCTGTCACGGTTTTGTTTTAACGAGTTTTCAATAAATCCACATTTGGGTCACAAAAGCATTTTTTATAACCTATTAATCATTGTGTCTCCAACAGGTAATAATGAATAGCAAACACAATGTGTTTGGATACAAGTATAATATATTTGCGAAAAGCTACAAACACGTTATGTTTGCATCGAAACAAAAAAGGAAAGAATTTTCAGCGGTAGGGGTTGTATAACATGAAAATCCTTCAATTTCTATTGTCATGTCCTATTAGTCCTTTTTTAAAACAATTTTAAATATCCCACCAAATGCCAAATTTTCGACTTAATAATATTTGAAAAAAATATTTCAGAAGAAAATTCCAAAGAGGGCCTTAAAATTTGTGATTGTCCTTGTAGTCCTTTTTTAACATAATATGGAAAAGTGCACTTTTGTTGTATGCAAAAAGAATTCGTCAAGACATTTTGCCAAATATTAAAAAATTGAGTAAAAGGCCTTATGCGAACGAAATTTCTTGCGAAAAATCCATCTAGAATATTCAAAATCGACAATTGATAATTTTTATAAAAATTTCGTATTCTGAAGCGACAAAAACACGACAATACAAAAATGTATTTGTAAAAGAAAGTTAAATAAAAATGTGTAATTTAAACATTTATATCTACGACTTTGAAGGGGTTAAAGGTTCGTGATATATATCTCAAAGCAAATCATCAGTTCTTGCCAAAAATTTATTGTCAAACGTAAAATAATATGTCGCTTGTCAAATAAGTCACTTTAAAATTTAAATGACAAAATTTGATTATGTTGAATCTCATTTATAAGTTGAACCAAATATAAATAAAAGGCAATTTAAAAAAGTGTCCATTTTAAAATGTAATGCTCGAAATGGGTTAATTTAACAAGTTGTTACAATTTAATAGAACGGGGTTTCAATAGCCTTTTCTAACGATATGAAGGTTTTTCTTAATAAAATCAAAAAATTAAGAGATTTTCACCAAATATTATCAAACGAGCGTCTATGGAGGAGCGTCTGAATGGGTTCGATCCGGTCACCTCGCTTAGTGGCGGCCATACAATCGAGTAATTAGTTATGGCAAAGTTTTTTAGAAACTCCCATGTCTCTACTAGGGATGTAAAGGGAAAATATTTATTAATTTGTTTTTACCTGTACATTTTAGTGTAGGTTCCGAAACTCTGTGTCAAAAAGGACAAAAAGGACATATTAAATTTAAAGCTAACGGGGTTTTTAATAAGAGCGCTACAAAAGATTTTTTAAATAAAACAAAACCGGTTTTAGATACCAATGAAATTCTTTATTCCTGTGAATGTACGTTCGATGCCATTATGTATGGAACTCGATTTATTTTGCATGGCCACCACGGGCACGCTTGCAGAAGTCCAGACGCTGAACCCAATTTTCGACGGTTTTCCAGCATAAATCGGCGGATACTGCTGCAATTTCACGTTCGATATTCGTACGAAGTTCATCAATCGTCGCTGGCTTGTTGGCATAGACCATAGACTTGACGTAGCCCCACAGGAAATAATCTAAAGGCTACAAATCGCACGACCGAGGCGGCCAATCGACTGGGCCATTTTGTGAGATAACACGTTCACCAAACTTGGTTTCCAGTAAATTGATTGTGGCATTCGCTGTGTGGCTTGTGGCGCCATCCTGTTGGAACCACATGTCCTCCAAGTCCATATTGTCCAATTGGGGCCAAAAATATTCGGTTATCATTGAACGGTAGCGATTCGCATTCACAGTAATGTGCCGGTCTTGATCATCACGGAAGAAGTACGGCCCAATGACGCCGCCGGCCAATAAACCGCACCAAACCGTAATTTTTTCGGGATGCAATGATGACTCATGGATTACGTGTGGATTGCTGTCTGACCAATAACGCATATTTTGCTTATTGACGAAGCCATTCAGTCAGAAATGAGCCTCATCGCTGAAAATGATTTTCCGATGAAAATCCGAATCATTTTCAAGTTGTTGCTCAGCCCAAATGGTCAAGAGGCTTCAGTTCTTGCGTCAATTTGATCTTGTAAGGATGTAGGCCAAGATCTTTTCGCAAAATTCGCCACAACGACGTCACAGAGATGCCCAACGCTTGAGAACGACGTGAGAGAGACACATTTGGGCTTTCTTGAACTGATGCCTCAGCGGCAGCAATATTCTCGACACTACTGGCACTTCTTTGTCTCACTGGCACCGCAACATTTTGTACTGTGCCTATGGATTCAAATTTTTCCACTATACGCTCAATTGTTGATCTGGTAGGACGATTATGACGACCACAAATTGGACGTAGCGCTCTTAAAGTTGAGGCCACTGACTCCAAATTTCGGTGGTAAATTTTAATAATTTCGACTCGTTGTTGGCTCGTATATATTTCCATGATGAAATGGCAAACCTTACTGAAGAGAAATGTCAAAAGAGCGGGAAAAAATATGGCGTCGTTTGCTGTCCCTATCGATTTACTATTGTAGCGTCTCTGTTGAAAAACCCTTTATTACTAACAAACTTATATTTGCTACCGGTCTATTTTATTGAACGACCACAAAATGATATCAAGGTTTTATTTTTTGCCAGAAAATAAATTTGTTATACTGCCTGGAATTAACTCTTCCAACAAATGTCTTAATATTCGGGGTTATGTTAAAAGGATCTAACCTGTGTCCTTTATCATTTTCAACAAATCTACGCACACGATATTATCATTTCCTTAACGCATTTTCTTCATTTCTTTACCAGTCCCTGCCTAAATCTCCTTTTTGCGTCTTAAAAATAAATCCTTAAAAGCCAAACCCCCCACCCCTTCCCCACAGGCAAAACAATCCCATAAAGCTCTTTAGTTCCCATATCAATTTATGGTTGTTGTGTTATTTCTATACTACTTATCTGGTTGAGCTAATAACTACCCCCCAGGACCACCTAGTTCTCCACGCTCTCTCTGTCGCTTTCTGCACTTACCTCAGCGACCCCCTGAGGCAGTTGTTTGTTTGCCTTGGCCTGTCTACTGCTGTGGTCGGAACAACAATAACTTGTTATACTAATAGTAATAATAATGAACTCACGTGGGATTTAACCATAAACCTAATAATCTAAAATAAATCTATAAAATATCTATAAAATGTATAAGAAAAACGTAACGTAACGTAACATAACATAACGTAACGTAAAAAGGTATCTAGGGGTAAATAAGTTAGTTGGAGGATGGACGAAGGGAGGCCACAACAATAAATGTGTTTTTGCAGAAAAAGTGACATCGCCGCTTAGGTTGTCATGACACTGTAGTGTCTTGACAGGTATAGAAGGTAATAATGTCCTTCTCTCTCTCTCTCTCTCTCTCGGTTTTCAAAACCACAACTTGCCATTTTTTTTTTCTTTGGTCCTCTATTTTTCCATATGGAACTATTGGAGTGTGAATAAGAACAATATTGTAAGAATTGTGGTTCAAGCCAATAAACTAGAAGATGGTATGTTTAAAGGTAATAAACATTGAGACAAGATATTTGAAGGATGAATGGTGGTGGGTGGTGTGTTGCTCTTAGATGGAAAGAGGGTAGTGATTTCTTGACATACTTGTGATACTGACATGCATTTCATCGCCAGGTGATAGTAGGCGAGGTCATATCCCACATAGTATTGAAAAAAACCAAATATTCAAAGTAAATAAAGAGAAAAGTATGACATATTAAATATTCGCAAATTCGCAAATGGGGTCACCTTAAACTAAACTAGGAAAACGACTTCATCACTCTGAAGAATAGTTTCATTCGCCCACATAAGAAGCAGTCGCCACAACGTAAATCTTCAGAGAAATCTGTCATCTCTTAATCATTCAATGGTGCAGTGTGTACACGCTGAAAAATCTGTCTAGTTTGGACGCAAATATAACACGTGTTTGCAGCTTGTAGCAAACATAGTATACTTGTGTCCAAACACACTGTATTTGTTATTCAATATTATATCTTTGATACACAATGATTAATGTGTTATAATATATGTATGTATTTCCGATCCAAATACAGCTTTGTTTGTGATGCAAATACAGCTGTGCACTGGTGAACTGTTTACTTAATTGTTGTCACTATGTTATGTACAGAGAAAAATAAAAAAGAAAGACAAAGAAAGATTGTCCTCAGCCTAAGTTAATGTTATTACAAGCCAAAACCTATATACTAAAGTAGACAGTCAAAATTTCTCTCGACTCGAATGACAACACAAACAACGAGCGAAGCGTTACGTTTCTCTGCTCTCTGTCTTACTCTATTCATTGAATATCTCAATACACGAGCAGCTTTTTGATAATGTTATTGTAAGTGGCCGTCGGTGGTGCAATGGGTAGTGTGCGCACTTCTTGTGCTTGAGATCCTGGGTTCGATCCCTGCTCTGACCACCTTAAAAATTTCGTTCAACGGCGACACTATCGAGTTTTTAGCCATGAAAATGCTTCTCAAAAATAACGTTCGGAACCAATGTAAAAGTGTAGGTCCAGTGTTCAGTGAGTATAAAACTAGAAAGCGCACAGCTCACTGGTTATGAGAAGCTCTCCCCGATTCCTTCTAGGGATGTAATGGGAAACCATTTATTTATTTAATGTAAAGTAACATAGAGGACGGATCAATAAGACCTCGAATTTTTGAAGGAAACATTGTTTTTTTTTGGAAAAAATAAATTATTTTTCAACATAATCTCCTTTCTCCAATTTTTGTATCCTTTCCAAAAAATAGAATCTTTCGAGGTCCACACAATAGGCATTTGTTTGCTCAATAATTTCATCGTTGGAGCTAAATCTCTTTCTTTAGATTTGGAAATAGGAAATAGTCACTGGGGGTTAAAACCGGAGAATATGGTGGATGAGGTACCAATTCGAAACCCAATCATGGAATTTTGAGACATTGAGACACCCGTGCGTTATCTTGATGAAAACGAACTTTTTTTCTTGGCCATATGGGGAGGTTTTTTTTTTTTAAACCTCGTTAAATCGGTCCAATAAATTGGAATAAAATATTAGCCGTTTATTGCTTGTCCTTTTTGAAGATAATCGATGTGGATTATCCCGCGTGCATTCCAAAAAACTATTGCCATCACCTTGTTGGCAGACAAACAAAAACCCAGAGAAACCCATTGTTTAGACTTGGTCTCCGGAGTGTTGTAATGCATCCATGATTCATCCACAGTTATAAAACGCCGCAAAAACTCCTTCGAATTGCGGTTAAATAACTCCAAACAATCCTTTGAAGTTGTCACACGATTACGTTTATGGTCAATTGAGAGCAAACGCGGCACCCATCTTGCAGACAGCTTTCTTAAACCCAACTGATCATTTAAAATCGAAATCACACTGCCATATGAAATGCCTATGGCATCAACAATCTCACGCACTTTTAATCTTCGATCGGCCAACACCATATCGTGGATTTTTTCGACACTTTCGGGTGTAGTGACCTCTATTGGCTGTCCGGAACGTTCAGCGTCATTTGTACTTGTGCGACCACAACGAAAGTCAGTAAACCACTTTTTTACCAATGAAATCGATGTTGCAGAGTCCCCATAGAATTTATCAAGCGTTTCCTTGGTTTGATTGCCGGTTTTTTGTTGCAAAAAATAATGTTTAGTGAGAACTCGAAATTCACTTTTTTCCATTTTTAAAAAAATGCACGAGGTTGTATGTTTTGAACACCTGTTAAACGCAAAGTAAATGACGGAATTTTCATGTTTCATAAAAATTCCTGAATGCGTGTGTAAATCAATTGAGTGTTTCTTGTGTTGACTGATCTGTTGCGTTTTAGTTTCACGCATTCTGTCATCAATCGTTCGTTTGGGTAGAAACACACAAATGATTCGACGTAAGAATATGAATATTAGGCAAGAAACACACATATGGTTCCACGTAAAAGTATGTCTTTTTGCAAGTAAACATAGTAATGTTAGGATTTAGATATATAAGAGAGATAAGGACTTGTAAAAATATGTATGTTTGCAGTGTGTCCCAAATATATACATGGTTCGTGCAGATTGTGTTTGAGAGAATTACATAGGTCGATTTTTTCATCTTATATTTATGCTGTAACGATGAAGTAATACGTTGTTGGTTGGTTCACTTTCGATGAAACTTTTCGGCAAACGCATGAAGCTCTTTTAAAGCGTAGCAAAACATTATACGAAAATTACTAACATTTGCATTTTTGTTATTTCCAAATGCTTTCATATTATAATTTGTCACATCGTTGGAGTTCACATGTTTGCTCACAATGGACCAAAGGTTAGTCGTATAACGATTTCCAAACCTCTACGATATTAGTTGAAAAGAACGCATATGTTTAGTGTATTCAAAAAAACCGGGTTTCCAAAAATTTAGTATTTCGGTGTCTTCGACTATTCTAATTTTGGCGAAATGAGTTTTCTGTTAAACCGTGGGATAAAAACAAGTTAATATCCGGTTTCGGTTTTCATAATGAAATGGAAAACTATATATTCTATAAAAAGCGTTTATTTGTAACTCAGACTTTTTGAATTTTGAGATCGATGATATTATAAAAAAAACTAGTATTGTTTAAAATATTGTTTGTATAAAATGGAAACTAGTATTCTATATTGTATAAGAAAATTAATTACCACATCAAAGAACAAAAGTACGAAGTTTATGGATGTAAAATGGTTATGTAAATATATTTTTGACCACACAATAGTGTCCTTCCCTCTCCTCTTCATTATTCAATAAAAATGTTTCTATCAAACCTTTCAATGGACAGTGAACAACATGTTGTTGTTCCGTTGTCCCAGGTAAATTAGCGATACACGATGTTTATTTTTTTTTATGTTCGTAGGCCGTGGCCGTCGGTGGTGCAATGGGTAGTGTGCACGCCTCTTGTACTTGAGATCCTGGGTTCGATCCTTGCTCTGACCACCTTAAAATTTCTTTCGACGGCGGTCACCTCGCATAGTGACGGCGACACTATCGAATATTTAGCCATCAAAATGCTTCTCAAAAATACCTTTCGGAACCGGTGTAAAACTGTAGGTCCCAATCAGTGAGTATAAACCTAGAAAGCACACAGCTCACTGGTTGTGAGAAGCTCTCCCCTATTCCCTCATGGGATGTAATGGGAAACCATTTATTTATTTTTTTAGGTTGGAAAATGAGGAAATGTGTCATCAAATTGATGAAAGAGTTCTTAAATCTGATAAAGCATTTTCTTTCAGTGTATAAAGCGCACGGCTCACTAACGGTGAGACGCTCTCTCCTATCCCTTCATGGCATGTAGAGGGAAACTATTTATTTTTATGGGAAGTGGCAACCCGCGTAGTCAGTTTTGATCTTACCTCGTGACACCGAAGTCGGAAATTCAGATACCATTGAACACTCACCTGAAAATACAAAAAAAAATATAGAAAAATCTCATTAGATTTTGTGAATTTATTAAGGAATTTAAAAGTAATAAGGACCTAGAGGTTCAATTAGATATTTGGAATATTTGCAACTACACGCTGAAATATCTGTCGTTTTTTGTTGTTTGGATGCAAATATAACATGTGTTTGCAGCTTGTCGCAAATATAATATACTTGTGCCCAAATACATTGTGTTTGCTATTCAGTATTACATGTTTGAGACACAATGAGTAATATGTTATAACATAAGTGTTTGCGACCCAAATATATCTATGTTGGTGATACAAATACTACCGTGTTTGTTGCACTGTTTATGCTCTCTCGAGAGCAAGAGATTAAAAGAGGGGCAACGAGTGTGTATATCTTGTAAGTGTGGACCTGTATTTTTGAAATATTCTCTCAGTGAGTGATTCATAAATATTTCTGAAAATGTGTGTAAATTGCAGATGAAGTCAGTGTTTCTTATTTCAGTATTTAGTCAACGCATAGTGATAACCAAGGCATAGTTGAAACCTTCTGACAACAAGACAACAAAGAAAACAGAAGCAAAAGAACAGCAGATTCTCATTCTGATAAAATAATATTAAAATAAAATAAGTATTGCATTCAATGCAAGTAAATGTAAAATGAAAATATTTAAATTTTTTGTAGTAATTATTTATAAATGTGGATATATATTGATAAAATTAGTTATAATTAAAATTACATGAGGTGTCATGGGACATCCGGTTGGAACGAAGTTCCTTTCGATGGCTTATTATGTACTAGTTAGTTCCAACACGCCTAAGGCGCCTGTTGAAAAATATTGTAATTTAAATGGATCTTTTAGAAAAGTTACTTTTTGTGAAATGATATACTTTTTTAAAAAGTTTTTCTATTTATTGAATGTATTTTTTTAAAAGAAAGTACATTTTTAGGTCCCTTTTGTAAGAATATGTATTATATTCTCCCGAAAAGATTTTTTCTTGAATGAGAGGTACATCTTTTATTAAAAGCTAATGTTTTTTTTAAGAAAAGCTACCATTTTTAATAAGACGTGCTTTCTGTAGGAAAAAGCCTAAGAGTATGGATTTTTTTACAAAGAATTATTGTTTTTAAGAACATGTACTTTTTAAAGAAGTGGTACTCTTTTTAGGAAAAGGTTATTTTTTCACAAAATGTACTTATTTTCAGAAAGGCTACTTATCTCAAGAAAAGAAAAGAAAAGAAAAGAAAAGAAAAGGTATTATTTTATTTTTAAGAAAATGTACTTTTAAGAAAAGGTGTGTTTGTAAGAAAAGGTATTTTTTTTAAGAGAAGGTATTTTTTTTTTTGAAGAGAACCTTTTTTTTACGAGAGGTAATGTACAATTTTAAGAGTATGTAGTTATCTCAAGAAAGTTATTTTTTTACAAAAAATGTACTCTTTAAAGAAAAGGTAGTTTTTTAAGAAAAGGCAATATGTTGTAAGATAATGTACTTTTTAAGAAAATGTACTTATTTAAAAAAATTACTTTTTTTAAAAAAATGTACTTTTTGTAAGAAAATTTAGTTTTTTCAGCAAAAGTACTTCTTTAAGATAAGGTATTTTTTTAAGAAAAGGTAGATTATTTAAAAATAGCAATAGGTATTTTATTTGGAGAAAACTTACTATTTTTAAGAAAATGCACTTACTTTTTTAAACTTCTTTCACTTTGGCTTTTCTAAATTTACTTTTTATAAGGTTCAAACTAATATGTAATAAACAGGTTCCACCTAGAAAATTTCCCATTAATCAAAAAATATTCCCCGATATGTTAGTCTAGACTCAAACCAAACAAAAAGTACGAGTGTAAGAGAGAGTGTGCTGCCAAATGTAATTCCATGCTCAGGGTTGTATTTCATGGATTTGCCAGTCTTGCACTTTGGCGTTTCTAAATTTACTTTTTATTGGGTTCGAAACTACAATATGTAATACACAGGCTCCACCTAGAAAATTTTTCCTTTAAACCAAACCAAACCAAAAGCATAGATAAATTAAACAAATAGATGAAGCACAAGTGTTGGGGAAATTTTAGTGTAATGGTTAATTTTCTAGATGTCGTCGAAAGCAATAAATGGGATTTTTTTGTTCCCAAATAAAAAAGTCAAAAAATATGACAATTAAAATCTAAAATTTCATATCAAAAGAAAATATAATTTTCAGCAAAAATATCACTTCGAAACAGGAATACAACATGTTACTTAAAGTAGAATATCTGATGGCCATCGAATTGCAAAGCCTTGTACCACCGTCTGTATCCAAATATATTGGTTCTTCCTCCGGTTCAGCTACCAGTCCTCAGGCACCAACGGTTTTGGCCGGGGAAGTTTTTAGATTAAAAAGGCGTTCCGCGATGTTCATCTTTGGGCGGTCATACGGGTTTTCTCCTACTGATATCATAACACCGGCCTCTTGAGTTTGAAATATTTCTTTATATAAGAAACAAATGCTATTATGTAAAATCACATAAATTTTGTTACATTTTCCATTGTTTAAATTATTTTCACAAAAATTTCCCAAAATTTTGAATAAACGTCAATGAGACTTATGGGAAACTTCAGTGAAAGTGGCAGCAGTACAGGACAGCACCTAGTGAACAAGTTTGACAATGGTCGCGCTATATCTATTATTTCCTTTATCTATAACCAAAAGTACCCAATATAGTTGATAATAATGGTTTGTAATAAAGTAGTTAAAAAAAAAATTACAGCAGACAGTTGTCCGAGGCCTTCGGCCACGGACTGTCCCTGAAGGGGTGTCAGAGACGCGGCCATTAAGTTTAACGTAGAATACGCCATCCGATAAGACAGAAAACATATATAACAATAAATTCATTTGCTTATATTATTTATCATTTATTGTTATATATGTTTTCTGTCTTATCGGATGGCGTATTCTACGTTAAACTTAATGGCCGTGTCTCTGACACAGCCTGCAGGGACAGTCCGTGGCCGAAGGCCTCGGACAACTGTCTGCTGTAATTTTTATATTTACCAACGGCATTTGATTCAAGTCCGTTTAAAAAAAAATATTATATTCAATTTTTTTAAACTTAATTTAATTTATTTATTTTAATTAATATTTTTATTGAAATAAGTTCTGCGAATGTTGAGAGGGCCGCCCTAATATTAAAAAAGGTTTACCTTACGCTTTACAATTCAAATTAATGTTACAACAGCTTTATTGAAGCTTTCGCAAAAAAGCTTTATTACGTTAGCTTACTGTTTGTTTCACTTTTTACTAGATACATGTTGCCAAGCAACATTCGCTTGCTGTTCGTTTCACTTTTTACTAGATACATGTTCCTAAGCAATGTTGAGCAACCAAAAACACTCAACCAAACACCACACATATGTTTGAGTGTATGTGTTTAAACAATTTTCATTTGAGAAATTAAAATACTAGAAATATATCAACCAATATGAAATGTATATCAAACGAAAGATAACATCTTCATTTACCTACAAAAAAAATTTTAAAAAAATCATCTAGCCGTTTCCTCAAATTCAATGAAATAAAGATTACAACAATAAAAACCTGACATGACTCCTCATACCGTAAGGTAAGACGTATTTAAAATTTAAATTTTTTATTATTATGTTTGGGAGGAAATATGCATATTTTTCCATGTAAACATATGGAGGTTTGGGGGAAACACGCATATGTTTCCACGAAAGTATATGGATGTTTGGGATGAAGTACGCATATGTTTCTACGTAAAAGCATATATATTTGTCAGTGAACATGCTAATGTTTGCATTTAAATACACCTGAGTTTGGGACTTGCAAACATATGAATGTTTGGAGTGTGTTTCAAAGATATACATGCATTCTGCAGAATATGTTTGGGAGAATATGTTACAGGGGCCGTTTTCTTTCAGCGTGTAGTGTTGCATTCAAGAGTTCGTAGAGCAGTTAGCGCTTGCGTGTAAAACATTGCGAACCCTGATTGTGACCCACATCACATATGGTCAATAAGTGGCAAATACATAAATGGTATTACCATAATTCCCACAACTCCCACACCATAACTTGTAATTGACATCAATTTGTCTTTCTTATTCCCCGCCATGATAAGAACAAGTGGGTTTCCCATAAAAGTTAGGCATTATTTAATTGAATGTTACCAGAACTACGTGTCCAACATACAAATGCCAAATTGCAGGTTTTATAGAAATTTAATAGAAAAAACACCTAGTGAGTGCTCAAAGGGGGGGGAGGAGGGGGGAGGGGGATGACCCCCCACCAAGTACAGTGTTAGGTGTTACAAAGACGACAAATAAAGAAACACAAATAAATTCATTAATCTTGACACTCATTAAAGTAACATAAAAAGCATAGATATGAACAATGAAAATATTAACGAGGGTGATTCGGAACTGTGTAATATATACAACAGGTTAACTGAACACACGTTTACTAACAGTATAAGTATCAAAAACACTCTTCTGGTGTTTACTCTTCCGTCAAAACTTTCAAAACTCACCTCGTGGAGAAGAAGCAAAACACACGAAAACAACAAAAACTATTTTCAATTGACTGAATGAGTGGCTGACACACGCCCACGTATCGCATACGTGTTGGAAGCGTTGCAGGAATTTTAAAACATTTTGAAACATAAAACGTTCAAATTTTTTCAAACGTCTACACAGTAGTAAGTCAAGCAAACACTTGGTTCAGAGCTCGCTCATCTACTCAATACAACGAACCTTTTATGGATTGGGAGCCAACGAAATGTTATTTATTTTGGAGCAATAAATTGGAATTTGTTTTGAAAAATGTGTGAGATTTGATATAATGTCGTGTGACACATTACATGATGGCGTAATGTGATGTGATGACAATGCGAGAATTTCAAAGAATTTATCTATCATATGCGTTGTTGAACACCCCCCTTTCACAGTATCATGTTTCGCACCATAAATTGTAGTACATATATCTTTCCAAAAAAGCACTCAAGAAAAACTCTATATCAGGTATTTATTGAAATTTGTTGTTGCTTTTTAACCAATTTTATATCGGATTTAAAAAACCGGTTACCAAATATTTTCAAAAATTGCAATCAATTCATTATTTATCATTAGCACTCTTACGCTTCAGTGAGAGGAAGGAAGAAATAACTCAACTTGAAATGGGAAAAATGTTCACATCTTAAAAGCGAAATCGCTAATCAATATTCCATCAGTTTGGTGCGACTGCAATAAAAATTAAGTGAAAACCAGCACCCCCCTCAAAGCCTAACAGTGACCCATCGGGATAGTTAATTAGATTGACGGCTCCCCCCCCCCTATAACAAGTTATGCGATTAGTGTCTTTCCCGCGAGTCACTGAGCAATTACTTTTGCATAGATTTTCAAATTTATCGGTTCATTTAGTTTTGTCAAAATTTTTTTAAAATTTAACGCAAATTTATATGCTATAATCGGCGATAATCGGTTTTTCGAAATTATGCATTTTGTTTCTTTTTGATGTTTGGGTGTTAATTAAAATCCGTGTGATGAGCCAATGTTATGGTCGCTGACTTTTGCGAAATATTGTAAATGCGACAACAAGGTTAATTAAGATTGAGGTGTTTTAATGCTAACCTTATTTGAATATAAATTGAAAAATAATCGAAATTGAAAGTGCTAGGTGGCCCAAAAAACACTAACCCGATGTCATTTCAAACCAGCGCTGATGATGATCCGTGGCTACAACTGAAATAGCTATGGGGTTTGCCAGGAATCATGAGAAAGCATATTGCAAAACTTCTTTTTGTAAACAATATCTCCATTAACCCTTTAACGGCCATATATTTTCGGCAGAACGATATAATGTTTGATGTGTTAACACCTATAGGCACGGGTAGGGCAATCTATCAAAGTGAACACTATGGTGTCCCATCAATAAATTTTTTTTTTGGTCAAGCTTTATTTGATAGCTTATAGGGTAAAGTATTTTTGAGAATTTTTTCAGATTTTTCGGAAGTGGTTTAGAGGTCGCGCAAGTCGAATAACCCCAAAAAATCGGGTATTCCGGGCGTTTTTTGAATTTTACTTAAAACTCGGTCAATAACTACGAGTTTCTTAGTTTGTAAGTCAACACTTTTAATGCAAAACGTCCAAACTTTTATCATATATGCAGAAACCACCAGTTCTGGCAATGATTTTCCTCAATAAGGTACCACGTATTAAATTTCTTCGTAAATTTTGTGTAAATTTTGCAAATAACACTTTATAGCTTTTAAAATTCCTGTAAAAATTTAAAAAACTAATGATGCACTTTAAAAGACGTATAAATTCCAAGCAATTTTGTAAAAGAAAATTTTGAATTTGCGGTTACTGTTCCAGAGTTATACCATTTTAAAGCCTTTTACCCATTGTATGAAACTAATAATATTATAATCTGTTTGCTATTTTTGCATCGGATTTGCTTTAAATTTCTATGAAAATTTAAAAAACTAATGATGCATTTTAAAAGATGGGTAAATTCTAAGCAATTGTGAAAAAGAAAATTTTTAATTTGCAGTAACTGTTCCAGAGTTGTGCCACTTTGAAACTTTTTACCCATTGTAGGAATATTATAAACTGTTGGTCTTTTATCATCGTATTTGCTTGTATTATTGTATTATTGAAAAAATCTACATCCGCTTAGTAACGACAAAGATTTACACGTAGCAAAAATTGGCCCCGGCAAAATATTGCAGGAACCATATATATGATTGCTTGCAACCATATATATGCTAAGTAACGACAAAAATTTACACGTAGCAAAAAACGGCCCCGGCAAAATATTGCAGGAACCATATATATATGATTGCTTGCAAACATATATATGCTAAGTAACGACAAAGATTAACACGTAGCAAAATATGGCCCCGGCAACATATTGCAGGACCCATATATATGATTGCTTGCAAACATATATATGCTAAGTAACGACAAAGATTTACACGTTGCAAAAAATGGCCCCGGCAACCTATTGCAGGAACCATATATATGATTTCTTGCAAAAATATATATGTTTCCTGCAATATGTTGCTGGGGCCATTTTTTTCTACGTGTAACTCTTAGTCGTTACTTAGCGCATGTAGATTTTTTCATGAATATAGTGTTTAAAGCAAATCCTATGAAAAATTGGCAAATAGTTTATCGTATTATTAGTTTCATACAATGGGTAAAGAGTTTTAAAATGGCATAACTCTGGAACATTAACTGCAAATTCAAAATTGTTTCTATAAAATTGCTTGGCATTTATCCGTCTTTTAGAGTGCATCATCAGTGTTTTAAATTTTCATAGAAATTTAAAGCAAATCCGATGCAAAAATGGGAAACAGTTTATAATATTTTTAGGTTCATACATGGCAAACGGCTTTAAAATGGCATAACTCTGGAACAGTAACAGCAAATTAAAATTTTTTTTCCAAAAAATTGCTTGGAATTGATCCATCTTTTAAAATGCATCATTAGTTTTTTTAAATTTGCATAGGAATTTTAAAAGTTATAAAGCGTTACTAACAATATTTATCCAAAATTTTCGAAAAAATTTAATACATTGTACTTTATTGAGCAAAATCATTGCCAAAACTGGTGGTTTATTCATATACAATAAAAGTTTGAATGTTTTGCTTTAAAAATGTTGACATACAAACTAAGAAAATCGTGGTTATTGACCGGGTTTTAAGTAAAATTCAAAAATCGTCCAGATTACCCACTTTTTGGGGGAAATTCGACTTGTGCGAAACCTCTTCCGAAAAATCTGAAAAAAATCTCAAAAATACTTTACCCTATAAGCTTTCCAATCAAGCTTGAGCAACCATGAAAATCGAAAAAGAAAAATTTTTTGGGACACCCTAGTGAACACATGCAAACAACACACAGCGTTTGCATCACATACGTGATTGTGATACAGCAATAGTCTCTCTGTCTTGATGTATAGTCCCCAAAGAGTATTGAATAGAATAGAGACCTCATGCAACGAATTGTATGACTCAAAAGCACTGGCGACATCTGGCGAATGATTCAAAACGTATTACTCTCTTTTTATCATAACTTGGTCCATTCATAATTTTGATGTGAAACATTGATGCCTTTTGAAACATTTATGCTTTTTTTATTGTGTTATGTCATAACATTGTCGAAATGATGCATTTATATTGAAATATTCTATAAAGAGAATAAGACTCCTTTATGCTCTTTTACTCAGACTCTCTACATGAGAGTGGAAAAAGATTGCAATAAGTTCTCTATACTATTCAAAACTTTTTGTCGTCGCTCTGTTTATGACAAAACAAAAACAATTATTTCAGTGAGCTAAATATTGCTTTATTGATGTGTTAACATCTATAGGCACGGGTAGGGTATAATCTAACAATGTCAACACATGCAAACAACACACAGCGTTAGCATCACATACGTGGTTGTTGTACAACAATAGCCTCTGCCTAAAAATTAGTATAATGGTATTGATGTAGCGGCAGCGAACAACCAAGTAGGTCGTCGTCGCCACAGAGTATCGATTAGTATAGAGCACGCATGGAACGAATTGTATGACTCAAAAGCACTGACGACATCTGGCGAATGATTCAAAACGTATTATTCTCTATTTATCATAACTTGGTCCATTCATAATTTTGATGTAAAACATTGATGCCTTTTGAAACATTTCTGCTTTTTTTATTGTGTTATGTAATAACATTGTCGAAATGATGCATTTATATTGAAATATTCTATAAAGAGAATAAGACTCGATTATGCTCTTTTACTCAGCCTCTTTACATGAGAGCGGAAACGAGTGCAATAAGTTCTCTATACTATTCATGGTAGAAATATAATGCTAGATGAAGTACGACAACAAATACAACAAACCAGAAACAACAGGCATTCTGTTTTTGCTCAATGCCTGTTTTGTGTCAACTCAGTTGATTGAAAAATAATGAAATTGTATACAAAATTGGAAAAAGTGTCATTTATAAAATGCGTGTGTGTTTTAATTGATATTTTGAAAGTGTTGAAGTACGAAAATTAAAACGTTTCTATGTGATTTTTACGGAGTAAACATTTCAAAAACAACCATTGTAGGCGAACAGTGGTTGCACATAAACAAAAGTAAACAAACATTAACATAAGAGAAAAACTGACTCCAGAAAAAAGTTAAAATCAGCTGGACGAGTGCTTCTACAATTTGTTTGTACCATGATACTATTCAATACTTTTCTGTCATCGCTCTATTTATGACAAAACAACGGCTTTCAGAATCATTAAAAAAAGTGAAATCGCCGAGAACAAGGAAACCTGGACAAAGAACCTAGTCCAGTTGCAAGCGCCATCAAGAAGAAGCAATGTGGCAATTGTTGAAGCACCATTGAGTGAACGGAGCCGCATGCCCCTGAAAAACCACGTCACTGGACGCTTCAAATTTCTTGAGTCCACTGCCAAAGGACGGAGAGAGAGTATCGGTCTAATTGCTATAGAGCTTAAAGCCCTATGGAGCAAAACAAAGAAACTTCCCACATATATCTGATCAAGCCATTTGTGCAAAACTAACAAAACTTCTTTGAAGACAACGAGCGCTGCAGAAAAAAAACAAAACTTTGATTCATTGTGGGAACTGTTTGACATGACCGAGGTAAAAGGCGAATGGATGTGCAAAGAGGATGAGAACCTCTACAAACTGCAAATTGAGAGCAAAGGCCGCGTTGGTTATTCCAGCGGCAAACCTGGTGGTGCCTATACCATCCACTCATCCAAGTGAAATAGGGCAATGGAAGCGATGGTGTCCACACTTACCACTTCAGCGATACCTGATTGTTCCGAAAGTATCACGGACTCATTCGACAACAGTACAGATAGTCCTTGGGAGGATAACAATGCAGCATCAACGAGCAAAAGGAAGCATAACCCAACAGACATTGCAAGACACCTTGTTACAAGCTTAAAGCTGTCGTGCCACAGAGCAGCAACGGTGTGCCACCACCTTTCCGCTAAGGGCATTCAAATCCCAACCCCATGTCAGTCAGGAATCCACAAGGCTATCTACAAGGAAGCTGCTCGGGTACAGAAGAAGTACTTGGTAAGCACGCTTTGTCTGGAGAAGTGGAGCATGCACTTCGACGGCAAACACATTGAGAGCTTTGAATATCATGCCGTGGTCCTCAAGAATGAATCTAAAGAAATTAAGTTGTCTGCGCTCAAATTGAAAGATGACAAAGCTCAAACAATCGCAGAAGGACTCCAGAATCTGTTAGATGAGTTCAACCTGTGGTGATCAATTGTGATGATTGTTACCGATACAACAAGCTTGAATACCCCGGCAAAAATACAGGCGTTGTAAATCGACTGCAGCAAATGTTCGAAGAAAAAGGTCACACCAAACCCAAGTTCATCAGTTGCCAGCACCATGTGATGGATCGCGTTCTTCGCGTTGTCATGGACGATGAGCTCCACGGGTCGACTAAATCACCAAATATCGAGTACTTTTCTTTGTGCAGGATTTGATGAGCTATTATGATCAATTGAAAGCAGCCTTCAAAAATGGTAAAACTGAGATTAAGGAAACAGGCGGCCGGAGAGAGGACATGAAGTTTCTCTTCCAGCTCACACGTGTCTTCCGTCTCTTCACTGAGAGGAGTGAGATCCCTTTTCTAAAGTTAAAGCAGATCCCAAACATCTGCAATGTACACTGCCATTCTAGCTCTTCTTGCGTTTATTCTGATGCCTGAAACCCGGAACAGGTTGCGTAAAATCTGTTCATTCATTTCTTACTCATGGGCTGATCATTGGTTCAGTAGTCAATTGTTCCGTGCTGAAGATTTTGAAGAGCTATCTGTAGCTCTGAATAACTACCCAACAGCTCTCATATGCTTGAAGACCCACAGGAAAACAGATATATCTCCAATCAACATTGCCCGAAGCAACCAGTGCTGTGAGCGTGCGATCAAAGTTATGCAAGACATATACAACTCCTGCCGCAACAAGGACAACCTCCCACTGAGATTCATCCTCTCCAATGACAACGTGAATATTTAACTTCCTTGTGTGTTTGATGATCCTATGTAATGTTACATATATGTGGCTCGAAAGCCCGTGTTCGTTCAATTATATATCTGCTTACAATGACTTCAAAAAATTGCCCAAAGTGCTGATAAATAACAATTTTAAAATCATTTTGTGCGTGAGGTTTTTTTTATCGAATCACCTTATATGTAAGATTTTATCTAATCTTAAATAAAAATTCATCTAAATATGATACAGGGAAACGAGGTTGTATGCGAGGTTGTATGTGCACATACCCTCAATTTTGTCATACAGATGGCAGGTAACTTATGTTTTTCTTTCTCTTAAAAGATAGCCCTACCACTTACCTTTCCAAAATGCCACAAACGAAGCAAAGAGGTCTAACCGTTTCAAAGTTCAGCCAATTCTTCAGCCAAAAATTTCAACAAAATAAAATCTTAAACGTGTTAATTTACAAAAAACAAATGAATTGGTGTATGACCTCTGGGTTTCGTTTAGCGCAATTTGGAAATAAAGGGTTTTTCAACAGAGACGCTACAAAAGTAAATCAATAGGGACAGCAAACTTTTTTCCCGCTCTTTTGACATTTCTCTTCAGTAAGGTTTGCCATTTCATCATTGAAAGATATACGAGCCAACAACGAGTCGAAATTACTAAAATTTACTACCGAAATTTGGAGTCAGTGGCCTCAACTTTAAGAGCGCTACGTCCAATTTATGGTCGTCATAATCGTCCTACCAGATCAATAATTGAGCGTCTAATGGAAACATTTGAATCCACAGGCACAGTACAAACTGTTGCCGTGCCAGTGATACAAAGAAGTGCCCGTAGTGTCGAGAATATTGCTGCAGCTGAGGCATCAGTTCAAGAAAGCCCAAATGTGTCTCTCACATGTCGTTCTCAAGCGTTGGGCATCTCTGTGACGTCGTTGTGGCGAATTTTGCGAAAAGATCTTGGCCTACATCCGTACAAGATCAAATTGACGCAAGAACTGAAGCCGCTTGACCACCATAAGCATCGTATGTTAGTGAATTGGGCTGAGCAACAACTTGAAAATGATTCGGATTTTCATCGGGAAATCATCTTCAGCGATGAGGCTCATTTCTGACTGAATGGCTTCGTCAATAAGCAAAATATGCATTATTGGTCAGACAGCAATCCACACGTAATCCATGAGTCATCATTGCATCCCGAAAAAAATTACGGTTTGGTGCGGTTTATGGGCCGGCGGCGTCATTGGGCCGTACTGCTTCCGTGATGATCAAGACCGGCACATTACTGTGAATGCGAATCGCTACCGTTCAATGATAACCGAATATTTTTGGCCCCAATTGGATAATATGGACTTGGAGGACATGTGGTTCCAACAGGACGGCGCCACAAGCCACACATCGAATGCCACAATCAATTTATTGGAAACCAAGTTTGGTGAACGTGTGGCCCAGTCGATTGGCCGCCTCGGTCGTGCGATTTGACGCCGTTAGATTATTTCCTGTGGCGCTACGTCAAGTCAATGGACTATGCCAACAAGCCAGCGACGATTGATGAACTTCGTACGAATATCGAACGTGAAATTGCAGCAGTATCGGCCGATTTATGCTTGAAAACCGTCGAAAATTGGGTTCAGCGTCTGGACTTCTGCAAGCGTGCCCGTGGTGGCCATGCAAAAGAAATCAAGTTCCATACATAATGGCATCGAACGTACTTTCACAGGAATAAAGAATTTCATTGGTATCTAAAACCGGTTTTGTTTTATTTAAAAAAAAACTTTTGTAGCGCTTTTATTGAAAACCCCGTTATAAGCGGTAGGGCTATCTTTCGCCGTATCTCAGTGATTTCACTTCTTTTCAGTTTATTTTTTAATGATTCGGAAAGGTATCTTAAAGGCCTTTCCAACTGTCCGACCACTGGTTCAAAACTTAGCAATTTTACCCTAGTACCCTCCGACCACCAATCTGAAAATTTTCAAAACGCTGCCATTTCGCCCCCTTGCATTTTCGGGGATGGTCGTAAATGAACATATTTTCATGAAATAAGCCAAGGAATACGCTGGTGAAATTTGTCCAGTTGTGACTGAAGCACCATGTATAATGAAAAGAACTTCGTTCCAACCCGATGTTCGCTGACACCTCATGTAGTTTTTTTTTTAAATGCAATCCCATGCCTTTCTCTATTTGCCCGACAGAACTTTTGTGGCGATTTCCGATGGAACTATATTTTATGAAATTCAAATTATTTTTTTATTTTTAATTCCATAATCTTATTACTGATGACGCCGTCACGAAATTAGCATCTTTAAGATTAAAGCCATACATTTCAATAAAATTTTCAACACTTTATATGGAAATCCCCCAAATTGGCTTTGAATCACTTAAGCTTTTCTAAGCTTTTGCTTTGAAAATTGCTCTCTTTTAAGCGGATTGAACAAATATTTTTGCATTTTTGATATAATTAAGTAGCTATTGAATTTCAAACAAAACTTGTTGATTTTGAACTAGTTTCTACATTGACTACATTAATAATTTAAGTTTCGAGATATCAAAAAACAAAATTGAATGGAATTCCAAAAACTTGAAATAACTTCTCGTATAACAAATAAAAATATTTCATTGTTTTTCAAATCGCACCCGTTTTTTTTTTTTTTTTGCTTCCAAATCCCACCAAAACCCCGCCAATCAATAAATAAATTATTCAAATTTGTACTATTGTTTCCAACAAATTGCCGTGAATGAACTGCCGGCTACTGTATTGATGTGAGATATTTATTAAACACATTTTGAATAGGATTCAAACGCCTACTCAATCAAACTAATAATGCAAGCACAAGGTATTGAATTTCTTTTGAAATCGTTTTTTTTTAAATTAATAAATTCTGAATTCTGTATTCAAATGCATTATAGTTTATTCAATAAATAATTTCATTGCTGCTATGAATGGCGTCCACTAGCATGACAATGAAAGAGTTATTGAGAATTATAACTATATATTTAATTGATAACTAATAGAGCGTGAAAGAGCGTGTTAATCATACGTAGATAAGACGAACAAAAAATTAAAAAAAAAATTATGAATTTTAAATTATTAATTTCACAGAAACCAAATAAATTATTCATAAGTCACGGCTACAATTTGATTGTAATATTTAAATATCTGTTAGATGGGAGTTTTGTCGAAACGTCACAAGATTCAGCGTAAAAATGATAAAGTGTTAAAAATATGAAATATTTGTGGAAAATTTCTCACAAGAGTCAGTCATCCGTCCAGTGGAACAAACTAAGGGTCATTAGAGGTCATTGTTATTTAACCATATGATTTTTTAGTTATATATCAAAATGTTGGACGCAAGACAAAATGTTTTTCAATTATTCAATTGAAATTTATGTTTATCTATGCTGTTTGATACAAATTTTTAATATCTAAATATTTTCAAATACAAACGCTGAAGAGGATCTGAAGTTAGATCTGAAATAGATATTAGGTTTGCCAGGAATCATGAGGATGCAGTTGGGAGAACCTCTTTTTGAAAACTATATCTCTATTAGTAGATTAATACTTAAAGAAAGTTCGTGACTTGAATAAATAAAATTTAAAATTATCGGTCCTAAATAACAAAACGAATAAATGAAACTGTTAAATATTTATATGAAAAATATTGAAAATCTTTGTTACATTTAAAATTTTGAACATTATTATTTTTCCTACAAGATCTGAAATAGATATGAGATTTACCAGCCATTATGAGGTTGCATTTGGAAATACCTCTGTTTCAAAAACCTCTATTAATAGAGATATAGAATAATCTTCAGCTTGAGTAAATAAAATTTAAAATCATCGGTTCTAAATAACAGAACGAATAAATAAAAATCTCAAAAATTTTGAAAATCTCTGTTACATTTATAATTTTGAACATTATTATTTTTCCCACAAGTAAATTTTTTGACATATATGAACGACTACACTATTTTCCACTGAAGTTTAAAAAATACCAATTTAGTTTTGAAAACCAACCATTGAAATTTGAAAATTATGTTTAAAATTTAAAATACATCAATTGGAATTTAAAATTTCTATTTGAAATACATTAATTGAAATGAAAAAGACATCAATTGAAATCTAAAAGACTAAAAATTATAAATACATCAATTGAAATGTAAAATATAAAAGACATCAATTGATATTTAAAATATATACATATACAGGGTGATTCAGGAAGTTCCGGACAAATTTCTCCAGTGTATTCCTTGGCTCATTTCATGAAGAAAAGTCCAGTAGGACCATGTCCCAAAAAGCAAGGGTGCAAAATGGCAGCGGGTTCAAAATTTTCGGATTGGCGGTCGGAGAGTAGTAGGGTAAAGTTGCTAACTTCTGAGCCAGTGGTCGGATTGTTTGGGCTTGTTGGAAAGGTCTTTAAGAGGCCTTTCAGAAGCAGTACCTCTTACCTTTCCAAAATGACCTAAACGAAGCCCATAGGTTTTACCATTCCAAAGTTATGACCATTTTACTGAAATGCAAAAATGTTTGTTTTTGTTTTTTGGAAGCGAAATAACAGCACACATTTATTTGTTTTTGTAAATTAAAACGTTTAAAATTTTATTTTACTGAAATTTTCGGCAGATGACCACTGGCTCAGAAGTTAGCAACTTTACCCCACTACCCTCCGACCGCTAATCCGAA
Organism: Phaonia tiefii; assembly: GCA_963931995.1. Taxonomy (NCBI): domain Eukaryota; kingdom Metazoa; phylum Arthropoda; class Insecta; order Diptera; family Muscidae; genus Phaonia; species Phaonia tiefii. The sequence continues at coordinate 298,581,767 of OZ008367.1, forward strand.
AATTTTGAACCCGCTGCCATTTCGCACCCTTGCATTTTCGGTCATGGTCCTAGTGGACGTTTCTTCATGAAATGAGCCAAGGAATACGCTGGAAAAATTTGTCCGGAACTTCCTGAATCACCCTGTATATACAGCAAATGTAATTTAAAATATTTCAATTGAATTTTAATAAATCTCAGTTGAAATTTAAAATTCATGAATTGAAACTTAAAAATCGTACTTGAAATTTAAACCACATCAATTGAAATTTAAAATTCGTCAATTGATAGTTAAAAGAGCTGAATTCAAATTTAAAAATCTAATACACAAATTCTATAATAACTTTTAAATTTCCGCTGATGAATTTTAAATTTCAATTGATGTGATTTAAATTTCAACTGACGAATTTTAAATTTCAATTGATGTATTTTAAGTGAAATTTAAAATACTTTAATTGAATTTTAATAAATCTCAATTGAAATTTAAAACACATCAATTGAAATTCAATATTTGTGAAGCCATTGGTGAAATACAGCTGCACACAATCGATAATGTGCTTAAAAATTGGACCGATCGTGTAGGCTACTGCACGGCCAGCCGAGGCAGCCATTTGAATGACATTATTTTCCATTATTAACCGGAAGGATTGTACTTTCAAATAAAAAAAGAAATTTGAGAAAATATTCTATAGTTTTCTTTTATAGCATTTTCAAAAAAAAAAGTTATTTGGCGCACCCTATAGATTTTTTAAATTTCAAAATAAATGTTTTAAATTTTAAATATAAACTTTAAATTTCAATTGATTTTTTCTACATTTCAATTGGAAATAGTATGTATAGTTATAAACTTCTTAATTTTAATTTGAAAAATTTTGTCACTTATGATATTGAAATTTAAATTGATGAATATTTTTAAATATTTTTGCAAAAAAAAAATAATAAGAAATGGCTTTCCCAAAATGCGCAATTGACAGTTTATATACCCCCTTAGATAATCAATATTCAAGCAACGGAAAAAAATTAAACTATGAACACTGACGGTATTAATGGAACACGTATGAAAGGGCTCCTCTCCCTTGGAAAGAACACACTCAGCACTCTCAATGGGAGTCATAACTGGACACTGCGTGATAGGCCACATGGCTGCACGTATGAAAGAAACTTTCATATGAAGATTTCTGTAGAAGTTGTTAAGATGAAGCAGAGGAGGAGTCAGTGCAGCACTTGCTTTGTTCATGTAAAGGACTGTAAGAGTATCTTCTCTACAACTATTCCTTTCTCCTTTCAATTCTTTAAAAGGGAACCACAATAGCCCGAAATTGAGGCCTCGGGTGAATTCGATATTTGTTTCTAACTAAATAAGGGGCTTCCCTTTCAACCTAACCTAACCTAACACTGACGGTGCGTTGGAGAGAAAGAGACGAATATAGTAGGACGTTTCCCCAACGGATGGGTGGTTGCCGAATTTTTAATAAATTTAATATGTGACCTGCTCCACGAAAAGGAACCTCTGACCCGAAAAAAATTTTTTTACTTTTTGAGTAATTCTTATAGGAAAAAAACGCTCTTTCAAATGCCGCAAACCGCAAGTTTCTATGTCTTTTAGTTTTTTTACAAATCACCTGCGAAGATGAACATAATTAATGAAATAAATTGAAAAAATGAACGAAGCGCTTTTTTTAAACGAGTTTTTCTCAATAACTTCTTTTCGGTGCAGAGGTCCCTTTTCGTGGAGCAAGTCACATATAATAGAAAATCTGACATTGGCAACACAAGGGCTCTTCAAAAATACAACAGCAGCAGCAGTCAAAAATACAAATACAAGTACGACAAAAATATTGTAAAGGGTGTCTCAGTAAGAATGCACTGTTTCATTTTAAAATAAAAACACGTACTTTTTGAGAAACTTGTGATTTTCTTATTGGACTGTAAATAAGGCATGTTCCGGTTAACTATGGAATAAAATATCCATCAAATGGCCTCCACGTCTCTGATGACAGGCCATTTACACTTTTCATGAAATTTTCCATGACTTTTTCACAGAGATGTGGCTGTATCTCACCGATATCGCGTCGAATCTGGGATTTGAGCTCAGGAATTGTTTCTCACTTATTAGCATAAACCCGAAATTTCACAAAACCCAAAAGAAATAAATCGCACGACGTTAAATCGCATGATCTAGGTGGCCAGTTGACATCAGAATTCCTTGTTATAATTTGTTCTGGAAACCAACACTGCAAAAAATCGATTGTTTAATGCGCGGTGTGGCAGGTGGCGCCGTCTTGCTGAAACCACATGTCGTCCAGATATGTGCCGTCCAGCTGAGGCCACAAGAACTCGGTTATCATGTTCATCCTCTAAAAAGTGAGGCCTAATGACGCCGCCTCACCAAAATACGCACCAGATTGTTGCTCGTTGTGGGTGCGTTTGTTTCTCATGAATATTGCATAAGGATTTTCTGAGTTCGACAATTTTGTGTACTCACGAAGTCATTCAGGTGGAAATGCGCTTCATGGGAAAAAATTACTTTTTTTTGTTAAAAAATTGGCATTGACTTCACTTTGCTCCATTACCCATTGAACGAATTGCCGGCGCTTTCGATGGTCTGCTGGGTTGAGCTCCTGAGTAAGCTGATCTTTGTGCGCATGAAGGTGGACGCCTTTTGTCAAAGTTCGCTGCGTAGTGCTTCGTGAAATGTGAAGTTGTTGAGAACGATTCCGGTTTTCGGCGACACTCTCGTTTACAGCAGCAATGTTTTCCAGAGACCGTGCAATGTTTCAAGGTACGTTGACGTACAGGAGGAGTCTTATTATCCATAACCGACTCAGTTTTTCCAAATTTTTTGACCACTCTTCGACTGGTTGACACATTAGGTGCACTTTCTCGACTGAAAATTCTTCGAAGTTTGCGATCGGTTTCAGTATAACTTTCCAAATTTTTGTAAGAAGTTTTCACAATTATAACGCGTTGTTCTATCGTAAAGCTCTCCCATTTTAATAATCAGAATAACATTTTGTGACAGCTGCCAAATTTCAGAGTTGCCACTGGCACAAGAAAATAACACAAAATTTAAAAAGTGCAAGTACCCTCTATTATTGTCAGGTGTGGGTTATGGTTATATGCATGTTTACATGCTGGAAAAATTGGTTCCAGCAAAATATTGAAGGAACCATGTAAGGATAATACAAACAAGTGAATTTGAAATAAAAATCAATATTCAAAAGATCAATACCATAGTGTAAATCATACTAGAGAGAATATTTGACTCATCTGACGTTTCCTTTCACACTCTTCTTGATGCGGTCGGTGTGATAGAGAGATGTTTGACGAAAAGTGACATACACCAGGTGGAATTACAATAACTTCTGATTTTAAATTTTCATGTCGTTTTGGTGAAAAAATTAAATGTGTTTTACACTTTTTTATTGACTGTTATTGTTAGCATACATTTGTGTTGTGTTTAACACAATAATTTTAACGCACAAAACGAAATTCCGTTGTTGTTATTTTGTTCGTTGTTTTGAATCATTGCCTCTATCTGGTATTAGTAAAGCAACTATTTTCAACATCGAACAAAAATATCACACCAGGCCAGATGTCATAAATTTGGTGAGAGTACTGTTAGGTCTACTATAAGTATTAGTCTATGATCAATACATGACAATGATCAATACATTCGAAAGATCAATCAGTCATGACGAAGCGCATTCTCGGTATCCAATTTAGGGTCAGATTTTGAACTTTGCTGTCCATATCTCACGAATAACACGAACAATTGTGACCTCCAGGTCGCCAATTGTTTCTGGTTTTTCAGCATAAACCAGTGACTTCACGTAGCCCCATAGGAAATAATCGAAAGGTATCAAATTGCACGACCCTTGAGGCCAACGTACGCGTCCATTTATTGAAATCAATCCTGTTGATACCACATCTCACCCGGATCAATGTGATCCATATTTTCAAACAAAAAAATCATTGATCATGGTACGGTAACGATGTCCATTGACCGTATCGCGGTCCGGCTTCATTTTTGAAGAAATAGGTTCCGATGATGTCTGCAGTGTGTAAACCGCACCAAACGGTGCATTCTTCTGGATGTAATGGGGTCTGTAGGGTCTGTTTTGGAATGCTCTCACTCCATATGCGGCAATTTGGTTACTAACAAACCCGCCAAGCCAAAAATGGGCCTCATCGCTGAACAGAATTTTGCGACACACCATCGGATCAGTTTCCATGGTGATGGTCACGTGGCTTTAATTCCTGCACTAGCTAGGTAGACCAAGATCTTTTCGCAAGATTTTTCACGTAGTAGACGGACAGAGCTCCAATTCTTTATCTTAAATCTTGATTTTCTTCCATACTTTCGTTTACATCGGAAATGTTCTATTCAGAACGCACATTCCTTTGACGTGTTGGTGTCACTGCATCGATTAGAGGTAATGTGGTATGACATCTATCCACAGTTCAATGGATGGCGTGCTCAGATGGACGATTATGTAAGCAACAAAACAATGGACGATTATGTTCGCCATAAAAATCACGAAATCGTCTATGAGTTGCGCGAATCGATGACTAACCTTCAAGGCAAATTTGTATAATTTGGTAGCTTTATTCAAGCACGATTTGCAAGAGTTTACTGATCATAACTGTCAAAAACTGAGAGGAGTATGACAGTTCGTTTGACAGCTAACCCCTTCGGAAGTTCTATCAAAAAAAAAATTACAAATTTTGCAAGCACTGTTTTCATGAATTGAAGAACTGCTCTTTTTTTCTTTGTTATCTCTCACGTTGTAGTTTTCAATAATTTCCACCAAACAAAGTCATATTTGGGTCACAAAGACGTATAGTATAACCTATTGATCATTGCGTCTCCAACATGTAATATTGAATAGCAAACACAATGTGTTTGAAAACAACCATACTATACTGGCGACAAACTACAAGTGCGTTATTTTTGTATCCCAACAGCTAAAAAAAATACAGATTTTTCAGCGCGTAGAATTTCTTCTGCCTTCTGTACGCTAACATGTTTTCATCTCATGTTTTCTCGCGTAATTAGACGGCATAACTCGTACTATCACTCCGCGGCAGCTCACGTTGCGACTGACTGAAGCATTGTCATGTTTGCAGGATTCTCTTCATCAGTTGTCATTCGACACTGTTCGACATTGACTGCCTCCTCCTGCATTACCATGGTACAGAAAAGTGTAAACAGTCCCTCATCTGTATTACTTTGAGGCTAGTAAGGGAACTAGTTTCTGTGAGCTAATTACATTGCTAGCGATTAGGGATTTAGGAGAAGGTAAGTAACTAGTTGTATTAATAGTTTAGGGGAAGGTAGTGGTAATTTCTGGCAACAAAACAAAAGTGAAACTTGGAATGAATTTGTAAATTTAGAGATAGAATTGAATTGTCTGAAGTAAAGGAAATAGGGATTAGTTGTCAGGAAACAGTCATTAGTCTTTAGGAGACATAGTTCAGTGACTACCTCCTACCTTACTTTAGTATAGAAGAGTATTAACTGTCTCTCCTCTGAATTACTTTGAGGCTAGTAAAAGAACTAGTGAGCTAATTATAATCTTCACTTTCAGGCCAGTAGGGGTAGGTAGGTAATCGCCTGCATTAATTATTAAGTGCCTGGTAATATAGTGGAAATTGCCAGCAACAAAACAGATGGAAGTTTGGAAAGAATTTAGAGTTTTAGAGAAATTAAAACAACATGATTTGTGTGGTTTTTTAATGGTTGATTGTTTAATTGAAACATTTTGAAAATCAGTTATCTTTGGGGCAGTTATCTTAAGATCAGTTATCTTTAGAACTGAATTATCTTAAGTAAAGGAAAGAGGGAGACTGCCTCCTGCATTACAATGGTACAAAAGAGTGTCAATTCTCCCTCTTCTGCATTACTTTGGGGCTAGTAAGGGAACTAGTTACTGTGAGCTAATTATATTGCTATTAGGGGTTTAGGGGAAAGTATGTAACTGGATGTATTAGCTGGTGATTTAGTAGTTATTGCCAGCAACAAAACAGACGGGAAACTTGATTTATTAAATTTAGAGATATTAAAACAGCAGGCAGTATGTGAAGTCCTTGAACGATTCTTTGTTTGCATTTTTAGTGGAAAAATTTTGAAAATATCTTTACAATTGAATTGTCTGAAATAAAAGTAATAGCGATGCTGTGTCCCGCATTACCACGGTTCAGAATAGTATGAATATCCCCCTCCTCTGCATTACTTTGACACTAGTAAGCGAACTAGTTCCTTTGAGCTAATTGTATTGCTGACTGTTAGGGGTGTAGGGGTTGGTAAGTAACTGCCTGTGCTAATAATTACCTAGCTAGTGATTTAGCACTAAAACAGGCGGGAAACTTGGAAAGAATTTACAAATTTAGAGAAATTATAATAGCAGTCAGTATGTGACTAACTTGTACTTTGATTTCTTCGATTTTTTAATGGAAACATTTTGAAAATATCTTTAGAATTGAATTGTCTTAAGTAAACCAAATAGGAATCAGTTGTCAGGAGACACTGTTCACTGCCAGGAGCCATGGTACCGAAAAGCCCCTCCTCTGCATTACTTTCAGACTAGTAAGCGAACTAGTTCCTGTGAGCTAATTATATTGCTGACTATTAGGGGTATAGGGGAAGTTAAGTAACTGGCTGTATTAATAATTACCTACCTGGTGATTTAGTTATAATTGCCATCAAGAAAACAGGCGGCAAACTTGGAAAGAATTTAGAAATTTACAGAAATTATAATAGCAGTCAGTGTGTGACAAACTTGTTCTTTGATTTCTTCGACTTTTTAATGGAAACATTTTGAAAATATCTTTAGAATTCAATTTTTTGAAGTAAAGGAGATAGGATTCAGTTGTTGTAGATTATCAAGGTATAGAATAGTGTCAACTGTCCCTCTTCTGCATTACTTTGGGACTAGTAAGGGAACTAGTTCCTGTGAGATTATTAAATTGGTGACTATTAGGGGTTTAGCGGAGGATATATAACAGGCTGTAATAATAATTACGTAGCTGGTGATTTAGTGGTAACAAAACAGGCGGCAAACTTTGAATGAATTTGGAAATTTAAAGAAATTGAAACAGCAGGCCGGATGTGAATAACTTGTACATAACTTTGTTTGCTTTTTTAATGGAAACATATTATTAGAATTGTATTCTCTGAAGTAAAGGAATTAGGGACAGCTAATATATTTTTTGTTATTTATTATTGAAATATATTTTCACCATTTGTTATAACATTTCTCTTGTCCCACTAACAGACTACTTGTAACAGGTGTGATGCTAAGACTTATGCGCTTGACAAGCGTTCCCATTTCCCCGTGCAATGTCATACCAAAAATAAAACATGTGTTTGCATCATGTAGGGGACCCACATCACCATAGGATCTATTTACATTCTTGCACTTCCATCAGCATTCACGACGTGGTGTCACTTCCAACATACAGACATATGTACAGCGAGTAGAACAGATGTAAATCTGATTGCTGTTCAGACGATTTGTGTATCTTCATGTGCTTGAATGTTCCAGGGCTAATGCTGAGCATTATCGTCGTATTGTTTTCTCCAAATTAGCAGACTGTGGAAATTTGTTTTAATTGGATCCTATTACACGACTCTAAACTAACAATTCAAACAGACTTGGCAACGTAGAATGAAATGGACTAGGGAACAAAACTCCTAAACTTGGCAAAGTTCCTGCTGGGGAAGGGGTAAAAACGAAAGCGAACAAAGACGAAAGTAATACAGTCAAAACGTGTGGCAAAACAAAACTTAAAACTTTATAATTCCATACAGTTGCTAGAGATGCAAGAGATGCTAGACAATAAGAGACGAAGGAACGGATATGCAATTGAAATGTCTGGAGGAAGCTGCATATATCGCACAAACAATCGGAAACAGTAGGAGAGACAAACTCAGGTAACACAGGCAACTCATCATTTAGTTTCGGCTAAAGTTTTCAAAATCATCAAGTTATCTGGCTGGAGCGATTTGCAAACAACTTAAGGCAGCATCCACATTTGATGACTTGACAATTATTTGAAAGTTTTTGGAAAATTTCTTAGTCTCTTGTTACCACATTATTCTGGCATTGTTTTCACAACGGATTCTTCATGTAAGAAGATCAGCATATCTTTTTGACAGACACACAGTTTATTATGACAGCCAAACATTAAGACGGACGTACAGATTTGCCACGGAAATCTGGCAACTTTTAATATCTGTGAGAACTGAAGGTTTGGCGAGTACAAAACTAATATTCAAAACTGCTTACGAGTTGAATAAATTTTTTGTTTCTAATCCGTTACCAAACACTTTATTATAATAATCTTATTTCTTGTAATTCCAAATACAGCCATAACTCTTTGTGGTTCAGTCTTATTAACAAATAATATTTGGCTATAAATGTTCCATGAGACACGAGTACCAGATGCATGTGCTTTCAGACAGTTTTTTTTTGCTGTTTCCTTTTATTTAGTTAATTTAGATTTCGGGTGGGATTATGACGCCTTTTCAATCCAGCAAACTCAAAACGACGAAAAACGTGACTTTGTGATTGATTTGCGGGAGGAGAACAATCACACGACCTCAATCGACACGAAGTGTTTGATTGCACATTTTTGAATATGAAACAAAAATATTCAATAAGGAAGAATTACGAAAATGGAATTTGAAATTGAAAAGAAAAGAAGCATTATTGAATTATATAGGGATTCAATCAAATCACAAAGACTCTGAATCACAAAGAGTTGTTCCTACTTTACACAAAACTGCAAATATTCATTTGAATATAATTTTTTTTAATTTTGTTGTCGAACTTTTGTAGCCCCTGTAAAGCACCATCTTCAGCACATGATGTAAAGCAGCCTAAAGAGTAAAAACGGCAGTAAATTTTTTTTTATTAAATAACACTCGTTGGACAAGTTCCCAAATGAGCTTTCTATTCTATAAAGTAATTTGTTTCATTGTTTAATACCAACTGCTGAAGAGCACCATCTGCAGCACATGATGCTAATAATATGCCAAAGAATATCTCACTCTTTACAACTCATAAAGTATGATTCTAAATTATCAAAAATTTATCCAAATTCCTTTCCAATTAAAGTATGGCAAAGCACCGTCTGTGGCACATTATACATAGGACACGAAAAATAACAAAATACAATATTCATATATCTTCATAATTTAATATTCACATAGCTACAATATAAATCGTAAATATCATCAACTAATCACCAACATTTTAAGCCAACCATTTTACCATCTGCAGCACATTATGTACAGGCTCCAAAAGAACAGAAACTGCATTAATACTTCCTACAACTGCCACATTTTAGACATTTTTTCATATAAAATTTGGATTCCAAAATATTGATTTGTGTGGTAGCTGCAAAGCACCATTTGCAGCACATGATGCAACGCAACATAATGAAGACAAACTGCAGTAAATATTATTATCAAATACTACTCTTTAAACAATTTCCTAAAGCAGCTTATTATTCCATCATTTGTTTCATTGTCTAATACCCACTGTTGAAGAGCACCATATGCAGCACATGATGCGCATAATATGCCAAAGAATATCACAATCTATATTACTCATAAAGTATGATTCTAAATTATCAAAAATTTATCCAAATTCTTTTCCAATTAAATTGTGGCAAAGCACCGTATTCAACAATATTTTATTATAATTTGTTCCACTGTTTCATACCCACTGTTGAAGAGCACCATCTATAGCGCATGATGTAAATAATATGGCAAAGAATGTCACAATCTATATAACTCATAAAGTATGATTCTAAATTATCAAAAATTTATTGAAATACTTTTTTAATTAAATTGTGGCAAAACACCGTGTGTGGCACATTATACACAGGACACGGAAAATACCAAATTCAATACTATTTTCATATTCATATATCTTAACAATTTAATATTCATATAGCTACACAATATGAATCATAAACATCATCAACTAATCGTCAGCATTTTATTTTACCATCTGCAGCACATTATGCATAGCCTCCAACAATAGAGAAACTATGTTAATATTTCAAACAACTGCCACTTTTTAGACCAGTGGAGAGATTTGGGTTCCACAATATTGATTTGACCAACAGAAAATTACTGTAAACTATCAGAAATTTATCAAAATTCTTGTCTAATTTTTTGTGGCAAAGTACCGTCAGTAGCACAGTATACAAAGGCCAGGGAAAGTAATAAAATGCAATAATATTTGAATATTCATATATTCCTGCAACACAGTCGGTACTGACAGTATCATCGACTAATCGCCAAAATTGTAAGCGAACCATATTACCAACTGCAGCACATTATGTAAGTGTTCAAAAAATAGAGTCACTGCATTAATAGTTTTTTCCACAACCGTCATTTGTTAGACAATTTTGCACATGAGATATGGATTCGTCAATATTGATTTGACCAACAAAATAGCACTTTGAATTATCACAAATTTATCAAAATTTTTGTCTAAATTAATTGTGGCAAATCACCATCTGTGGCACATTATACAAAGTACACGGAAAATAATTAAATGCAATAGTATTTAAATATTAATATAACTTAGCTACACAAAATCGGTACTGGTAACATCATCAACAAATCGACAAACATTTGACCGATGCATAATACCATCTGCAGCACATTATGCAGAGGCTCCACAGGAAGAATAACATATGAGATTTGGATTCTACAATATTGATTTGACTAACAGAAAATCACTGCGAATTATCACAAATTTATCAAAATTTTTGTCTCAATTAATTGTGGCAAAGCACCGTCTGTGGCACATTATAGAAAGGCCAGTGAAAGTAACAAAATGCTATAATATTTGAATATTCATATATCCTAGCTACACAAAATCGGTACAGACAATATCGATTCTCGAATCGCCAAAATTGAAACCAAACCATATTACCATCTGCAGCACATTATGTAAAAGCTACAACAAAAGAGAAACTGGATTAATAGTATTTCCTATAACTGCCATTTGTTAGACAATTTTGCATAAAAGATTTGGATTCTACACTACTAATTTAACCAACAGAAAATGAAAGCACCATTGAAAGCACCATCAGTCGCACATTATACAAAATACACGGAAAATAACAAAATGCAATAATATTTAAATATTAATATATCTTAGCTACACAAAATCCGTACTGGTAACATCATCAACAAATTGTCAAACATTTGACCGATGCATAACACCATCTGCAGCACATTATGCAGAGGCTCCACAAGAAGGGTAACTACATTAATATTTCGTAAAACTGTAATTGTTTAGACAATTTTGCATATGAGATTTGGATTCAACAATATTGATTTGACCAACAGACAATCACAGAAAATTATCACAAATTTATCCAAATTACTGACTACTTAAATTGTGGTAAAGCACTGACTGTAACACATTATACAAAAGATACAGAAAATAACAAAACACAACAATATTATTATATTATTCTTATATCTTAGCTGCAAAAATCGGATTTGAATTTTACAATATTGATTTGACCAACACAAATTTATCAAAATTCATGTCTAATTACATTGTGGTAAAGCACCGTCTGTGAAACATCATTCAAAGTACACGGAAACTAACCAAATGCAATAATGTCTTAATATTCATACATCTTAGCTACACCAAATTGGTCCTGGTAACATCAAAAACTAATCGCCAACATTTAAAACGATGCATATTACCATCTGCAGCACATTATATACGTACTCCAAAATTCGAGAAACTGAATTAGTATTTCCTACAATTGTCATTTGTTAGACAATTTTGCACATGCAACTTAAATTCTACAATATTGATCTAACCAACAGAAAATCACTGAAAATTATGAAAAATGTATCAAAATTCTTGTCTAATTTAATTGCGGCAAAGCACCGTCTATGGCACATTCTACAAAGGCTATATACAATAACAAGATCAAATAATATTGTAATATTCAAATATTTCAATTACATAAAATCGCTATTGGTAACAAAATCAGATAATCGACTAAAAATATTCCGCTGAGCAGCACCATCTGCAGCACATGATATAAAGTCTCCAAAAAAGAACAGAGAATACAATAATATATTTTACAAATCTGACGTTTGGGCATTTACCCAAAGGTGATTATAGTTCTATCATGTTATCCATAGTTAAATGCCTTTTGTTGGAGAGCGCCAACTGTAGCACATGATGTAAAAAATACACAAAAGAATATTACAATCTATATAACTCTAATTGAAAAACCCCATCTGTGGCACATTATACAAAGGTTACACAAAATTAGAAATATAAAATATTTTAATATTCATAGACATGTCTACATCGTTTGCAGCAGTTAGAGTATCAGTTAGTTTGGTAGTAAACTCTTGATTCTAATTTCGTTTCACTTTGAGAGAGTTCTGCTTAAGGTTAGGGAACACCGTGTCAGTAATAGTTGGACTCTTTGAAGAAAAATTTCAATCCAACTCTTACAGACGACTGCAGTTAGCTTGTATGAATCAGTGTTAGTCAGAGAGGGAATTGTAGAATAAACATGGATGCAGAAATTTGTTTCTGAATCAGGTTTATTTATAGGGAGTCAGAGAAGGAATCGTATTACATTCAAACTTTGACTCCGACACCTGCTATAGACTTCAGCGAACGTTGCAGAGTAAGCTCCTTATTCATACAAAGTTGTGACAGATTTGAGAGACGTTTTTTGTATGATAAATCTTCTCTCATAACTTTTTATCGATGAGACCGTAAGAGTTTTAGTGCCTTAGAACAGAAAATGACTCCGACTCTTACACTGGACTCCGACTCATTTAGAGGAATCAGATTGCCAGTAATAGGTGATGCCTTATAACAAATATTGACTACTACTCCTAGGTATAATTTTGGTGGATTTGTAGGATTCAAATTATCAGTAAGTGTTGAAATCTTACAACAAATATTGATCCCAATTCCCGCTTCCGACTCTGGCTCACTTGAAAGCTTTAGAATGTATCAGTGACTTAGGGATATCATCGACTCCGATTTTTGCATTCCGTTCCGAGGTACTTGTAGGAATCAGATTGCTCGGAAGATTTAAAATCTTAAAACAAATTTTGCCTACTACTCCCGCATACAATTTCGGATCACTTCTAGAATTCAGAGTGTTAGTAAGAGTTGGAGTCATATAGCAAATATTGAGCCCAATTTCCGTTTCAGAATCCGACTCACATATAGAAGTTAGCATGACCGTTACAGAGAAAATCGTAGAATACACTTGAGCTAAGACACTTTCCGATTCTGGTGAATTTGTATCGAGCCAGAGTAGGAATCGTATAATGAAGTTTGACTCAAACTTTCGCCATAAACTACGACTCATTTCTTGAAGATAGTTAGAATCTTAACACATATTTTGACTCAGACTCCTGTATTCGACTCAGGTTCACTTGCATAATGTCGCATTTAGACCGCCAGGTTAGCGATAATCTTACTGTCTAATCTTTGACGTTTATACCGCCCAATTGGAGATTAAATTGTCAATTCCGGTGGCAACTTTGGGCTTAGATCAATTTAGAGAAACTTCGTGTCGAGGCCAAATTATTATAGATCGCGGCACAAGAGAAAACTAAATTGGCAGCTCGTGGTTTGATATAATTTGGAATGATTCGGTCAAATCGGCTCACATTTTAAACCAATGAGAGCCATTTAAATTAGCGACGACGTGAGCGTCAAAAAAATGTTGTTGGCTGCGACCCGTCTGAAAATTGTCGATCGGCTTCCGTCTGTCAAAACAGTTGATTTTTGGTGTATATTTCAAAGACGATCTAGAATTAGACAACCTGAAGATGTGCGCAATTTGGCAACCCTGGTGAAAGAGAACCAAAAAGTGCTTGAAATTCACTCAAGGGCATTTCTCTCTCGCGTCATATCTTGATTATTTCATACTTTTTGCATAGTTTATGTAATTTTACTTTAACACGGTTGGAATTTCTATAGTTATATACAATAAGACTACCAAAAAGCTGCTCGTGTATTGAAATATTCAATGAAGAGAGTAAGAGAGAGAGCAGAGAATGACTAGGGTTTCAGTCGTTGTTTTTGTTGGCATTTGAGTGAAGAGAAATTTTGACTGTCTACTTGTACATCGTTTTTGTAAATTTGTATTATGGTTGCATTTTCTGGTACTTTGCAGTGTTGCATCAAATTGTACACCAGTTAAATATGCGGTTAACAATTAAACTTCAGTTTTTACAGATTAAAATTGTATAAGTAATCTTCTGGGTTAACATGTGTTAACGGAGTTAACCTCCGAAATGCGCTAAACTTGGCGGTGTAATTGGCGTGTAAGTCCGAGTGGCAGTAAGATTTGGAATCACGAAATAGACATTGACTACAGCTGCCGGCAAAGAAGGCGAGTTTAGAGGCTTCCTCTGGATTCGAAGACTTTTGCGATATGGAAGCTCTTTATTAAAACTGAATCTAATTGGCAGGCGACTATCAGATAGGCCAAAAAAGGCGGGATCAACAGGTAGATATGGCAATGTTATGACTTGAATTATAAGAAAAATTTTAAGTTCGCTCTTGCAAAGGAAATACCTACGTTAGTAGGTGTGATCACTGGCCACTTTTTGATAGGTAGACACGCGTCTAGACTGGGAATCGTAGCTTACAATTACTGTAGGTGCTGTGAGGATGAAGGTGAGAAGGAGGAGGATACGGACGAGAAGAAGGAGGACGCTGACGAGAAGGAGGACGCGGACGAAATCGTCGGACGTACCAGTTACTCTTGACCCGTTTTTTTGAATGAGTAGGATACAATATTTAGGATCTTATAAATTCAGGGGTCATAGTAACTCTTTGCGGTACAGAAATTGGTTCTTCAGGGGCTAGTATACCTCCGGTTTTTTTAGAAATATTTGGTCTGAATGCCCCTCAACCGTACCAGCCAAAAGTTTACCGTTCAACGGCACACGATGAAGAATTTTCATTTTTGTTTTTTGGATGCAAATATAACGTGTTTCTAGCTTGCCACAATGTGTTTGCTATTTAATCTAACATGTTTGGGACACAATGATTAATAGGCTATAATATATGTATATGTATTTGTGGCCCAAATGTGGTTGAAAACAGCTGAAAACGCTGCTGTCTGTCACAATAAAGAAACAAAAAGCAGGAGATTTCCAACTCACGAAATCAATACTTGCAAACATGTACATGGTTCCTGCAATATGTTTCTAGGATGATACATGACATCGCAAGGTATCATAACAGTCCTCATTGGAAAAATGTAATCAATGCCTGACCTCATACAAACATTTTGTTCGCCACAATGGAAATTGTAGACAAAAAATTTTCATTTGGGGATTTTATTTGCAACAAACGATCATTTCTGTTTATGAGAAAAGAAAATTTTTGATAGGTTTGCTTTGAATGGGAATTTTGCTGAAACTGTACCCGATTGTACTACTAGTTTTTTGAAACTTAAATGAAATTTGTCTTGTACTTACACTTTCCCAGAAATGGAGTTGAACCCAAGTACCACGAATAAAAGTACACTATCCACCACACCATCGCAACCACTGAGAGTAGACGAATTATACTGAGACAGTAGGAGTTGCTTGTTCGGCTTTGTCGAAAGAATAGACAAGCAATTGAAAAGAGCGACCTCTGAGAGAAGACGAATAAAACATTAACAGTAGTAGTTGCGTGTTCGTGTTTTTTAGGACAATAGACAAGCAATTGAAAAGAGCGACGTCTGAGAGAAGTCGAATGGAACATTAACAGTAGGATTTGCATGTCCGTTTTTTTTGGGAGAATAGACAAGCAATTGAAAAGAGTGACCTCTGAGAGAAGACGAATGAAACATTAACAATAGTATTTGCGTGTTCGTTTTTGTTGGGAGAATAGACAAGCAATTGAAAAGAGCGACCTCTGAGAGAAGACGAATGAAACATTAACCATAGTATTTTGGTGTTCGTTTTTGTTGGGAGTATAGACAAGCCATTGAGAATAGTGACCTCTGGGAGAAGACGAATAGTACGTTAACAGTAGGATTTGCGTATTCGTTTTTGTTGGGGTAATAGACAAGCAATTGAAAAGAGCGATCCACCTTATACTTCATGCATCATTTTACACATGTTTACAAACGTTTTCTATGTTTGCCGCAAAAGTAAATTAAAACTGAAAGATTCTTACAAAAACGTGTGTCGGAAAGGCCGTTTGTATCCTTTCCAACACACGTTTTTATTTGGAGGAAAAGTTGTAATTGTTGCGGCCATCGTTGGGAGCAGCTGGCAAAGAAATACTGTTGCGGCAAAATAAATACGTTTGCGGCAAACCACTCTGCCTAAGCGAATCTCTCATAATTATTGCCCAAAATCACAGATAAGGTGACGGGGGCATTCAATATATCACTTTAAAGATATTCAAACTCTCAACTTTTTTGTTATTTTTTTAAATTGAAATTCATTCACTTTGAATCCCTTTAGTTCACAAATTCTACATCCTGATTATCCTTTTGTGGCATATACGTATGTTAATATGCGGGATTTGTATATTTCAATATTTGTTGTTTAACAATTCACTGATGTTACCCCACTTTTTCGCTCGACTTTATATTTCGTCCATAGGGGCCATTATCTTCTCTTGTTCTGAGACATTCACTTAACCCAATTTTCTTGCTGGTTTATCAGACGGTGCTAAACTATGGCATTGACTCTTTGGGCTGCCATCACACGAACTTATGGAAATTTTCTCTTTTCTGTTTTTCGTTCTTCCTCTCTTGCCATTTTATCAATCATGACATTTACACTCATACATAATGCATGAGCAAAAGGGTTCACATTTTGTTCTAAGAAAATTACGAGAATCAATAAATATTAATACCAAAAAGCCACACACCGCTACACACAGGGGGACCAAACCCCGTAAATTATGCTAACATATTTCCCGTTAAGCTATTCATAAATACCATTCGACAATTGTTACGGAAGAAACGTAAAAGAAAACGAAAATGCTAAGAAACGTCAGACCGAAGAACAAGAAAATTTTGTTGACAAAAGAAATCTTGAAAAAGGTTAAAATACATTACGCGCTAAAGGCCTGGCCCACTGTATTAACATTATGGCCTCCATGTAAAACACCCACCATTGTATAAACACCCACCTTTGCTTTTGCTTCACTACTTTAAGTCATATAAACCTAAACCGTAATACTCTTACAAAACAAGGATACTCACGTCCTTTTCTCTTTGGCCCGCAGAAAAGTCCATCACATATACAGAGTTAGAAACTGTCAACTCACAATCTCTGGTTTCAAATCTTGGGCCAAGAAACATATAGAATTGTATGGGGAGAAAAAAAGGTGATTTCAAACTTTTTTCTTCCTTTCGTTGTTCGTCCTTTGTGAAGTGTTTAGAGCCACAGAGAAAAGCACGTGGTTTCCTTTATGTAATAACAAGCTGTATACAGTTCGTAATGAAATGGATATTTTTTTTAAACTTCTTGCATTAAGTTATTTTCTTCCAGTGTGTGTGTGTGTATGTGAAAGAAAAAGGAAATAAATAGGTACAGCACAAAAGGGATTCTATAAAATTCCATTATACTCGCAAGTTTTTGGTCAATGCCTTGTCTTGCCAATGTCGAAGTCTGGAAATAATTGCCACAAAATTATTAATTACATTTAGGAAATATGTAAACCAATCACGGAAGACTCAGTAAAAGCTCAAAAAAACCCTGCAATCTCTTCAACTTCTTGCGAAGAAGAAGAAAAATACTCTACAGTGACCATGATAAAAATATTCATGGAACCAACATTAATTATATTTAGGAAATATACAACCTAATCACGGAAGTCTCAGTAAAAGCTCTAGAATACCTTGCAATCTCTTCAACATCTTGCGAAGAAGAACAAATACATAAGAAAATCCGTGACCATGACTAAAATATTCGTTGAACAACTTAACACAACCCAATTTGGACGTCAGAGAAACGACAAAGTTTTAAACCTTCGTGCGATCTCGTCAACATCATTAAAATGTTACTATAATGTATAATCTTGCCAATGTCGAAGTCTGGCAATAATTGCCATAAAATTGTTAATTATATTTAGGAAATATTTAACCCAATCGCGGAAGTCTCAGTAAAAGCTCAAAAATACCTTCCAATCTCTTCAACATCTTGCGAAAAAAAAGAAAAATACTCCACAGTGACCATGACAAAAATATTCATTGACCCAACATAATTATATTTAGGAAATATACAACCAAACCACGGAAGTCTCAGTAAAAGCCCTAGAATACCTTGCAATCTGTTCAACATCTTGCGAACAAGAACAAATACATGACTAAAATATTCGTAGAAACAATTTAATATAACCCAATGTGGACGTTAGATAAACGATAAAGTTTTAAGCCTTCGTGCGATCTCGACAACATCATTGAAATGTTACTATAATGTATAATTTAAGACTATAAAAACATAATATTCATGATCTACTCATTTAAAACATTATATTTCTCTTACACGCTGAAAAATACCGGCTCCAGCAGCATATTGCACGAACCATCTACATGTTTGCTAGAATTGTTTTCGTGAATCGCAGATCTGCTGCTTTTTGGTTCTCTATTGTCTATCACGTTTTTGTTTTCAACAGTGTTTAACAAACAAAGTCACATTTGCGTCACAAATACATATATCATATCGTTGTGTGATCATTGTGCCCCAAACATGTTAAATTGAATAGCAAACACAATGTGTTTGGACACAAGTATACTATATTTGGGACAAGCTTGGGACAGCTTGGGACAGCTAAAGATACCTTTAATGAAAGCCTAAAAGAGTCGATATAAAAAGAGGTTTCAATTTGTCAGATCAGTTGAGTATTTCACCAGCTCTGTCCAGTCTTGCAATAAAAAAAATTATGCCCAATGACACAAACATGTTCCACCGAACTACTATGCGATCTCTTTAATATCTTAAAAATAATAAAGTTACAAGAAAGGCGTCCATGCAGAGTAATAAAATCAACCTAGGTAAAACAACGCCCATGATATCCAATCATCCATTGACAAATGAGACTTCCGACAATATGTAAAATTATAGCGCGATCGCATTAACATCTTTCAACGGAACTACCTGCAATATTCACGTTCACTATGATCGCAGTTAAAACCTGATATGGATCGCTTATGCACTTGATGTAATATTCCTCAGGCGAACCCAATGAGACTCAATCTTACAAGAGATTACAAGAGATTTCAAAAGGTTTTGCGGAATGACACTAAACGCCACCAAATTCTTTAATGAACTAAAGCAAGTCTCTCGTTTAAACGACCCACTAAAGGTGTATTTAAACAACGCCTAAGAGCGGCGATATCAAAAGAGGTTTCACCTCGCTCTTTGCTTAAGTGAAGACGATTTAAAGAGCTACGTCTGATGTAATAACATGTCAAGTAAAACCTTTGCTCAAATAAAACCTTAACTACCAGGCAATTTCTTCAACATCTTAATGATCATCATAACATAACCGTAACAACACCCTAATGTTGCCCACCTAATTTAGAGTCAAATTACAATGATCCAAATTACAATGCGACCTCTGCAACATCTTTGTAATACACATAAAAAATTGCATAAGGTGTCAGGGGACACCCGGTTGGAACGAAGTTCCTTTCGATATATATTATGTTGTAGTTAGTTCCAATACGCCTGAGGTGGCCGTTGAAGAATACGATAATTTAAATGGATCCTTTAAGAGAAGATACTTCTTGCAAAATGATAAACTTTTTTTAAGAAAACAATTTTTTTATGGAATGTATTTTTTTTAAAAAAAAGTTTATCTTTAGGTACGAATATGTGTTATATTTTCCCGAATAGCTGCTTTTTACAGCCAGGTATTTCTTTTATTAAAAGCTAATGTTCAAGAAGAAGTACTTTCTGTAAGAAAAAGCCATAAGAGTATTAACTTTTGACGTGACAACGTCTTAAATTAGGTTGCGGCTGGGAGTCACTTATGAAAAAGTGTAACGCCCGGTAACGTTACGATGAGTCACCGAACACAAGTAAACGCAATGTGTTTACTTGTGTGCCAGAAACGATTTGCTTTGCTGGCTTCTAGTGGCTGTTGGTCGGTGGTGTGAGTGTTTTTGTTTTTTGGCACATCATATATATGACGACTGAGCAAGTATGTATGTGCGTATATATGTGCGTGTGTATGAATATTGATTTAGATCAGTCTGCATTGGATAAGGTATTATTTTTTGTTTTTTGTTTTTTGGCTTTATGATATGTGTAGTGTATGTTTGTGTGTAGAAATTTTCATATGAATTAGGTAGCCAAAACGAAACAGAGAGCTGCGGTCGGCTTTAAAAACGATATGCGAATATGATGAATTGAAATACTTTTTGGTTAGTAAATTATTTTCTTTTGTTTTTAATAAAAGAAATGTTTATTTTTTATAATAAAAGAAATGTTTGTATTTTATAATAAAGGATATGTTTATTGTTTATAATGTCACATTTGATAATGTGTTCATAGAAATCGCACACGTACCTAGATGGTGTTGAAATTACTTCTATTTTCCTAAACCATAAGTTTCAATAAATGTTAAAACATCGCCCGTGAGTTCTAACACTCATTGGGCAAGTGAGTTCATTGCACTCCTATTGTGCAATTTAATTATATTCATATCAATAAATATTCTACCGAGAAAAAGACGTTGTCACGTAAAATCTTCGCCCGTAAAACCGACTTTACAGGCAACAATTTTTTTTACAAAGACGTACTTTTTTAAGAACAGGTACTTTTTAAATAAGTGGTACTCTTTTTAGGAAAAGGTTATTATTTTAAGAAAACTTAAGTATTTTCAGAAATGCTACTTAGCTCAAGAAAAGAAATGGTATTGTTTTGTTTTTAAGAAAAGGTACTTTTAAGCAAATACATTTTTCTAAGAAAAGGTATTTTTTTGGAAGAAAAGGTTTTTTTAAGAAATGGGAATTTTTTTACAATTGGTCCTTTTTTCAGGAATAGGTAAATTTTTAAAAGTAGGTACTTATGTCAAGAAAAATTATTTTATTTCACAATAAAGTACTCTTTAAAGAAAATGTACGTTTTTTAGAAAAAATAACTTGAAAAATTATTTTAAAAAAAATTACTTTTTTCAAGAAAAGGTACTTTTTGTAAGAAATTAACTTTTGTTGAGCATAGGTACATCTTCAAAATAAGATATTTGTTTAAGAAAACGTACTTTATTGGGTTCAAAACTACAATATATGCTAAATATTAGTTACAGGCTCCACCTAGAAATCATCCCATTAAACAAGAAATGTCCCCACATATTTTAGTCTAGACACAAACCAAAGCAAAAGTACCCAATATAGTTGATAATACTGGGTTGTAGCATAATAGTGTTAAAAAGAGTTGTTTACTTTTTTTTCATTTAGCCCCCATTCCGCAACGTGCGATAAGGAATTTCGTTCCAGAATTATAAGGATTACAGTGATCACAACTATAATCACAGCAGTCGGGTCTACGCCACGGGATCGATGGGGAGAAATACTCCCTGCTCAAAGTCAGCAACCTCCCCGATACGGGATCAATGCATTGGCTAAAACAATAACAATCACTGCGTGCGTGCCCCTCACCCCCCATAGAGGTAGTATTTTATAGTACGCCGACGATTACACGATCATCTCCTCCGGCGTAAACGTGGATGACATACATATGTGCCAGAATTCTGTTTACTGTTTACTACTTGGACCAAAGAAGTCAGAAGTACCCACGGTCCGTACCCCAAAAATCTCGGAGTTATGTTTGATAATCTCCTTAAAAAAAAAAAAATGGTTTCCCATTACATCCCATGAAGGGACCGGGGAGAACTTCTCACAATCACTGAACTGTGCGCTTTCCAGTTTTGACTCACTGATTGGGACCTACAGTTTTACACCGATTCCGAACGGTATTTTGAGAAGCTTTTTTCATGGCTATATACTCGATAGTGTCGCCGTCACTATGCGAGGTGACCGCCGTCGAAAGAAATTTTTTTGAAGGTGGTCAGAGCTGGGTTCGAACCCAGGATCTCATGTACAAGAGCGGCGCACACTACCATTGCACCACCGAAGGCCACAATCTCCTTACATTGTCAAAACACATGGAAACAAAGTCTACACCCGAAACAAGATCCTAAAGGCCCTTGCAGGGACAATATGAGTCATGGTAAAGCAGACAATTGTAGTGACTTATAAGGCTATAAGTTGTTTGGTCTTCAACTATCCCGCCCCGGTGGCTACCTCCTTCCTAAGTGATACCCAATGGAAAGGTCTACAGAGTATCCCAAATTGGGTACTTCGAATTGCAACCGTATGAAAACAAATGACGCATGGAGACCAAAAAGCTATCAGTGCAACACCATAATATCTGTGGTCACAAGGCATAACAGGATAACTCGAGTTATGCGCAAATTAGATTTTTCGAGAATCGAGCTGTATATATCGTACTGCACACTATACCAATTTTTGTGCATAATCCAATTTGTTGTTCCCAGGATATTGGACAAATTTCGATCAGTCACTACATTACAAATGAAATTTGAACCCTTAAAACGCTCTCCTAAAACGTTGCAAAAATAGACATATGCTGCTATGCCTTGTGACCACAGATGTGTTGTTGACGACACAGTTTCTTTTGGTATGTCAACTGTCTAGCCGGCACAACCATCATATTGCAAAATTGACTCCCCGCGTCACATCCGGAAGGACACCAGGTACCAATGTACGGACATCCAAGACGCCATTCTATCTGACGTCAACAGACGGTCGATGGCACTAGCCCAGAAAATGTTGTACAACACTTCAGTATCAGAGGTCATAAATAGCTATATGGTCCTTAATGAACACCCACCCACGATTTCGGATAATGAGAGGCTTCTGCCCAGGCACACCAGAACTATTCTGGCCCAGCTTAGATCTGGTTGGAGTTCTATTCTGAAATCATACAAATCGAGGATAATCTTAAGAACATTGGATCAGTGCCCACACTACCTACAAAGCCCTCATGACATTATTCACATTTTCAACTGTCCTGATAGACTTACTAACTTCCGACCAGTGGACCTATGGGTCACACCCTTGGAGGTGGCACAATTTTTCAGCTGCCCACCACCATATCCAACGACACATAGGGGAAATAGCCAAAATTTCGTTTTTTTTATATCTTCCAGGGAAGAATGAGTGGTAACAGTTAATCTGTAACAACAACAACACAAGCCAAATAAAAATAACCCTACGTAGTCGGTCCTGCAGCATGACCTGTCTTTTCTGGCGGGCAGGCAGTCATCAAGTCCCTTAAATAAATATTTCTGTATTCAACATCTGCCCAGAACTGTCGCAGATCTCTTAACGAACGATATTCACCTCATGTGGGTGCCAGTGCGCATAGGTATTCCGGGGAAAAGTAGTT
Organism: Phaonia tiefii; assembly: GCA_963931995.1. NCBI lineage: Eukaryota > Metazoa > Arthropoda > Insecta > Diptera > Muscidae > Phaonia > Phaonia tiefii. Next base: position 298,605,215 of record OZ008367.1, read on the forward strand.
CGGATGTGTACCAGACTGGGGCACACTAGGGACATTCTTAGGTTCCACTGGAAGAATTGTAGAGTGTTGGCATGCACCTAGCGACGTGTAAACACGCGCTGAAAAATCTGTATTTTTTCCTTATTTGGATGCAAATTTAAAGTGTGTTTGGAGCTCGTCGCAAATATAGTATACTTGAGTCCAAACACATTGTGTTTGCTATTCAATAATACATGTTTCAGACACAATGATTAATATGTTATAATATATGTGTTTGTGATGCAAAAACAGCTATGTTTATGATACAAACACAGCTGTGTTTGATGTATGATTTACTTAATGTTTCTTTTGCTGTTATGCTCTGTCGAGAGCAAAATAATAAAAGAGGCAGATAGAGGGATTATTGTCAGCCTAGTTTAATGTTATTGCAAGTGTATAACTATATTTTTCCATTATTCTTTCAGTCCGTGATTCATAAATATTCCTGAATGCGTGTGTAAATGAATTGAGTGTTTCTTATGTTGACTGATCTGTTGCATTTTAGTTTCATGCATTCAGTCGTTTAATCGTTCATTTGGGACCTTTGCGAGGAAACACATGAATGCTTCGACGTAAGAATATGGATGTTGGGGATGAAACACCCATATGGTTCCACGTAAAAGTGTGCATATTTCCAGGTAAACATGCGGATGTTTGCATTTGAATATATGTGAGTTTAGGACTTTGTGTATTGAATTGAAGTGTATTCCAAACATATACATGGTTCCTGCAGAATGTGTTTTTGGGGAGAATATGTTCCATAGGCCGGGTTTTTTTCAGCGTGCATATCCTGCAAGGATGACGATGTAGGAGAGATGGACGGTGGTTACAGGTTTTATACGCTCAAGACAAATCTGGCCCATAGTGAATAGCAGGACATCCATGAATCTTCTGTCTTTAGCCATGCCCAAGGCATCAATGATTGTTCATTTTTGACGGGGCACTGCCTGATTGCTAGACATGCGGCGAGACTTAAGGTCAGGGCAAATGACTTCTGTAGAAACTGAGAGAGAAAGAATCCACTGAACATCTTTTTTACACGTGACAGCATTAGCCGGCAGGAGGGTGTCTAGTATTTTAGCGACTTGGGAGAATTCTCTCAGATAAACGTAGACATCTTGTACAATGGTGGTGCAATGGTAGAGTGCGTGGCTCTAGTACATGAGAACAAGAGTTCAGTTCCTGCTTTGACCGCCCTGTATTTTTTTCGACGACGGTCACCTCGTTTAGTGATGGGGCCACTATCGACTATTTAGCCAAGAGAAAACTTAGCAAACATTGCGTTCGTAACCGATGCAAAACCGTAGTTCCCAATCGGTGAGTGTAAAACTGGAATGCGCACTGCTTTTTGGTTGTGAGAAGCTCTCCCCAATCCCTCCAAGGGATGTAAGAAGAAACCAATTTGTTTAGACGTAGACTGAGCTCTTGGAGCAAAGTAAATGGTTCTCCGATGAGGCTAAAGCTTAATCTCATTTGGCCGTGGTGTCAGTAATGGTGTCTCAGTAAGTAGGCACTTTTTCATTTTAAAATAAAAACACGTATTTTTTGAGATAGTTATGATTTTTTATTGAATTGTAAGGAAGGCAAGTTCCGATTAAGTATGGAATAAAATATCCGTCAAACGGCCTCCACGGCTCTGATGACAGGCCATTACTCTTTTCATGACTGTATCTCACCAATTTTCATGTAGCTGTATCTCACCGATGACGCGTTGGATCTCGGGTTTGAGCTAAGGAGTTTCCGCTATATTCGCATAACCCCGAGATTTCACAAAACCCCAAAGAAATAAATCGCACGGTTTTAAATCGCATGATCTTGGTGGCCAGTTGACATCAGAGTTTCTTGAGATAATTTGTTCGTGAAATCGTTGCTGCAATAAATCGACTGTTTCATGGGTGGAGTGATAGGTGGCGCCATCTTGCTGAAACCACATGTCGTCAAGATCCATGCCGTTCAGCTGAGGTCACAAGAACTCCGTTATCATGTTCCTGTAACGAATGCCGTTCACAGTCTCTGCAATTTCGGCCTCATCTTCAAAAAAGTAAGGTCCAATCACACCGTCTGACCAAAATCCGCACCAGACAGATGCTCGTTGTGGGTTCATTTGTTCCTCATGGATTGCGTGAGGATTTTCTGGGCCCCAAGTTCGACATTTTTTTTTGTATTCCAGAAGCCATTCAGATGGAAATGCGCCTCATCGGAGAAGATGACTTTTTGTGAAAAATTGGCATTGACTTCATTTTCCTCCATTACCCATTGAACGAATTTTTGTCATAAGTTTTCAAAATTATAACGCGTTGCTCTTTAGTAAAGCCTCCATTTTTAATAATAAATAAATAATTTTAATAATAAATAAACATATATGACAGCTGCCTAATTTCAGAGTTGCCACTTGGACAAAAAAAAAGTGGCACTAAATTTAAAAAGTACAATCTTACTGAGACATCTAAGTGGTCGAAGTGAGTCGTTCGTCTACTGCCACTAGCACGCAAGCTAACCTAACCGTATCTAGTTTTATTCGGCTTGCGCACTTAGCCACTTGAGCAGCACTCGGCTCGAAGGACCCGATGACAGTACAACTATAAAACCAAACAAGTTATAGCAAATGTACTCAAATGCAACAAAATTAACTACTTTTCCTTTAGCTCAGATCATCAAAATACTTCTTAATCTGTTTGGCAATAAATTTATTACAGTCAATTTCCCAAACTATTTACGACTATAACTTTCCCATTTGAAGTTGTATCTCTTGTAACGCTCCATATGTTGGTCACCCCGTTTCTCGGGTATGGAATGAGTTCACAGCAGCAACTGTATACCATAACACGTCAGTCTTTTATAAATGTACACATAGGAAGCATCCTTACATTTACAACTACAACGACATCATGTTAATGTAATGCCTTTAGTTATCTCGGAAGCAACAACAATCGAGACAACAACAACAACAACAGCAACAACAACGAATACTACAATCACTACAGCAACTACAGCGTGGTTGAATGTTACAACAACTATTATCATAGTAAAAAATATACCAATACAGCCGCCAACAATATCAACTCATAAATGAATGCACAAGGATATGTCTACGATGGGATAAACTACATGAAGATACTAAAGCGGGATCCACTCCATTTCCCCGAGATTTAAAGGGATGATATTGATGTTACCCCCTCACACAGAATTGTTCATTTTGTACAGTTTTCTATTCCAGTGGTTTGGCGAGGGAGTTCCATAGAAAAACGTGTCTCTTTTATGTTGATTGTGACGTCTTTGCTATACCATGTTGATTTTTTCCTCTTGATGTTTTTCTGCTGTATGGTACGTTTAGTAAGGATTTTATAGTTTGCTTTATATTTCAGTTCCATAGAATGTCCTGGCAGACGTCCAGACTTATTGGCGTCATTGTCATCATAAATGTTAACATTGAAAAATTTCCACAAGAGTCTACGTTGGGGGGGGGGGGGAGAAGGCGGGCAAGTGGAGGCGGATGGAAGCAGAGATACTAGTCAACATACGCCAGCAATAACAAACGGAAGATTTTCATCTTTTTTCTTCTATGAATGCCTTTTTGGCCTTTTTGTCTAGAGACACGACACGAAGTGATTGTTTGATTTCATCATCTCTCCGCTAAAAATAATCACAGGTAACCTTTTTTTGTTTTGCTATCCACATTCCGAGTAACTAATGGATTTGGTTTGTTTTATAAATAACAACAGAAAAGTAAATTTTTTATTTAATTACATTTGATAAAGTAATTGCTACATTTCTGTAACATCCTAGCTGAATAGTAAGGACCTTTTCGCCATTTCTTCCCTTTAAATAGAACTTCATAATTCAAAAGTCAATAGTCCTCAAATCTATAAATAAATTTGTTTACCCTTTTGTAAACTTGTTTTGCTGTAATCATTTATTGTGTTTTTCGTTTCTTTTCTTGTACTTTATTAAGGCATATCACGATTTGAATATAATTAAATATTAATTATACGTCTCGTATGGCAAACTATTTAATATTAATTATACGCAGAGTGTGGTGAATTAGCAGTTTCGTCGGGTAAAACACGAAATTAGATGAATTGTGATAAGATTCGGTTTATAAAACAAACTATAATGAATTATAATTTTAAGGATGGCAAAATAACGTAGAGGTTTCCCGAATAATACAGGCAGAAGTTTGCTAAATTTCGCCATGGAATGGGGACAAAATCCGGACGATAGGGAGACTTTTTTTGTTGGTTATATATTTGTGATTAATGTTGAAAATTTTTCAAGCTTATGGATAAGAAATACACTGCAACAAAAGATAAAAACTTTACGCATATTTTATATAAAAAATTGTTTTAACACTAATTCTGGAAAATCTCCTACAAAGTTTTTCTTCCAGGTAAAAAAAAGTGGTGTCCCATAGCATCCCATGAAGGGATTGAGGAGAGCTTCCCACAATCAGCGAGCTGTGCGCTTTCTAGTTTTACACTCACTGATTGGGACCTACAGTTTTTACACCGGTTCCGAACGGTATTTTGAGAAGCTTTTTCATGGCTAAATACTCGATAGTGTCGCAGTCACTAAGCGAGGTGGTCTGAGTCCATGTTCTCATGTACAAGAGCCGCGCACACTAACCATTGCACCCCAGACGGTCACAAGAATCACAGGTAGGTAGGTAGAATCACAAAAGGAAATAATTAAAAGAATACATTTTATTTTATTTTATTTTATTATATAAAATAACTATTTACTTGGGGAAAGTGAGACCGGATCAAAACGCAGACCGGCAATTCCAACACAACTATTGTTCATATTTATTTTCTAAGTTTATTTCTTTCAAATCTTGGCCATAACTGCGGTTAAGATGGATGATGATAAATTCGTCTTTAAAATACCAAAGAAACAAACAAAGTTACTTAGCAGAGCTCTGTTAGTTTTATAACAGTTCTGTTAAGCATTTAAATCAAGATCTAAAATTATAAAAATCAATATTATATTTTAAAGATAAATCAGCAATTTATTGATATTTTCAAATCAAAAATGGATTCTAATATTTGCTGTACAAACAATAGATATGTCACACATTGTGGAACTATTAAATCCGAATATGGCCATATGAAAAATTCTCCACGAACCAAACATATGCCAGTCGATATTCCTCAAGGAGTGTCATTGAAATTTAAAGTGTGGAATTTCCCAAGGCTCTACAGAAATTGAAATTTCTGTGTGAGGTCTCTATGTAAGATTTGGATCCACTGTGGTCAAACAAAACATTCTGCACGAACCAAGTGTTTGATACATCCTTCCCGAATGTGTCTCCCTCTTATTTCAGAAAACCTTCAGAACCGAAGGTCTGAATTCTGTATTTTGTGTTTCATATACGAAACAGTTTTTTGCCTATTGTGCCCAAACGAAGAACTCTCCATGAACCAATCATATGCCAGTCGATAATCCTTAAGGAGTGTCTCCGAAGCTTCATGCACAGAACTTCCCAAGGACCTTCAGAATTTCAGATTTTGAAATTTTCCACTGGTTTGGATAACACTAAGAAAATGTGTACGTAGTATGAAGTTCTGTGAAAAAAGGCGATGTCAAGTACATCCAGGACTAAGACGAGCTCAAACCCGGACAACTAGGGGCACCGATGCATGAATAAAACGGATTCACAATTTAAAATATCAATAATTCGATGCTTGTATCTTAACCTAACATACTTAGCTTGCACTAGTCATAATTAGTTCATTGAGTTTTAAGAAACTATATATAGTTTCATTATATATAATTCGATCTGAAATTAGTTCTTAGAAGGATATTTTTCCCCATTTCCTTTGAGCTATCAGGGGTATGTCTCCAGCAATTAGGGTATGTCTCCAGCAATTAGAAGGAACGTATACAGTCGGAACCAGGATTTGAACTCACATTGGCTGACGATCGTTTCGAACACATCAGGGTATGTCTCCAGCAATTAGAAGGAACGTATACAGTCGGAACCAGGATTTGAACTCACATTGGCTGACGATCGTTTCGAAGTTTGTGACTCTTCTCACCAGCGCCTTAGCGTTCTAGGCCAGATACCACCTTGTTCACATAGTCCCTGATTGCAGTTGTCGTTGTAGGGGTTTTGCTCCTCTTTCTCTCTCTTTTATATTTTCTTTGTCATTTATCTTTAAATGAATCCTAAATCAATAATACTTATCATATCATTCGTTAAAATATGAATTTCTAAATAATAGTAAGCATACGCTTAGGAGTTTGTGGCCCGTCCAAATAATAAATATCAAGTATACGTCACTCTGTATTTTTATAAATTAATATCTCAATTATGTCGTTTATAAATCAATATTTCATTCGCGTTATTAAAAATAGGAGCTTCCAATGTCTTCTATCATTACTGTAAATACACCTTAGAAATGTAATCTTAATAACAAATTCTCATAGGAAAGCCTCCTAGCTGGCTTATAAAAAAATGACTTCTATTTGGCCCTTAGGTAAAGGCCTCCCAATGGGGATTCTCTTTCAGACGTTCTGGTATATCTGCCACTGAAGGTCTCATAAGAGGAATTCAAATGGAAGTCTGGGAAAGACCATTTTTGGAAGCACTAAATCAAAACTACAAAACATACATATCCGAAATATATCCACGTCTTGCAACTTGCACTATCAGAAATCAAACACATTGCCCTCGCACTTATAGCTGGGATTTAGCTTTTAAGATTTTGCCAAATTAAATACAAATAATGCTGCCGTCGGTGGTGCAATGGTAGTGTGCGCGGCTATTTTGTATGATAAAGTGGGTTCAATCCCTACTCTGATCACCTTAAATTTCATTCGACGGCGGTCACCTCGTCATGGCGTTTAGCCATGAAAAAGTTTCTCCAAATACCGTTCGGAACCGGTGTAAAACTGTATATCTCAATCAGTTATTGTAAAAATAGAACGCGCAGAGCTCACTGACTTGTGGGAAGCTCTCCCTAATCCCTTCATGGGATGTAAAGGGAACCATTTATTTATTTTTTATTGACTAGTTTTGGAAAACCTGCAGCCTCTGGAATCGAACTTCGTACTTATAGTCGGGCTTTATCTGACCTGGAAACAGGTCTGTTAATGAAAAAGCATCGAGTTTGCCTTCAACTATCAGGTCTGGCAACAGGAGCGACGTCAGGATATATCTGAGCATCTGGTCTTCCCTCATGAACGTCGCTGATATTTTCCCTCATGAGTGTCGATATTTCTTTCCCGTAACTGGCCCACAATCAGATTTATTTAAGGAAAGGAATTGTACATGCCTATGAGCATCCATTTTCCCTTACAATAGTAGGCATAGTCACAGAAAGGTAGTCAGCATATTTATGAGCATCCTGATCATCTTGATCGACAGCGTCAATATTGCTCTCCTTTAACTGAACCGCTAATAGGCCTGTTTAAGGAAGAGAAATTTGCATGCCTGCGAGCGTCAATTCTGCCTTCAATTAGTAGTCCTGTCAATTCCACGTCGGAGTTCCAGGGCTTAAGTTGCTTGGTCTCTCAGAATTATCCATTTTGAAAGCAACAACTTTTCACCCTCACTAAATAAAATTTCACCCCTATCAGAGTCATTAATTGAGAAAATTAAATAAATGTAACTCATTCGCTTGGGTGTCAGTCAACTTTTAATAATTAATAACAAGTATACGTCAGGTTCATTACTTAATTAGTAATTTTAATATAATAATACAATTTCAAAACAGTGCAATTAACGAAAGGAATAACCACAGCATATGAACATCAAGTAGTAGACCTACCAACATGAGGAAATATGATCATTCATTCTGCTCTCTACTACTAGGCCTGACAACATGCCTGCCTTAGAATAGGTAGTGTGCAAGTATTTTGGATTTCTTATGATGCTTAGAGCAGGACTCTAACCAGGCTTCCTTCAAGAAGCAAGATGTGAATGGGTATCTAATTTTTCTGCAGTCTAAGAGAAGGAGTAACAAAAGCCTATAATTTGTGCGTGTCAACAGACCGCCTCAAAATTCATATTTGCTGGATAGTATCTAAAGGAAAAAAATAAGAACTAGACTAGAACTAGACTCCCCATCCTTGTGCAAGCTCTAATTGTCCATGACATAAATAATAAAAAAATTGTTGTAGATTCAGCAAATCTGAAGACATTGCCCTTCGTAGGCCAATACTCGTAGTAGTAGTAGTAATGCGTTAGTGTTGATATATTACAGATTATAAGTAATTATAAATCAATTCCAATACGGAGTTACATTGCTTAATTTATTTTTTGCCCAAGTTTTATCCATTTTGAATGCAACAATTTTTCACCCTCACTAAATAATATTCCACCCCTACTTCAGAGTCAATTAAGAAAATTAAATAAATATAACTCATTCGTTTAGGTGTCAATCTCCTTTTAATAATTAATAACAAGTATACGTCACGCACATTACTTAATTAGTAATTTTTGTATAATACTACAATTTCAAAACAGTCCAATTAACGAAAGGAACAGTCCCTGCCTATTACTTCGATAAATATTTAAGACCTAATTTGTCTAGTAGTATCGATCTTAGGAGTCTTGATCTTGACATAAATAATAATAAAATTATTAAGAGTTCTCGATTCATGCAAACTTGAAGCCGTTACCCTTCAGAGATCTTGTAAAGGTTGATTTTTTAAGACCTATAGACATTAAAATTGTAAAATATAACATAAGAACTTATATTTTAATCAACTAGATTTTTTTTATTCGAAAGATACAGGAATTAAGATTTGGAAATGATTTCGGGCATATTGCCACCGCTGCTGTCCATGACGAAGCGCATTCTGCACGTCCAATTTTGGGTCACTTTTTCGTAACCCTACAGGAAATAATAGAGAGGTACCAAATCACTCGACCTTGGAGGACAATTGACCGCACCATTTGTGGAAATCTACGTGTCCTCAAATTTTGATTTCAATATATCGATGGTTGAGGTCGCCGTACGCCACTTAGCGCCATCCAGTTGAAGCCACATCCCACACGGATCAATGTCATCCATATTTTCAAACACAAAATCATTGATCATGATGCGGTAACGATCTCCATTGACCATATCGTCAGCTCTTTCTTCATTTTTGAAGAAATAGGTTCCGATGATGCCACCATGTAAACTGTACGTCTCTAGGTCGGTTGGGGAGTGGTCTCACTTCATATAAGGCAATTTTTTTCACTAGCCAACCCGTTAAGCCAAAATCTCTGAATACAATTTTGCCATAAAGCATCGGCTCAGTTTCCAACTGATCTAGAGCTTAATAATCGAAAAAACGACGCATATTTTTACACTCACTGTTAGAGACGTACAATTTTACACCGGTTCCAGGCGGAACTTTGAGAAGCTTTTCCATGGCTAAGAACTCGATAGTATCGCCATCACTAAGCGATAACCGTCTTCGATAGAAATGTAAGGTGGTCTGAGCAGGGATCGAACCCACGTTCTCATGCACAAGGGCTACGCACACTATCCAATGCACCGCAGACGGCAACGATACTGTGTGTCATAAAAATCACGAAGTCGTTTATAAGTTGCTCTAATCGATGACTGATTTTCAACGTAAATTTTAACAATTTAGTTGCATTGTTCAAGTGTGAATCTATTCACGTCGATTTGCCAGAGTATACTGATCTTGAATGTCAAAAAGTGACTGCAGTATGACAGTTCATTTGACAGCTAATCCTTTCAGAAGTTCCATCTAAGCGAAAAAACAACCTTTATTGGAAGTACTGATTAGGTAGTGTTGATATATTGTTGATTATAAGCAGTTACAGTTCAATCAGTTCATTGCGTAAGTTGTTTATTGTCAAAGTATTATCGATTTTGAACGAAAAAACTTTTCACCCACACTAAATAACACTTCATCCCTATTTCAGGGTCATTAATTCCGAAAATTATGTATATATAACTCATTCGCTTGGGTGTCAATCACCGTTTAATAATTAATAACAAGTATACGTCACTAATTACTAATTAGTAATTTTAATATAATATTAAAATTTCAAAACAGTGCAATTAACGAAAGGAACAGCCAATGCACATGAACGTACGCTCTACTTTCAAGTAGTACATTACAGCCAGTTGCATGCCAACAGTCTGCCTCAGAATGCATATTTGTAGGTCGTATTCCGCTAGTGGGTAGTATCCAAGTGTACAAAATTACACCTAGACTTTATCTTCCATCAATAATTAAGACCTAATTTCTCTCGTAGTATCGGCCTTAGAGGCCTTGACATAAATAATACTAAAATTATCAGAAGATGTCGTTTCAGCAAATATGGAGTTCAATACTTGTAAAGGGTGTTCTTATGACCCTACGACACTGATGTTATAAAAAAATAATCAATAGATGTAAAATCGCACCTGACAGATCCATTTCTCGAAATCAAATTATCGACGAATTTTGATTTCCTTAAATCGATGGTTGTGGTCGCCGTATGACATGTAGCGCCATCCTGTTGCAACCACATCTCGCCCGGATCAATGTCATCCATATTTGCAAACAAATAATTATGGTGGTGGCCTTACTTCCTCCACCGCCATGATCTAGTATGGATGTAGACCAAGATATTTGCGCAAAATTTTCTGCGCAGTGGAGCGACAAAGCCCTAATTCACTCTCTTTTACTCTCGTTTACAGCGGCGATATTTTCTTCAGTACGCACATCCCTTCGACGCGTTGGTGTTACTGCATAATATAGAGAGCATGTGGCGTGAAATCTATTCCAGTTCGCCGTATGACTGGCTCAGATAGACGATTATGTGCGCCATAAAAGCCACGAAGTTATCTTTAAGTTACGCGAATCGATGACTGATTTTCAAAGTAAATTTGGATGATTTCACGAAGATTTACCAGATTATTATAATAAATGTCAAAAAGTGAGCGCAGTATGACAATTCGTTTGACAGCTTACACTTTCGGAAGTTCTATCTAAGCAAAAAACACCTTTTATTAGTAGAAATAATGCATTAACGTTAATATATTGCTGATAATAAGCAATTATAGATCAATTCCTTGACGGAGTTTCATTGCTTAAGTTGTTTGTTATTCAAGTATTATCCATTTTGAAAGCAAAGACCTTTAACCCACACTAAATAACATTTCATCCCTATGTTGAGAGTCATTAACTGAGAAAATTAAATAAATATAACTCATTCGCTTGGATGTCAATGCCCTTTTAAATAATTAATAATAATTATACGTCACACGTCAATGTAGCTTTCATTTAACTGGCCCGCTAATTGGCCTGTTTAAGGAAGGAAAAATTGCATGCCTACGAGCATAAATTCTCCCTTCAAATAGTATGCCTGTCAACAGGAGCGAAGGCAATGGATGTCTATGATCATGCATTCTGCCCTCCACTATTTCCACTATTCCAGAGTCATTGATTGAAAAAATTAAATAAATATAACTCATTCGCTTGGGTGTCAATCCCCTTTTAATAATTAATAACAAGTATACGTCACGATCATTATTTAATTAGTAATTTTATAATATATTATACAATTTCAAAATAGTGTAATGTATATTATTAATCATTTAATTTTAAAACGATTTTAATCTATCAACTGCAAGAATTTAACTCTTAAATTCAAAATAATTATTCATACGTTTACACGCTGCTGTCCCCCTCTTGGCAATTAATAACACGTATACGTCACACGCACAACATACATTCCGTTTGATTGTTTTCCCACAGCAGTAATAAAAAAGCTGTCATAAACAAATTAGTTTAACTAGCGATTTTTATTACCAAACAACTGGCAATTGTTTTTAACCATTTACGTAGTTTAGTGTAAACAATAAAGAAAAGACAGCATTTAAAAACGCTTGCCACGCTGTGTGCGTGTAAAAATACTTCCTTCGCAACTCTTAAAAGCCACACAACTGACGATGCCTGATGACGTCTGTATGTCATTTACGCTAACTGTCAGTTACAATTGTTGTGCGTGTGTCTGGCTGACGTTTTCTGTGTCTGGGGCTGTCTAACATAATTGTATTTACCTCTTCAACATTATGAGTTTTTTTTCTCTCTCTCTCTCTGTTTGTTTCGTTTTTTTAATTACGAGTACTCACTGTTTGGTGATAAAGCAAATATTTGTCCAATTCACACTCTCTGCTGTTTGTTTGTTCATTCGAATGTTTGTCAACTTCAAATATTTAGAAATGTCAAAATGATTTGTGGCAAATAATGACGACGATGATGGCAAGACTTGTAATAGAGCAGCTCGAAGTAAAGAGTATGTAACTAATTACTTGAACTACTTGTGAATGTGATAGGTCAGTTTTGACATAATCTAAAGTCTGTGAATTATTTATTGTATTAATGCCCTTGCAGTGAATTAGTCTACCTATAAATTATGACGTTCTTGCCATTATCGAATACAATTATGTTGTCTAGCTAAATACTGTGTCAGACATCTATCTAAACTTGACCCACATTTTGCTCGCTGAGGCGAATAAAGTTTATGGGGTCAATAGTTTTGCAAAATTAAAAAAATTGAAACCATAATTGTTATTTATTACAAACAAAAAAACTTTTCCACCATTATCTATTCTATGCTACTAAATTCTTTTGTGGCAAATGTGTTATGACGCTTTAATTAGACAACGTTTAGTTTGGTGTTGCCACAAATGGCAATGGCTTCAATATGTTATTCGTTGTCGTCCTAACATTAGAAATCTGTTAAAAACTTCCATTTAAAGTGCTTTGTTTTCGCTAGTTTCAAAATCGTTTACCTCGAGACGCGAAAAGCGACAGGGAGTGCAGCTGAGACTGAGAGACAAAACAATATCGCTGCTGAATGATGGGTGAAACATGTAGACAATAATTGCAGGGTAATTGTAATTTAATATTAGCCAATAAAGCTCAACAACACCACCACCTATAGATAGACAGTAAGACGAGCAGACAATCAAACAGACAGGGAGATGATGATGTTGATGCTGATGTTGACGATAACATCAACTCGAAATGAAAAGAAACACACACAAACATTTAGGGGAATGATTAAGAAGTGGAAAAGGTCGATATTTGTTATTGTCATTAACCAAAAAATTCTTGTTATTTGCTCTTGTTTTCAAGCTAACTGTTGTTTTCAATAGCTTATTTGGGAGAGAGTACATAATCAAAAAAAACATCAATTAATATTAATCACACGCTTAGGTGAGCCCCTCAAAACAACAATAATTCTAAGGACGATCGAAAATTTTTTAAAATGTAGCTCCCTGTAAAAAATCATAACTGCTAACTGTAATAGCCGCATTATTCTATATTTCAACCCTGCGACGCATTTTTTGAACAATATACAAAAATTTGAATCAATGTTTATCATACGTTTGGTAGGTCCATCTCAAAGCAGAACCCTATTCGGTACAGGTGTAAGAGAGAAGACATACTGATTTATTTACTGATCTAATATGCAGTGTCTAATGTGCAGTGTCTATATCCAACCAGTTAATCGGAGATACCTCATTAGATCCTCTAGATCTATCTCGTGTACCTCAGTGAGGTTGTGCAGGAATGCTCTATCGTCTCCTCCTGTTCTGCGCCTTCGCAGGTACGGCAGTGGCCATTATGTGGAAGATTCAGCCGTCTTGCGTTATTACTGATTGGCCAGTGCCAGGTCAGCACGGCAAATAGCCTTGATATTTTCCCCCGATTTTGGCTAATTAGGGAGTTAGTCCGGTGAATGGTATTTTCTGGCACGTTTCCGTCCTATCCATGCTGGTCCCTGATCGTTCAAGGTAATGCAGGAAAATACCTCTTTTGACCGAACCTACAGGCCTTGCGACTGCCAAAGTATGGAGTTCGTTGGAAGAGGATCCAGCTCTGGCTAGCTCTGCCGCCCTTTTGTTCCCAAGAGACCCTTGTGGCCTTGTATACAATTAAGAACCACATTTGCCAGTCGACCTAGCTCGACAAGTTTTTCCCTACATCCACTAACGAGTTTACATGCAGTAGTGTTGTTAGATTTAAGTGATAGGAGAGCCGCCTGGTTATCTGCAAATATTGCAATGCGCTCTGTTCTCCATTGCGTATAAGTATAAGTTCGGTGCAGATTTCCTTGATGGCCAGTACCTTCGCTTGGGAAGCGCTGCACTTGCCTGGGAGAAATATAAATTGAGACTTGCCTCTTAGGAGAAGACACCCGACAACATTCAACATTCCATTTTGGATCAGTTCGTTAATACTTTGGTGTCAAAACCGGTCAGTGGTTCCCCTTTAGGTCACTCTCTTCTTTCGGGAAACCTGACATCGAATAGGTTATCGAACGTCAATGAAGGGGTGCAGTAATCGGTGGTTATATAGACTTCTTTTATGATTTTCTGTAGTATTCTCTCATGTCCATAAAATCCATATAATATGAAGCATTAAGGGCTTCAGCTGGGCACGTCCTCATTGGCCCTGTTATGCCGATGTAAGCTAATCTCTGTACTCTATACAACAGTTTCATAGTGGACGTCTTCCCGCGACAGACCACCATACTATCGGTCTTAGTATTAGTGTACATCCGTAGCACCATTTTCGGTCGGAGATTCCATCGGCTACCGGACAAGCGTAATCCGGAAAGGTTGCTTTCTGTGCGCAATGCTCCAAGTTAAGCTACCAGGATAGTTTAGGGTCTAGAATCAATATTTGGCAATACACCACCTTGAGTAATGGTGACACCAGACAACAATTTGTTCAAGTCTTCGTCATTACGGATAGCCAATTGCAAATGACGGGGAATGATTCTGGTCTTCTTATTGTTAATAGCGACGTTGCCAGCCAACTCAAGAACTTCAGCGGACAAATACTCCATAAGGGCAGCTAAATTCACAGGCTAAATACAACGGCAGCTAAATTCCACTTAACCGAGGAGGATTAAACTTCATGGTCTTCATGGTAAAAAGCATGACCTCAGTTTTCCTCACCACTCCCAGTGGCCCAGTCGTTAAGTGACTGCAAGGCCCTATTCATGATTTCCCTCAACACGGATGGGACACCAGACACCATTATTAGTACGTCATCCGCATAAGCCACTGTTTTGATCCTCATATTGTCCAGTTTCAGTAGTATTTTGTTGATCACGAGTAACCAAAGTAGGGCAGACAAGACTCCACCCTGGGGAGTTCCTCTATTCACTCGCTTTGATGACTCACTGTTTTCCATAGAGGTGTTTATAATTCTGCTCTGTAGCATTGTCACTATCCAACTCTTGAGGAATATTTCCACGCCTAGATCTTCAAGTGATTCTTCTATAGCCGCTGAGCTCACATTATTGAATGCACCCTCTATATCCAAGAAGGCCGGGAGGGTATATTGTTTGTGTTCCAAGGACCTCTCAGCAGCTCTGACGACTTCATTCAAGGCTGTATCGGTTTAACGGCCTTTTAGATACGCAATTTACTGATTAATGAGATACAATAGTCCCCAATGCCAAACATGTCCAAATCACGCAAAGGAATGGACTGGCAAAATATACTTGGTTATATGTACTTCTCCAAAATTCTATGATAATACTTGGGCCAGAGCAAGGGAAACCCAGATGACAACAACAACCATTAGTGGCAATGCGAACAATATGGTCAATGACAAAGAACGATGTAACGAGTTATAAATTTCGAACCGATCGTCTGCCGATGTCAGTACAAATCCTGCTTCCGACTGTTAACATTTCTTCTAATAAGGATCAATAAGTCCGCGACTTTTCGAACTTCCCTCGCAATTATATGAAATGCAACACAGTTCCCATCCAGTACCACCTGTTAGTAGACTACTGTCAAATTTTCAGCAAGTTCTGTCATTTACTTTGCGTTTAACATCTGTTAATTTTTTTAACGTTTAACAGCTGCGTATTTTTTTAAAAATGGAAAAATGTGAATTTCGATTGCTCATTAAACATAATTTTTTGCGAAAAAAACCGACAATCAAACCAAGGAAAAGTTTGAGAAATACTATGGCGACTCTGCACCATCGATTTAAATGATAAAAAAGTAGTTTACTGACTTCCGTTGTGGTCGCACAAGTACAAATTACGCTGAACGTTATGGACGGCCAATTGAGGTCAATACACCCGAAAATTTCGATAAAATCCACGATAAGGCGTTGCCGATCTAAGAGAAAAGGTGCGTGAGATTGTTGATGCCATAGGCATTTTATATCACAGTGTGGTTTCGATTTTAAATGATCAGTTGGGTTTAAGAAAGCTGTCTGCAAGATGGGTGCCGCGTTTGCTCTCAATTGACCATAAACGTAATCGTGTGACAACTTCAAAAGATTGTTTGGAAGTGTTAAATTGTGCTACGAATTGCAACCTCATCCGCCATATTCTCCGGATTTAGCCCCCAGTAACTATTTCCTATTTCCAAACCTAAAGAAATGGCTCAGTGGAACGAGATTTAGCTCCAACGATGAAATTATGGATCAAACAAATGCCGATTCTATGGACCTCGAAAAATCCTATTTTGTGGAAGGAGTACAAAAATTGGAGAAATGTTGGACTAAGTGTATTGAGCTAAAGGGAGATTATGTTGAAAAAGAATGTGTTTCATTCAAAAAAAAAAAAACTGTGTTTCATTCAAAAAGTCACGGACTTATTTATCCGCCCTCGAAAAATTGAAAATAATTTTTTTTATAAATTTAGATCAATAATTTCTAACAATTATTCATAACTCACATACTAGGCTTATTAATACATTTATTTATACAAATAATATCCAGACAGTCGAAGAGCTCACAGAAGGCCGATCTCCTGGCACTGGTCTATGCATAGAAACGACTTACAAGGTAAAGCACCAACGGCTGGATAACTCTGTCATAATCCAAACATACTTAACTTAATTGGTTCATGAATTTTTAAGAAACTTTATATATTCTCCTTGCCTTGCCATTTGCCCTTAAGTTAATTATATAGTAGTACATATGATATCAGTCACTAAATGCCAGTAGTTGTAAAGAAATATTAGTCATACGCTTAGTTGATGGTAGGCCATAAATAATAATAAATATCAAGTATACGTCACTATGTGCTTTTATAAATCCATATCTCCGGCTGTGTCGATCCTCTCTTATGAGGTATTTATCAGGTAAATTACTTTATTATCAAGTTACATGAGTAATTTATAACAATTATACGTCACCCACATACTAGGCGCAAATTTTTATATCATATAGTTTTTATTCCGTCCGCGTCAAGTGCAGCCCATTAATTTAAAAATACAAAAATCATTAATAAATTTCGATTATCATTAATAGTATATATATATATATTTTCGGCCGAGGCGACATTTTTTATTATTTTCTTGATCCAAAATTTTGGACCCAAAAATACGGTAACATTTTTTAGGTAAATGTTATTGCATTTTAGCTAAAATATACACATATATGCCAAACATATTCATAATACATGTAAGAGCGGCGACCTTAAATTTTTTAGAAGATATGGTATGGAACAAAAACTTGTCTAACATTTCTCGTGAGCCCTTTCTTCGGCCTGTTGCATCCCTTTATAGTAGGGCCACTTTTAAACCCACTTTCATGGATCATAGGGGTCAAATCGAATCAGTTAGGTAATTGACGTCTTGTACAATATTATTGCTTCTAGCGTCTTCTATAAATCACCTATAAGTACATTGGCTCTATCTACTCCCTAAACAATTATAGGTGCCTACAATTATGTTCTCTCATGGAATGTAAAGAAAACAATTCAAATTTCAGAAATCAAAGAAATAGGTATTTTTGAATTAATACTTTTAAATAAATGTTACCCATACGCTTAGTATAATCGACAATTAATAACAACATATATTCTAAATATCCTTTAGAGTTATTTACAATTCTTGTGTTTTCGACGCCTTTAGCAGCCATTTTCCCCAATAACATGGAAAACGTTAACGCTTGTCCTTTTGACCTAATACAAGTTTATGCAATTCTTCAATTCCTAAATATCCTACATAATTATAAGAGTTTTTATTTTCACCGAATTTTTAGGAGACATTTTAGCAAGGAAAATTCAAATGTAAAGACTTCGAGAGACACCAAACTATCATATTATGCTAACTATCCCACATAATTATAAGAATTATTATTTTCACCGCCTGTAGCAGGCATTTTAGCAAGAACAATTAAAATGTAAAGATTTCGAGAGACTTTATACTGTCTTTTTATCCCCACGTTTGTTTTTCAATTAATGTTACTCATACGCTTAGTATACTCGGCAATCAATAGCAACATATTATCTTAACTATCCTATATAGACCAAAAATCGTAATCGTATATATACGACCAATGCATGTTTATCGTATAAATTAAAATCAATCATACGCCCAAACTAAAATCACTCATACGCTGTAAACGAAACAGATTTAACGACTATTAACAATTTAGCTTCCATTTCGAATCCCGTTAACATGACCTCTCGTTACACTCATTTATTAAAACTTTCCTTTCAACACTATCCACCTATTTTTGATGGCTATCCTTCCCATACATTTCCCCTAGATCACAATGAGACAACATCAAAACATCATGCTACTCAACCCACAAATTCCATTGAAAAAAAGTGCTACTTAGAGGGAAATTGATGTTAAATAGATAATTATTAATGCAATGAAAAAAGGTGCTGGCAATTGAACACGTTGTAGCCACTAATTGTAACGATGATGCTGATGTTAATAGAATCGTAATTGTTTTTATTTTGTTAAAAGAAAAACTTAATAACTTAATAATATTATTATTTAAAATGTTTCCACCTCATCCCCTGTAGTTTAACAAAACGTGTTTAATCAATGTTTTTATTTTATTCTAACAGGTAAACTTCGACAAATTAAGAGTGAGCAATCGGTGCTATAATATCAGGAATACCACAAATACTAACTCATTACGAGAGTTTTCAAAGAATAACTGCGGCCAAACTATTACCAACATATATAGCCAAAGTGTCAACCTACAAGCCCGAAGGGGGTTGGAATTCAAAGAAATTGTTGCGAGTATTCGCTTTAACAAAGAATCCACAATTGGCAGCAACGGGCGGTCGTTCTCATCATCATCTGCATGGAATTGCACATGTCGCGAAATGCAAACACAAAACTCGCATAAAATGCAGTGAAAATTCGTTTAACACGCTCTCAATTTATGCGTATTTTATTATTTATTTGCCATTTGAAAACGTAAGCAATGCAATGCATATTTTTGTGAAGTTGATACCATAACACAACGCAGTAGGGGGTAAAATAATAGCAAGAGAAATGCAGTTGTGAAATAAAAATATCTTATATATACGGGGCGTATAATTAAATTATATAAAGCAATTAAAAACATTGAGGACGTACGGTTAATATAGTTCTGTTCATAACAGTAGCCATTTGGAAATTAACATAATCTACGATATCGCCCTATATATTAAACAACAAATTAATTTTGGAGTAAATTCACTTTAGAAAACATCTCTTGCCATGGATATTCCGGCATCTTCTACAGGTAACTGGTACGTATACTTGATATTGATTAATGGACTGCAGAACGTATGAGTGACACGTTAATATTTATAGAAATGCTATATTTCTATATATTTCCTTAATAGTTTTTTCGCTTGATCATCTTAATTTTACACGACAATGACAAAAATCATATTTTATTTTAATTCATTATAAAAAATTATTTAATTTTTTTTATAAAATTAATCTTCTTTATAAAATTTTTATAAAATTAAAATAAAAACCTTTTTTATAAAATTAATTTTTTTTATAAAATTAAAATAAAAAACTTTTTTATAAAACTAAAATAAAAAAAAATATTATTAACTTAAAATAAACGTTTCCTTTAAATTACGCGTTTAAAGTTGATATTCAGTTGCTTCTTTTTTAGCATGAAATAGTCAGAATGGATGCTACAGTTATTCAAATATTGTAATTCATATTATTTGTACATTATTTTATAGTACTTACTTATGTGGCACAAACAACCTAGAAGGGTAAAGGTCCTTAGAAAATGAGGTCAACATGTTTCTCCAACCGGCCAAATCATCAGCTTTTCTCCTCCAGTTGGTATTACCAAGGATTCGCAGGCAATACCTCACCTGGTCTTTCCAGCGAAGTCTTAGTCGTCCTATTTATCGATGTCCTTCGAGTAGGTCTTCCTATACCTTTCGCTCTGGTTCATTCTGATCCATTCTTCTAGCATGGCCTAGCAAACGGAAACTCGCTTTTTTGATAAGCACAACTACGTCCATGTCAGAATACAGATAATACAGCTCGTGGTTCATCCATCGTCGATACTCGCTGTCCTATACTATAGGACCATCGCTTTGTCAATTAATATTAATCATACGCGTAGAGTGATCGGCAATCTATAGCAAAATATTATCCTCAATATACTATACCTATGAGAAGCTCTCCCCAATTCCTTCATGGGATGTTATGGGACACCAGTTTTATACTATTCTTATATATAATATACTAGGCATTTTTACAAGGACAAATACAATTTAAAGACTTCGTAAGACTACATCATTGTCTTTATCTTAACGATGGTTTATGCACTTTATCAATTAATATTAGTTATACGTCTACTATTACCGACAATCAATTACAACACATTCTCCTTACTATCCCATATAATTATACGAATTGTAGCGTTTTCAGCGCCATCTTTGCCAACAACATTTTAAATTTTAAGGGCTTCGAGAGACTGTCCTTTCTTTTCGTCCAATATTATAGGACCATATATTTTTCGGGCATTTTTCTCTCCTTGCAAAATGAGGAGAGACTGCTCCTTTCTTTTCCTCGACCAAATATTTTTCGGGCATTTTTCTTTCGAAGACTCCCAATGTTGTTTCATCAGCATGCGATATGACTCAGGATTCTGCGCCATAAAGCAAGACAGGTTGTTTGAGAGGCTGATATAGGTCGATCTTCATTTCGCGAAAGAGGATCTTATCACTGAAGTACATACTTGCTTAGCTCGAAATAAACCCCGTGTACACGCATAAGTCTCCGCCTGATTTCTAGGCTGACGTTATTGCTTCTATTCACGACAGATCCGAAGTAAAGAAATTCGTCCACTACCTCGAAATTATAACGGTTATCAACGTTCACCCTTTCATCCAATCGTGCGAATGTTCTGCTTGTCGAAACCAGTAATTTTATCTTGTCCTCGTTTACTGTCAAACCTACTTTTGCTGCTCCTTCTTAATCCTCGAAAATACTGCAGTAACTTCTGGTAAATTTCGCCCAATGATGTCTAACTCACCAGCATACGCGAGCAGCATGTGACTTTTGTTGCTGATACTTTTATTGCTGTTGATTGCAGCATTTCTCACGATGATCACAATTAATATATTGAAGAGATCGAGGGTGACACCTCGCTGAAGATTCTTCTTCTTCTTCACTGAAGATTTCGTGTCGGGCAGTGTCATTCTACAAAGCCATGTTAGCTTAGAGGGAAGACTGTGCTCCGACATAGATAGGTACAGTTATTTACAAATCGGTCTATATATTCCATGTCGGTCTATCAAACAGAGGTGTTAGGTGTCAATATGTTTTTATGGGGTTTCCTCAGGATTTGTAGTTAATATTAATATCTGGTCGATAGAAGACTTTCCAGGTCTAAAGCCTCACTGATAAGGATCGAAACAGCTCTGCAACAAACGGCTTTAGTCTTTCGCACATTACGCTCGAAAGGACCTTCTATTCGAGACTTATTCCACGATAGTTGGTACATCTAATCGGGTCGCTTTTTGAAAAGAGGACTCAGTATGATATGCCCAATGTTCTGGCATTAATTCGTCCGAACAGATTTTGCACATGAGCTGATGCATGCACCATTCCAATTCATAGCCGCCAGTTTTAAATAGCTCAGGTGGTATTCCATCAGAACCAGTGGTGGTATTAATATAAAATTGTATATTATTTTGATATAATTGTTATTATATTTTTATATTATTTTTATATGATTGACATTTTATTTTTATATTATTACTACATTTATATGTATTTATTTTTATAGTTTTCGTCCTTTGACGGGAATTTTTGTGTATAATATATTTTATTTCGTAGACGTTATATAAAGGGTGATCTTTTTAAAAATTAAATAAAATGAACGAAACTCAATTTCTTTTGGTATATTGTGGCTTTCTTGGAAAACAAAAATATTTGCATATGAAACACTGGCTTAATGTGGCTTCCTCGGTTGACTTTGCCGTACCGCGTACTACCAACACAGTTACCCAAGAGTTCGTGGCGATTTCTTGCTCTATCTCAAGGATGCCTCGAATGATATTAAGGCTCTTCATCGTTCCTGGATTATCCTCATACGCCGGTCTACTTCGAGCATACAACAACAAAATCCCAAAGTGCTTAAGTCGTGGTCAAATGTATAATTGATATTAATTACTGTCACCCCACGTTGTATGATTAATATATATTAAGTATAACACTAAATGTTGGGAGTATTTTAACTTTTAAATTGGAAAAAAAAATAAATAAAATAAACAAAACTCAATTTCTTTTAGAACATTGTGGCTTTTTTAGGAAGCAGAAATATTTGTATTATTTCAAATACACCATTTCACCAATGTGGCAGCCACGGCTGACTTTGAAATACCGCATCCTGTCAAACTCTGTTGTTCAACAATTGATAGCGATTTCTTGGTCTATCTCAAGAATGGATCGAATGATATTCGCCTCAAAGCTAGCCGTCATTCCCGTATTATCCTCAGAGCATTGACCTTCATCGACCCTCCAACAACAAAATTCTAATGGGGTCAAATCATGATCAATGTATAATTGAAATTAATTACTGTCACCCCACGTTGTATGATTAATATTTATTACGTTTAATCTACATGTTAGAGTATTTTAACTTTTAAATTGGAATAATAATTATTAACAAAGGTCAATTACTTATAGAATATTTTGGCTTTCTTGGAAAAGAGAAATATATGCATTATTTGTAAAACACTATTTCACTAATGTGGCAGCCTTGGTTGGCTTTGGAGTACCGGATCCACTCAAAGTCAGTTTTTCAAGAATGGGTGCCGGTTTCTTGCTCTATCTCAAGGATCGTTCCCGTAATATCCTCATAGTATTGATCTACATCGACCCTACAAACAAAATTGTAGCCGGATCAAATCGTTGTCAAATGTATAATTGATATTAATTACTGTCACCCCAGGTTGTATGATTAATATTTATAAAGTATAACAGTAAATGTTAGAGTATTTTAACTTTTAAATTTTAAAAAATTAAATAAAATTAACCAAACTCAATTATAATAAAATTATTAATAAAAGGATTGAATAAACATATATCATACTTGATTAAATCAAAAATATTTACATTATTTATGGAACACGATATCATTAATGTGGCAGCCTGGGCTGACTTTGAAGTAGCGCATCCTGCCAACAAAGTTGTTCAAAAATTGGTCTCAGTTTCTTGCTTATATCAAGGATGGTTCAAACTATATTCGCCTCAAGGCTCTCTATTCTTTTTGGATTATCCTCATAGCATCGACCTAATTCGAGCCAATAACAAAAAACTCTGACGTGGTCAAATGTGTAATTGATATTAATTAATGTCACATCAGGACGTATGATTAATATTAATTAACTATAACACTAAATGTTATTATAAATTTTAAAAAATTAAATAAAATGAACAAAACTCAATTCTATTGTGGCTTTCTTGGAAAACAACAATATTTCCATCATTTCTGAAACACTCTTCATTAATGTGGCAGCCTCGGCTGGCTTTGTCGTATCGCATGCTGCCAACCGAGTTATCGAAGAATTTTGTAGCAACTTCGTGGTCTATCTCAAGGATGGTCTCCATCGTTCCTGGGTTATCCTCAGAGCATTGATCTACATCGAGCGAACATCAAAAAAATTATCACAGGACAAATCGCAACTCCGACCGTACAATTGACAACACCAAGACGCCTAATAACAAGTTTACCGAACTAAGTTCATAAGAGATAAGATAGGTTTTTAATGGGTTGTAGGACATTGCTCGCCGTACTGTTGCAACCAAAGTTCGTCCATGTTCATATCTTACAATTTTGCTCAAAAAACCCCTCTAGTCATAGCTCCATAGCGGTCACCGTTGAGCGAAATGGCGTTCTCTGCTGCGTTCTCTCTGTTAATATAACCACCAAGATAAAAATGCGCCTGGTCGCAAAATAAGATGGTAATATTTCCCGAAGGCTGTAAGTGGTGCAATGGTAGTGAGTGGCTGTTGCGCATGATAACGTGGGTTCGATGGCTGCTCTGACCAGCTTACATTTCTTTCGACTACGGTCTCCTCGCTTCGACTACGGTCTCCTCGCTAGACACTATCTAGTATTTAGCCATGAAACAGCTTCTCAAAAATACAGTTCGATGTAAAACAGTAGGTCCCAATCAGTGAGTGTAAAACTAGAATGCACATGGCTTTCTGGCTGTGAGAAGCTCTCCCAAATCCCTCCATGGAATGTCATGTAAAACCATTTTTTTTAATGCTCGATAGTGTCGCCATCACTCAGCGAGAAGACCGTCGTCGTGAAAAATATAAGTTGGCCAGAGCAGGGATCGAACCTATGGTATCATATCTCAGAGCCGCACACACGGAACATTGCAACCCCAACGCCCTCAAATGTATGATCTAGAAAAATTTCAAATTTCATAATTTATTTTGAATATACATTATGTTGAACAAAGGGAATCTTTTGGCGGATTTCACTAGCCCCCTTAGTTTTTCAACAAGCGTTCGTTAATCTTGGCATGTATGAATAACACTGTACAACAGTGGGTTTCGGCCCTCAACCAAACCAAAAAATTGTGAAAGTACTTGGCCGTGGTATCACAAAACCCCGCTCGGTTTTGCTTCTATATGTAACAATTTTTTTTTTACAGGCCGGAGAAAATTTTGTAGGTGGGTCAGGGCCCTATTTCCGATTTTACTTCAATAAATCCTAAACAGCTTGAAATACTGCATTACAACCTTTGACAATATTGTAGCTATTTTTCGAAGGAAAAGTACACTGTTCATCGATTATTTCTCGAAACGTCATGAATATTTGAACATATTTTATACGTTTTGACATTTCTTGCCTAATGGTAAATAAATTGCAGTATAAACGTATAAAAATTTTATCATGACGTTTCGTGAAATAATCGATTAACAGTGTAATTTTCCTTAGAAATATATTAGAGGGAATTGTAAAATGGGAAAATAGCTACAATATTGTAAAAGGTTGTAATGCAATATTTCAAATTTCAAACAATTTAGGATTTATTGAAGTAAAATGTGAAATAGGCCCGTGACCCATCTCCAAAATTTTCTAGGGCCTGCAAAAAAAATTGTTACGTATACATCCAAGCACTTTCACAATTTGTTGGTTTGGTTGAGGCCCGAAACAAATTCCTTTCATTTGTGTCACAGTGTAATTTAAAAGAGAATATTGAGTTTCAAAATTTTTTCAAATTTTTCAAAATTTTTCAAGACATAATAAAACCTAAACAAAGAGGAGATTCTGGTAAACAATTTTGAAATAATAAAGGCCTTGCTAAGCAATTATTTTACTTATTATTATTATTTGGCACATATGGCTTCAGGACGTATGATTGATGTTTATTACTTATAACCACGAACGTATGAGTAATTTTAACTTTAAACCATAATTGTTTCAGTTCCACCAAATTCTCGTCAAAAATTCACTGGGCTAACGACAGATTTGATACGGGGTTTTTATGCCAGTTTTTTCTGCCACACAAGTTTTTTCAATTCGCCTATCACTCATTCTCTTTGAAATTCCATCCTGTATCAAGTTTGCATGTTGGAACTTCAATGTTTTTTGGGACGTTTGGCATAAAATATAACAAACGCTTGACGCCAAATAAAATTATGAGATCTTGCAATATCAGTTGACAGTTTCTTTAACTTCCTGGATATTTTGAATTGCTTTTCAACAAATGCTATATAACTGAACGCTGCTGTATCTGTTGGTGCATCCACAATTGCCTCAATCCATGTCATATTTGTGTGGTAGTACCGCGGCCGTTCGAATATCAGTTGAATAAATGTTTGTTGTTGAGGCATTTAAAGTTAAAACCTCCCAATGCCAATGACAATATGCAGTCATAAATAATGCAATAAGAGAGTTGATCGGTTTGATATATAAACATATCACTTATATACTATAATAAATCCACACATATGTAGTATATATATACCGATATATGTTATATAAACGATAAAAATGCGAACGCATGCAGTTTGTTTCTTTTCACTGTGGTTACTGCAATACAAAACCCAAACAACAGCACAAAAAATCGTATAAAAATGACCTTAAAACGGCTGAGGTGGCTGGCGTCGCAACGCAGCGACTGTTGATACAAATATGAATATAAATGGTCAGATTGATACCGATGCAGTTCTCGTTATTTTTATTGTAGTATTATTAAATATAATTTTAATTTTTTTTCCTGTTGTTGCTTTAGATGATGTGCGTTATTACCTGTTTAATAATTTACTCTGGTTGCGATTGTTATTATCATTGTTATTACACATTTCATTGTTGTTAAATGAAATGTTACAAAAAAAATATAAACGTCATGACATGAAAAGACACGTAATGCCATTGGACTTTTTGTGATTTAATCACTTTCGTGCTGTATTCATTCACCTTTCATTTATACACTCGCAGTACATGTATGTGTGATTATTTAACTCAGACTGAGAAGTAGGATGTGTCATCTTGATATGGAGCTCCGTAGTATGGATGCAATTCGCATTGAAGTCATGATACTTATTTTTATTTACCTGTAAAGAGAAAAACAACAAAAAGTTTAATGAATAAAATTGATAAATTAGAGGGTAATAAAACAAAATGTGTGTCATAGTAAAGGATTAAATGGAGATATTAAACTTTTGTATTTTTAAAAACTGGTAGATTGAAAATTCAACTCTGTAGAAAGGATTTAAAAGAAAGTTAATGCAGGTGTACATAAAAAATTATACGAACTTTATATTCATTATCTATTTTTTTTTAATTATGGTTTAATTTGTTGTACCAAATGCAAAAAATTATGAATGATTCACAAGTTTGCTCCCTTGTTAACACTGTGAGACAAAATTTGATTTTTTCAAAATGATGGGGTTCTGTCAACGGATTCTGGTAGAATGGAAATATACGTGTATTGGCGTTTTGCCAGATCTGATCAGAATTTTTTTTACGGCGGGTCAAAGTTTCCGCCCCTCGGAACTCGGAAAACACTCTGTAATCTAAATTTAATTATTGTAACCCCCTAAAACCCAGGCAGATTTTATGGTTTTGCGAATATATTTTGTTAGAACGTGATGATTTTATTGCAATCTCTGATGTAAATCAAACATGTACAATTTGTATTAATTAGGATAACTTTAGGACGCATGATTGATATTAATTATTTCTCGCACTCAACGTATGAGTGATATTAATTTCAAGTGTGTACTCATACAGAAACCTTAACGGATATCCAGCCTGTTAAGCGACTACAGTGATTTCAATATGTTTAAAGACATTCATAAAATCCCTAAAGGTATAAGGTTCGACGAAGTTTAGAAGGAGAAGAATCATTTTCGATTCGTATCTTCCAACAATTACCACTGACTACAACATACAACTGAAGCATTAGTAACACCTGCTGTGCCATCTTCACAGTTCCGGGGAGTATCTAAAATGTCTCCATGAAATTAGGGCAGCCTACAATTTCCTCAGTATTCAAAGGTCCGCTCTCCTGAGATGTCCCATACATTATTTATTCTTCATTCAGTGTAAAGACTAGTTTAAAATTACAAATAATATTCATCAAAAGATTATAGTTTATATTGTATCATCGCAGATCCTGATACATCTCAATTCTGCTACGTCGGGCAATGATTGATACTGTGCTCTATCGTTACGACGACCATCTCACACATACTGTATTCATGTATGTCTATCAGCTCGTTCAAATTCTAGAAGACTATCTATAGATCGGAATTATGTACCTACATAAAGCCTCAGATGTTGCTCCCATCTAGGCCTTCTCACAATGTTTTTGTCGTTCTGTTGTCGTTTGATGTATACTCAAAAAAAAAGGAAGTAATTTTGAGTTAAAATTAACTACAATCAAGAAAATTTGAACTTCGTATTTAATTTGTCCGACATGATCGATATTTATTTGCGAGTTCCAGGGAGTATGATTTATACTATTTATGAGTGAGTTTGAGAGCGTATGATGAATATTACATAATCAATTTGTCTGACATGATCGGTATTTATTTGCGAGTTCCAGGGAATATGATAAATGCCAAATAGTTAATTTGCCAGGGGAGCGTATGGTTTGTTAATTTAGGCGCAATATATGGTAATTTTAGTTGGTAATATTGATGATCTTAGACACTATCTGAGTACATACTTAATATACATTTTTTGATGTTAAAATTATATTTTGCCAGAGGAGCGTTTGATTGATATTTGTGTGTGAGTTCAATATCTTACGATAAAGGCTAAATAGTTAATTTCCCAAGGGAGCGTATGACTGATATTTATGTATGTCATCAATAGTGTATGATGAATGTCAAATAGTTAATTTTTCCAGGAGGGTATGATTGATTGTTATGTGTGAGTTCCAAGCGGGTATTAATTTATTATTGGTATTAATTTGTAAGTTTGATAGCATTTACTGAATGTCAAATAGTTAATTTGCCAAGGGAGCGTATGATTGATATTAATTGTCGAGTTCGATAGCGTATGATGAATGTCAAAGAGTTGGTCTGCCTGGGTAGCGTATGATTGCTATTTATTTGTGAGTTCCGTAAGACGCAGCATTTCATTCAGGATTTCCTTTATTTTCAATATTTCACTATATATTTCATTATTCCAATCAAATTCAACCAACAAATATTGCATTCTTTCTCACCAATTGAAAATGCCTTACAACAATGTTTGAATTTGTAATGCAATAAAGAACACCAAATTATTATCCATTATTCAAGACTGTACTAATATGTTTACATTCTACGTTCATACATCAAATTAAAATGTGTCAATTCCATCTAAATTTAGCAATTACATTTGTGAGTGCAACAACCAAACATTTTACACTGGCGATTAGTTTTGTCAATAAAATCAACATCGTAGAAAATTTGATTTTTTTTTCATTTTTCTCTGTATCAAACTTACCATGACGTTATATTGATGTTTTCACATTTTTTGATTCTATTGAACATTTGTTACGAAAACATCAAAAATCTGTGCACTTCTTGTTTTTTCCTGTATTTGCTTCTGACAATTTTCAAAATGACATCTCATCAAGTCAAAAAATACCAGATCACACGCATCAGAGGCAGTCATATATCATAAACAAAATGTATAACACAAATACTAGTGTCTGTACAAAATGTGTTAAAAAGAATATATGCATGTATTTGTTCTTGTACATGTGTATTAGGGTGTCTGTTATTGAAGGCATTTTAAAAATTGTGGATAAACAAAAGAGGTATACTTTGGATTGAAAACAAAAGAGTGGCAAAGGAAGCAATGGCAGTTAGAATCAAGTCTGGCATAATAAGGAATGTCACAGCCAATGTTAGGCATTAAACACATCACGTATGGCTCCGCTTACGGCAGATGCAATGCTCGCAAGCACAAACTTGTAAAATCACCGAAACAGTGTGCATCCTTACACTGTACGGCAAGTGTGTTTACAATTTTTGTCCAATATCTCGTGTGCACACAAAGACGGCAACATGTCATCTACATCCATTACCAAGATATGAATCTTATTTCTATAGTTCTGGTCTATTTCATTCTTTTCAATTTCACATCCATGTCGCACGACCTCTTTTGAATTGGAAATCAAAAAAAAACATATGTATATATGAAAAATGCTCAAAAGCTAAAGAGCAGATTGTAAAACATTGGAAATTGTTTATGAAAATACAAAATACATACACGCAACAGTTGCTGTCAATAACTATAAATTTGACGAAGGAAATAAAATACATCATTGCACGAGAATATTGGATTTTGAAAAATGTACAATTTCTTGCTAAAGGAAATCAAGCGATCATTTCCTGTCACCACCATCACAGAGCGACAAATACCTTTTCTAATAGACAACCAAAAACTTGAACATTAAATATTGAAATTGTTGTCATTTTGTGGAGGAAAAATAAAATTGAATTTTTCATGAATTTAATGCAATTTATTAACACCACAACTGGCACCAATTAATTTTCGAGTTGATTTAATATTTTTAATTAAAATTTGCTCTAGATTTATATGCAAAAAAAATGCAAGTGTTGGCGATTGCCATTAATTTGCACACCAAAACCTACTCGTTTTCTTCTTTTTCGTTTTTGGGTTACCACCAGAATGTGGCGGATTATTTGTGGAATTTTTGCGAGTATTGGATAAAAAATAAAATAAATTGTAGAATTTATAATATAAATCAATAGCTTTTGTATGTGACTTGGTGAATTTCAGCGCGTACAAGCCCACATTTCAAATATAACCGTGTTAATACAAGACTGCGTCTACCTTCTGAATGGCAGGTGACTTGACAGCAAATTCTGTACAAATTACTGAAAAATTTCCTAAAACATGACAGAAAACATTATAATGTAACCCTCCCATGCAAACTAAGGAATTTGGTACAAAAGTCAGCTAAGCTTATGTTTTTTGCAGAAAAATATATCTAAATTTTCATATTACTCATACGGACTCTTGGTATTCTTAATTAAAATTAATCATACGTGTAGTCGTATGTATTTTCATATTACTCATACGGACTCTTGGTATTCTTAATTAAAATTAATCATACGTGTAGTCGTTCTGCTAAATTTACATATATTGGGTGATTTCATTTATATATACTTTTCCAGTAGGGACTTTATGACAGATCGAACTGCCAAACTGTTATTGGATTTTTGTTCTAAATCAATGATTTTGGTACAAGAGTCTACCAAAGCTTCTTGTTTACAGAGCAATACAATTCCATTACCTTATTACTCATACGCTTATTGATATTCTTAATAACAATTAATCATACGTGTAGACGACCTGCATATTGTATATGTGTGCATCGCATTTTATGGCAGATAGAACTGTCATTGAATTTGTTGTTGTAAAGTAATGATTTTGGTACAAGAGTCCGCTAAAACTGCTGCTTTTGTGGATTTTTTGTGAACATACATTTAAATAGCCATATTTGTGATACGCCCTATTGATATTCTTTGTGATTTTGTGATATTACTTAAGCATATGATTAATGCTAAAATGTTATTTTACTAAAGTAGTGTATGATTGATATTTGTTTGAGAGTCAAAGATAGTATGATGAATGCTAAATAATTCATTTTCCATGGGAGCGTATAGTTGATATTTTGCTATAATATCGAAAGCGTATTATGAATATTTAATAATTTATTTGTCGGAGAGGGTATGATTTGTATTTATTTGCAAGTTCGATAGCGTTTGATGAATTTCATACAGTTAATTTGTCAGGAGAGAGTATGACTGATATGTATTTGTGATATTGGTGGCGTTTACTGCATTACAAAGGTTTAGTTTGCAAGGGGAACGTATGATTGATAGTTAAGTTTGATTTGGATGACGTATGATGAATGTGAAATAAAAAACTTTTGAATTTGATATAATCTTTGGTAACTCTAGTTGCTAACATCGACGATCTTAAGCACTGCCTTAGGAAATACTTAATAGAATTTGTGAGATAGTATTTAAGTGTAAGATTAATGTTGAATAGTTCATTTGCCACGGGGCGTATGATTGATATTTGTTTGTAATATCGATAGCTTATGATGAATGACAAATTGTTGATTTGCCAGCGCAGCGTTATTTGGGTGAGAATGATGAATCTCAAATAGTTAATTTGCAAAGGGGCATACGATTTGTATATTTACGTTAATATCGAAGAACTTAGTGACTGTCCGAATAAATACTTAACATAAATTTTGTTATAGTACTTAAACGTATGATTGATGGTAAAGTATATTGTTTATTTCCAGGGCAGCCTACGATAGGTATTCATTTGTGGTAATGTTAGCGTATGATAAATATCAAATAGTTATTTTTTTCGACATGATAGATATTTATTCGCGAGTTTGAGAGCGTACGATGAATATCAAATACGATGCTTTTGTAGATGCATACATACATTTAAATAACCATATTATTCATACGCCCTATTGATATTCTTAATCAAAATCGAGCATTACGTGTTTAACGACCTGTCAAATATATGTATATGTATGAATCAAATTTTACGACAGATCGACCTGCCAAAGTGTTATTGAATTTTTGTTATAAATCAATGATTTTGGTAGAAGAACCTGCGAAACTGCTATTTTTACAGATGCATACATTTAAATGTCAATATCACTCATACATCCTATTCGCAGTCTTAATCAAAATCAATCATACGTGTAGACGACCTGCAACATATTGTATGTATTTTATGACACCTCAAACTGATAAACTGTCATGACATTTTTGTTGTAAATCAATGATTTTGGTATAAGAGTCTGCTACAATTGTTGTTCTTTGCAGATGCTTACATTCAAATGTCCATATTACTCAAACGCCCCACTTATATTCTTAATCAAACTCAATCATACGTGTAGACGACCTGCGAAATATATGTATTTGTATGCATAGGTTATTATGACAGATCGAACTGTCAAACGATCATTGAATTTTTGTTCTCAATTAATATAAGAGTCGGCTAAAACTGCTGCTTACATTTAAATAACCATACTACTCATACGCCCTATTGATATTCTTAATCAAAATCAATCATACGTGTTTAACAACCTGTCATATATATGCATGCATCGGATATTACGACAGATCGAGCTGAAAATCGGTCATCATTGCATTTTAAAACTGTTGTTTTTTTGCACCTGCGTACATTCAAATGTCCATATTACTCATACGCCCTATTCATATTCTTAAGAAAAATCAATCATACGTAAAGACGGCCTTCAAAAAATATGTATGAATTAAATTTTATGATAGATCAACCTGCCAAACTGTTATTGCATTTTTCTTGCAAATCAATGATTTTGGTACAAGACCCTGCGAAAACTGCTACTTTTGCAGATGCATGCAGTTAAATGTGAATATCACCCATACGCCCCATTGATATTCTTAATCAGATTCAATCATACGTGTAGACGAACTGCAAAATATATAAGTATCCCGCGGTTATGACATATCGACCTGCAACATTCAATGAGTTTGGTTCAAGAGTCTGCGAAAATTGTTGTTTTTTTGCAGATGCATTTAATCAAATGTCCATATTACTTATACGCCCTATTAAGATTATTAATCAAAATCAATCATACGCGTAGACGACCTGCGAAATATATGTAAATTTAAGCATTCGATTTCACGACAGGTCGAACGGCTTACGTGTTATTGAAATTTTTGTTGTAAATCGATGATTTTGGTACCAGTGACTGGTAAAACTGTTGTTTTTGACAGATGCATATATATAAATGTCGATATTACTCATACGCCCCATTGAGTATCTTAACAAAAATCAATCATAAGTGTAGATGAAATATATATGTATGCATTTTTGTGCTTTATTATTTGCCATTTTCTCATGATAAACTTAAACCATTAACTACATTCACTCAAAATGTAGTTCAACAATTCGGGTCAAAAAAACCGCAGATGTATAAGGGCTGATATCACATCCAGACAAAACAACGGTTTGCTGAGGTTTATGAACCGTTCAAATTATAGGTCTATACATTTTCAAAATAAGGTCCCCTGGATCGTAATTGTCAATAGCGCCTGTTATGGCACCATAACCACGGACAATTTGCTACCTATAGTGGTAGTCTGCAGTCTCGACGACATTTTGGTGCCAACAATACGGTGCTACCTGTCACGCAGCCCATGAAATTATGACATTGTTGCGAGAACAATCCGATACATAGATAATCTGACGGTCGGTTCGGTGAAGTGGCCGCCAAGATATAACCCCGGGCATATATGCACCGTGGCAGTTCATGACAAAATGCATTCTGGACGTCCAATTTTGGATCACTTTTTCAAGCATTGCTGGCCGCATGTCACGAAGAACACACACAATTTGTGGCCTCCAAGGCATCAATTCTTGCTGGTTTATAAGCTTAAGCCAGTGAATTTATGTAGCCTCATAAGGAATAATCGAGAGGTGTCAAATCGCACGACTTTGGAGGTTAATTGACGCGTCCATTTCTGGAAACTAACTTATCACCAAATTTTGATTTCAATAAATCCATGACTGTGGTCGCTCCGGATCAGTGTCTCAGGTAATGATATCCATTGACCGTAACAAGGGCTCCGGCTTCATTTTTTTTTTGACGAAATAGGGTCCAATGATACCACCAGCGTGTAACCGCACCAAATGGTGAATTTTTTGGAACGAAATGGAGTCGGTACCATCTGTTGTGGTTTGGTCCCTCTTCATATGCGGCAATTTTGTTTACTAACAATCTCATTGAGCCAAAAATGAGCCTCATCGCCGAGCACAATTTAGCGCTTCAAAATCGGGTCAGTTTCCAACTATCGACGAAAGAGCGACGCAGATGATGGACTTAATTCCTGCACCAGCTGGATCTTATATGAATGAGCAAACTTTTCCAAGTAGTATACGGTAAGAGCCTCAAGGCCTACGACCAATGACAAATCGATAAATTTGGATCTTCTTTCACACTTTTGTTTACAGCGGCGATACTCTCTTCAGTACGCAGATTCTTTCGACGTGTTGGTGTTATTGCATCATTTAGAGAGTACGCTTGGTACGTATCTACGAAGAGGCACGTTGGGCAGAGCTCAACAACTTTTATCAGCATTTTAACTGGAAGCTTTGTTTTCTGGACAATGACATAGATGCTGCTGCTGAAATGATCGAGAAGATAATTTTGATTGGTATGAATTCATTCATTCCGACGAAAATTATTTCGGTTAAACCATCGGAAAAAAGTTGGTGTAACCAGACATGCAAGAATGCTGTCAGATCCAAAGAGGACGCGTTCAGAGACTGGCGTTCTAATAAAAACGTTGATACTGAACTGCTACGCAAACAGGCAAGATCCAAGTGTGCCAAAGTACTTCGACGCGAAAAGTTTCTTCACGAACAGCGTATTCGTGCTAAAGTCCTTTCTTTCCCTAGAGGAAGTAAGAACTTTTGGTCATTTGCAAGAAGAATAAAGGATAGTTCTTCCTCTATCCCAACTCTTCTTAAAGATGACATAACATTCACTGAACCGGTTGATAAAGCTAACCTCTTGGCTGAAATGTTTGCAAGGAACTCTTCCTTGCCGGATAGCAATCAACCACTCCCCGTGATCAATCACGTATCTTGTTCCATGCCCAAGATATTTTTTCGAACGCGAGGAGTTAAAAAGGTTCTTGCGAATCTCGTCGTAGGTAAATCCCCGGGCCCGGATGGCATATCTGCACTGGTCTTGAGTAGGTGCTCTTCGACACTGGCGTGTCCACTGCGCAATCTTTTCAACCTTGCATACCGTGCCGGAGTCTTCCCTGCGCGTTGGAAGGTTGCTAATGTCCAGCCAATCCCTAAAAAAGGTGATGCAAGTAACCCTGCAAATTACCGCCCAATTGCAATTTGTTCTACGCTCTCGAAGGTTATGGAGAGCATGGTTAACCACCATCTAGTGAAGTATCTTGAGTCCAATGACCTTCTTAACGATCGGCAGTATGGTTTCCGTAGAATGAGATCTACTGGAGACCTGATGGCGTTCCTTTCGGAACAGTGGAGTCGATCCATCCACCGGCTTGGTGAGAGTAAGGTAGTGGCTCTTGATATTTCCAAGGCCTTTGACAGAGTATGGCACGATGCACTCTTGTCAAAGCTCGCTGCTTTTGGTGTCGGTGATAACTTCACTCGATTTATATCGAGTTTTCTCAGAGATCGAACTATACGAGTTGTTGTAGATGGGGTTTCATCCGACGAGCATAAATTGACTGCAGGTGTACCACAGGGCTCTGTTCTTTCTCCTTCTCTTTTTCTTATTTTCATTGACGATCTCCTGGGTCAGACTGTGAATCCAATCTACTCTTTTGCCGATGACAGTAATCTCTGCCATTCTTATTCATTCGATCGTAGGCCAAGTCTTCAAGAGATTGAAGTCAAACGCCGGACGATGAATGAAACACTCGACCGCGATCTGGTATCCATTGTTGAATGGGGTCGAAAGAATAGAGTAGATTTTAATGCGGGTAAGACCCAGTGTTGTTTGTTGTCGCATAAACGTATTGCTGACCCAGGTGTGTCGTCATTGTCTATGGACGGTGTGGATATTGATGAATCAGACGCTCTTGATGTTCTGGGCATGAAAATACAATGTGATGTCCGTTGGGCAAAACATGTATTTGAAGTGTCGAAAGATGCATTCAAGTGTCTAGGCTTTTTAAAGCGGTGCAAGAAATACTTCACTCCCTCTGATCTTCTCAATATCTACACCACCTACATCAGGCCAAAGATGGAGTATAACTCCCATATATGGGCAGGTGCTCCTAGGACTTCTTTGGAGCTTCTCGACCGTGTCCAGAAGAGAGCGACGGTGTTAATAGGGGACAGTAGGGTATCCAACTCTATTGCCTCCCTTGAGCATCGTCGAAATGTGGGTTGCGTGTCACTTTTCTATCGATATTTCCACGGTATGTGTTCCTCGGACATCCGTCAACTTATGCCGGACGTGAGGATATTTAGCCGAAGTACGCGGCTTTCCAGGAACTCTCATCCGTTTTTTATCGAATGGCCGATTGACCGCACTACACACTATAGAGAAAATTCGTTCTTCAGCCGTACAGTCCGTATGTGGAATAAACTTCCGGCTAGTGTATTTCCCACCAATTGTGACATACAAACATTCAAGGCAAATGTCAACAGTCACTACTCCCTCTTTCCACCCTCTACTACCTCAATTTTCCTTCGCCAACACAATGCACTGCATTTATAGGGGGCATCCCCTGAGTGTTGGTTTGATAAAAAAAAAAAAAAAAAAAAAATCTATCCACAGTTCGACAGATGGCTTGCTCAGATGGACGATTATGTGCGCCATCACAATCACGAAGTCGTCTATAATTTAATTCTAAATAAAATCAAATCTAGTTTCATATGAGTATTAAAATCACTCATACGCCATGTCATTAATATCAATCATACGTTTCCGCGTGTAACACATTTTTCCGGAAGTTATTCCCATTACCGTTGATAGTGCAATGGTTAGTGTGTTCGGCCCTTGTATATGAGAACGTGGTTTTCGATCTCTGCTATGACCACCTTACAATTCTTTCGACGACGGTCACCTCGCCTAGTGACGGCAATACTATCGAGTAATTAGCTATGAAAAGGTCTCGCAAAACACCGTTCGGAATTGGTGTAAAACTGTAGGTATAAAGTCAGTAAGTATAAAACTGGAAAGATAACAAATCATGAGTTGTGCGAACCTCTCCACAGTCCGTAATGTGAAAACATTTCTTTTATTCACCCATTTAAGGAAGTCAAATGTTTGGGAGATGTATCCAAATTCTTCTGGATCTTAAAACCTTAATATTGACCACGTTTATCATAATCATAATTATAGAGGGAATATCCTCCCATGTGTATTCAATTAATACGGGGGTACATCAAAGCTCTTTACTCTCATTTTGTAGTTTCCGTCAACGACCTCCTCGGTCGGACTGCTAATCCTATCTACTCTTTGCAGATGACAGCGCTCCTATTCATTTGATCGTCGGTCTAGTCTTTCCGAGGTACAAAGAAAAAGACAGAGGATGAGTGATTAACTTAGCCACTATATGCAGTTAGTCTCTGGGTGGGTTCAGGCGAATCGGGTCGAGTTTAATTAGCCTAAGATCCAGTGTTTCATACCTTCCCACAATCACACATTTGACTCATCCCTGTCTTCGATTTCTATGGGTTTTGTGGATATTGAAAAATTGGAAGCTCTTGGTACTTCTTGTACATTAATAAAAACCTGTTGATATTCTGGGCATGAAAATACAGTGTGATATCCGCTGGAATTATCACGTATTTAATGTGTCAAAAGAAGCAGTCTGAAGTTTGAGCTCTTTAAAGCTGTATCGGAGATTCTTCGCTTTATCTGACAATCGCAATTTCAATAACCTTTTGACCTTCGCAAATATCAATATCAAAAATATATATCTCATATTTGGTACAGTGCCTCTAGGTCTACCTTGGAGCTTCTGGGCCGTATACAAGGGAAGGCAATGATGCTAATAGCTGACAGCAGGGTGCCCACCCTGTTGTCTCTTTAGAACATAAAACGTGATCTGGATATCGCTGTACTATCGATATATCCTTGGGATGTGTAAACCTGTGATATATATAGCCTCATATTAGAGGTTAGAGTTATTAGATTGTCCAGGAATTCACGTCCATGTGTTGTATAGATCGAACTACGTACTACAGAGGGAATTCGCTTTTCAGCAGAACAGTCCGAGTGTGGAACAAGCTTTCGGTGATTCTGATGCCAACAAGTTTAAGCCAAACATCAACAAACATTATTCGCTCTTTCCTCCTACTCATATCGCTACCTCCTAAGTACAAAACAATGCACTGCATTTATAGGGGGGATCCCCTGAGTCTTTATCAGATTTTAAAAATTATATATATATATATTATGCTACCCAATCCCAGCGAAAATTGTAAAACCTAAAAACGCAATGAATTCATAATTGAATACGTCTTTAGATATTAGAATATTAAATTAATATTAGTCAGAATATTAAATTAATATTAGTCATACGTCAAAGTGAATGACATCAATTATACGCACGAAAACTGGGAATACAACTCTCTTTTTAGACAATTACATTTTCAAGTGTTCAAATTCAAACTGTTATGGTTTCAGAGAAATAAAAGACATTTTCTAAATCTTGATTTGATTACCTACTAAACGTCTAATGATAACTCCTCGGTCGGACTGCTAATCCTATCTACTCTTTGCAGATGACAGCGCTCCTATTCATTTGATCGTCGGTCTAGTCTTTCCGAGGTACAAAGAAAAAGACAGAGGATGAGTGATTAACTTAGCCACTATATGCAGTTAGTCTCTGGGTGGGTTCAGGCGAATCGGGTCGAGTTTAATTAGCCTAAGATCCAGTGTTTCATACCTTCCCACAATCACACATTTGACTCATCTCTGTCTTCGATTTCTATGGGTTTTGTGGATATTGAAAAATTGGAAGCTCTTGGTACTTCTTGTACATTAATAAAAACCTGTTGATATTCTGGGCATGAAAATACAGTGTGATATCCGCTGGAATTATCACGTATTTAATGTGTCAAAAGAAGCAGTCTGAAGTTTGAGCTCTTTAAAGCTGTATCGGAGATTCTTCGCTTTATCTGACAATCGCAATTTCAATAACCTTTTGACCTTCGCAAATATCAATATCAAAAATATATATCTCATATTTGGTACAGTGCCTCTAGGTCTACCTTGGAGCTTCTGGGCCGTATACAAGGGAAGGCAATGATGCTAATAGCTGACAGCAGGGTGCCCACCCTGTTGTCTCTTTAGAACATAAAACGTGATCTGGATATCGCTGTACTATCGATATATCCTTGGGATGTGTAAACCTGTGATATATATAGCCTCATATTAGAGGTTAGAGTTATTAGATTGTCCAGGAATTCACGTCCATGTGTTGTATAGATTGAACTACGTACTACAGAGGGAATTCGCTTTTCAGCAGAACAGTCCGAGTGTGGAACAAGCTTTCGGTGATTCTGATGCCAACAAGTTTAAGCCAAACATCAACAAACATTATTCGCTCTTTCCTCCTACTCATATCGCTACCTCCTAAGTACAAAACAATGCACTGCATTTATAGGGGGGATCCCCTGAGTCTTTATCAGATTTTAAAAATTATATATATATATATTATGCTACCCAATCCCAGCGAAAATTGTAAAACCTAAAAACGCAATGAATTCATAATTGAATACGTCTTTAGATATTAGAATATTAAATTAATATTAGTCAGAATATTAAATTAATATTAGTCATACGTCAAAGTGAATGACATCAATTATACGCACGAAAACTGGGAATACAACTCTCTTTTTAGACAATTACATTTTCAAGTGTTCAAATTCAAACTGTTATGGTTTCAGAGAAATAAAAGACATTTTCTAAATCTTGATTTGATTACCTACTAAACGTCTAATGATAACTAATGAACTCCCTTAGGGATTCATTAATTACTGAAGTTTACGAAAAATAAAACTAGGCGCAAGGCAAGATAAAACGCTGACCATAATAATCGCGTGCCACATAGAGATCGTAAAAAAACACACACACAAAAAAACGCCAAGTAATGTCTTATTAATCTCAGAAAACAATACCCAGGGAAAAAAGTAAGTACAAACTGAAAAAAAAAACAAAACAAAAAACGAAGGAGCCTTTGCCATGGTACACCAATCATGGTACACCCCCATACTGATTGTATGTGAAACAATACCTACTAAACTACCTAAATAGTGCTTGAGGCAAAAGTTGCGGTCGTCCTTCTTTTCTTTATCTGTCTGCATCCTTCTTCTTGACGCTGCTCTCAACGTCGTTTGCCCGTCTCTATAGAAACTAGGCTGAAAACAACTGTCATCTAATGCTGGCTGCTGCTGTTGTTGTTGCTGTTATGAACAACTTTTCCAAGCTTTAACTTTGTTTATAATTAAGGTCAACATCTCTAAGGACAATACAAAGGTTGATGAGAAAAATGGCAAGAAAAACTGGAAACTAAACTAAGCAACGTCAGAGTGAAACTGAAGTGAAATGTGACGTGACGAGCTGAGATGAATATAACACAGAACTTAAGACAAAAGGTGCGTAATTAACATTAAAGTTAAATTAATGGAACGCCTCATTTTTGATGTCTCAAGAATTTTTGGAAGGTTATGTCTTAAGGGAAATGACAAACGCTACAGCAATGTGGATGTTGGAAACAATAGAATTTTCATTAACTGTAAAAAATAAATCGACAATGATATTGGCAATTTATTCAATTACCACTTCTGGGTTGGATAGAAATCTAAATAATTTAGAAATATTCAAAGAAAACTTGTGCCAAACTTCTACCAGCAGTGCACAGAACGTATCTCATCTTCAATTGATGAACTTATTAATTGACTTACGGTAACACAATTTCATTGGATATAACATCTTTCCTATTACCGGCCACGCAGGGATTGAGGATACATCCTCACAATAAACGAGCTGTATGCTTTCCATTTCCAGGGAATCTGTTTCAGTTCCACAACCACAACACCGTCTCCAAAAGGCTATGAATTGAAAAGCCTTTTCATGATTAATTATGTATTAGAATCGCGTGTCACCTAGCGAGGCTGGCCAAAATCATTTAATATCTGGTCACAATTATTTTGTGACTCAAGGTGTGATCAATGATAACCAGTTAAAGTCATATTCTTGGCTTTTCAAATCTTCCATTATTTTCGGAAGTTAAATTTTTTAAATTATGCCCAGATAGGCTATTAAATACAGGCCATGTGTAACGCCCAAACTATGCAGCTAGAATGGGACTAGAAACCTGAAAACTGAACATTGCACCATGAACAATTTGTTGGTTCCCATTACATCCCCTGAAGGGATTGAGCTTCTCAAAACCATTCCAGTTGGTACAAAACGTATATTTATTATTTAGTAGATGTAACACTGAACGTATAAGTACTATACAATCGAAACGAATCCCAGGCGTATTAGTAATAAAATAGTAACTAGTTTTTAGAAGAAAAAAATTTTTTTAGAATAAAATTAAATAACCTTTTGAATCAGTTCTCAGAATGATTCATCTTTCAGTTATTACATTTCACATCATGACATTATACCGCTGATGTCAAGACGTATGAGTATGAGTGATATTTATTATTATGTACAGTGGTCGTATAAGTAATATAAATGTTTCCGTCTAATTCATGTATGCAAGCTTTGTTTAGTTTTGTCAAAATCACTTCACAACAAATTGACGCTAATTTGATATTCTGGAACTGTGTCTTAAGCCAGTTGAGAGTTAATCGATAACTTGACACAAAATAATAACAATATTTGCATTCTAAGTGAATGAAAGAAGGAATATGATGGTCAATTCTCATTTGTTATTCCATTTTCGAGCGTTTTGTTCAAATAAATTTATTTTCCAATATTGGAGAATAAATTTATTAGAAAAAAGACCAAACGCTCAAACATTTTTTGAATATAATGCGAAAAGTCGGATAGATCATCACTTTTTCATCAATTTCCTGAAACATAGTTCATTATTGAAGCAATATGGAGACCGACTTGGATATCTTAAGAACAAAAATAAATAACCTTTTGAATCAGTTCCTTTGTTTATATTCGTCTCTTGGAGCAACAATTTGTACCCGACAAGTAGACAACGATTATCGACTGTAACCCGCAATTAAGGGATCAACCTTTCAGCGGAGAGTACAAGAACAGTTTTCAGAATGATTCATTTATCAGTTAATATACATATTTCCTATCATGATTTTATACTGTTGATGCCAGAACTGCTGAGTATAAGTGATATTCATTATTTTATACACTGAACGTATGAGTAATATAAATATTAACCCCTAACGGGTCAACACAAGCTTTGTTTAAGGTTAATCGGTCCAATTACCGTCGTCGTCGCCATTTTTAATGTCAACATCACTTTGTTCAACATCGAGGCTAAGTTGGTATTCGGCAACTGTGTTTCAAGTCAGTTGAGAGTTGATCGATAATTTGACAAAAAATATTATGTAACAACATTTGCTTTCTAAGTAAATGACTCAAGGAAGAAAATGATCAATTCTCATTTGTTATTCAATTTTTTAATTCGTTAAAATTCATGAATTCCCTACAACGCAGTTCACTATTGAACTAACATAGTGACCGACCTGGATGTCTTAAGAGAAAATATAAAACTTCAGTTAATATATTTCATATCACGATTTTATACTGTTGATATCATGACTTATGAGTATAAGTGATATTTATTATTTTATACACCGAACGTATGAGTAATATAAATATTAACCCATAGCAGGTGTACAGAAGCTTTGTTTAAGGTTAATCGGTCCTATTACCGTTTTCGTCTCCATTTTTATTGTCAACATTACTTCATTTCAACATCGCCATTACATGGAGGATAATTTGATATTCGGCAACTGAGTCTCAGGCCAGTTGAGAGTTCGTAGATAACTGGACGAAAAATAAAAACAATCTTAAGCATTCATACTGAATGACACAAGGAAGATGAAGCAAAATGCTCATTTGTTCTTCTACTATTTTATTGAATTCGTTAAAATTCATGAATTTCCCGAAACGCAGTTGGTTATTGAAACAAT
Source organism: Phaonia tiefii (assembly GCA_963931995.1). Classification (NCBI taxonomy): domain Eukaryota; kingdom Metazoa; phylum Arthropoda; class Insecta; order Diptera; family Muscidae; genus Phaonia; species Phaonia tiefii. The sequence continues at coordinate 298,648,643 of OZ008367.1, forward strand.
GTGGAATCCGACTTGGATAACTTATGTATAGAATTAAACTCCTTTTGAATGAGATTTCAAAATGATTCATCTATCTGTTAATATATTTCACATCATGATTTTAGACTGAAGCAAAATGCTCATTTGTTCTTATAATATTTTATTTAATTCGTTAAAACTCATGAATTTCCCAAAATGCAGTTCGTTTTTGAAACAATATTGAATCCGACTTTGATAACTTAAGAATAAAATTAAACACCCTTTTGAATGAGATTTCAAAATGATTCATCTATCTACTAATACATTTCACATCATGATTTTATACTGCTGATGTCAAGACGTATGAGTGATATTTATTATTATAGACAGTGACCGTATGAGTAATTTAAATGTTGACCTCTAACTCGTGTACACAAGTTTGTTAAAGGTCAATCGGTCCTACATCGGTTGTTGTCTTCATTTTTAACGTCAACATCACTTCGTTTCAACACTAGCATCACATCGGCGCTAATTTGGATTCTGTAACTGTGTTAAGACGACGTCGAGTGTTTATCGCTAACTTGGCAAAGACAACTACATTTGACATTCGTACTGAATGCCAGAATGAAGACAAACTGTTCGTTTGTTATTGTACTATTTTATTTAGTTCGTTAAAATTCATAAATTGCATGAAACACAGTTTAACAGATTTGAGAGTTTCGCCTGATGATGCGCATTTCGAAGATAGTACGCAAAAGATCTAATGTTATGTTGACTCTGTCGAACATATTGTCATACTGCTGAAACCATACGACGTCCGAGGCATCCTATTCAAGTTTTGGGAACAAAAAATCTTTGAGTATGGCACGGTAATGCTCGCCATTGACGGTATCGGACGCTGCTTGCTCATTGCCAAAGAAAAATGGGCATGTGATCCCGTCATGCAGGATGAATGTGCAGGATGAACGGTGAATCCCGAAAGTTTTTCCAGAAGGTAAGAAGATTTAATAATGGGCCTAATAATGAGCTGCCCTCCTGCAAGGACAAGAATGGGGATCTGGTGACTGATAAGCAGAGTGTGCTCAAAATGTAGAGAGACCACTTTCCAGCACTACTAGATTCTTCCACTGCAGATCAGGAGGTAATGATAGTGTAGATTGAAAGGCCGCAGTAAATACGAACAAGAACATTAACACGAAAAGCCATATGTTGCTGGCGTATGCTGACGACATAGACATCATCAGGCGAAATTAGCGAGAGGTTACCGCAGTATTTTCAAGAATCGAAAAGGAATCATCGAAGGTGGGTCTTGCTGTTAATGAGGGCAAGACAAAATTAATAGAGGCAATGACTAAAGAAACCTCTCGACTTGGTGCGCACTTGAGCCTTGACAACTGATTTAATTTTGAAGTAGTAAATGAATTTGTCTACCTTGGATCCGCCGGGAATAAGGACAGCAACGTCAGCCTGGCGATAGATAGGAGAATTGTGCTTGCAAATAGATGTTATTTTGGGCTCAGCAAACAGTTTAGGAACAAAACCCTCTCTCGACGGACAAAAGTCCAGCTATATCAGACTTTCATTTTACCTGTTTTGACATATGGCTCCGAAACTTGGGTCATATCGCAAGTGGATGAAACCCACCTGGGAGTTTTCGAGAGAAAAATTCTCCGTAAAATTTATGGTCCTGTTAGGGAAAACGGCGAGTACCGACGTCGCTGGAACGCAGAGCTATATAATCTATATTCTGACGTGGACATAGCTAGACGAATCAAATTGGGCCAATTGCGTTGGCCAGGCCATGTTATCAGAATGGATGAAGATGAGCCAGCGCAAAAGGTTTTCGATAACGTAACCGATGGAAGCAGGAAAAGTCAAAAAAAATCCCGCCATGCCATTGTAGATGCATCGGCTTCTCCTCGACAGCGGGTGGATTTTCCGATCCCCAAATGCGACAATTTTGTTTCTCAACGTAGCCGCTGAGGTAAAAATGAGTTTCATCGAAAAAGTTGATTTTTCGGTAAAAAAAAAAAAAAAAACATGCTCATCTTCAGCCAAGCGATCTTCAGCCCATTCAGCGAAGCGAAATGTCATCAGGTGGTCAAGAGGCTTCAGCTCTTGCACAAATTGGACTAATTGGTCTTTATGCAAAATTGTGGGCGAAGAAGTGCGAGAAATGTTCAGTTGCTGCGAATGGTGGCGAGTTGATTGTGATGGCGAGTTCGAGCACATTTTCAACTACAGCGCTAACAATGTTCAAAAGCTGAAATATGACAAAATTCATTATATTATGTGGACTATTTTTAATGGAAACAGCAAAATAACAAAGTTCGTTATTAACCCTTAGAAGGCAGTTAGTTTTTGCTTATTATCTAGCACTTGGGCTAATATTTGTGTTTTGGAGTGTTCGGACACATATAGTGAAATTTGATGGTGATAATTTTTGTGGAACATTTTGACCACGCCCCCGTCATTTTGGAGCAGTTTTTGCGAGATTTCAAAAAAAGTAAAAATTATGGTTATACGTGACAGTTAGAGGGTTAATTTGTTCCACAAAAATATTTATCTGAATCTTTTCTATAAAACTTCTGAACATAGTTTGTACCTCAGAAGTAAGGAACACACAATTTTGCATGCCGATATGTTGCAGGAAAGTTCCGAGGGGCGGAAACTTTGACCCGCCCAAAAAAAAATTCTGATCAGATCTGGCAAAACGCCGATACACGTATATTTTCTTTTAGACCTTTCTACCAGAATCCGTTGACAGAACCCCATCATTTTGAAACAAATCTAATTTTGTCTCACAGTGTAATCTGTCACTTCGAAAATGTCAAATTGATCATCCACTTCGAAATAACGAGGGGTTCAAACCCCAAATTTGAAATGACTCTCCGTTTATATACAGACTGTCTCAAGACTTTTCAGAAGTCGCTGGCATTAAAAGAATCGACTGAGGATAAGGAAATATGAGGACTTCAATTATTTCCCAATAATTTCTGAGACACATTGTGTCTTACAAATTTAAATGCCCAGTAATCAATTTAAAATGACAGCGATTAACCTACTCTAAATATCCCTAAGGATTTCATTTATTAAATAAAATGTCACCTTCTTTACTTCACCCTTAGTTCCCCCATTACATACCATGAAGACATAGGTAAGAAGAGGTGATTACAGGTATTGAACTTTGAGCTTTCATATTTGTTGACTCACCTCCTTCCACCCCCTTTTAATATGCTACACTGATCTGAACCATAACGTGTCATTTCAATTGCGTTACCACCCATAAACATCTCAATTTATATGATAATCATATGATTGTCATCTGTGTCTGACATCAATAATTATCTAAAATGACATTTTGAATTTGAAACCACTCGGGAGAGAGACAGAGAAAGACATGTAATTTTACTAAGTAGGTAGATACAAAACGGAATTGAAATTGGACTTGGACAAATGATAATTGCATTACAAGTTGAATGTGCACGAGGGCAATAATTTTATAAAAATTATAAACATCAACACAGGCAACATGATTTCTACAACAAATTGGTGTACAAAATAGCCACAATTACTGCAGAAAGGCGAAGAGAGTTGGGTAGGCGACAAAGTCTGGTAAATTTAAAATGTCATGTTTTTCGCAAAAAAATTGATGCAGTCATTTCGGTTTGCTCTATTGTTTTATTATACTCTGCCCAGAACACGTAATGGAGTAGGTTATAATCTTACAAGTTTTACTGCATTGTAATAGACCAGCAATGATGTTGTCCAACATCCCTGCCCGACCAACAAATCAGTAATACACATTGGAGCCAAGTATTGAAATGCTTTACGATTCGGTATTAAGACCAATTTTTTTCCCAAAATGCATTCATGAATTAGTGTTCAGGAGAATGAGAATGGTTTTGTATTACAACTAGAGCCTGTGGTTTTGTCATCTATGTGAGTATTTTGACAATAAGTCCACAGGCACCAACGGCTTTATACAACACTAGACCAAATGGTAGACACGCCACCTTTTTTCGGTTGCAACCCTAATGAAATAGTTCATGAGTGTTTGCATTCAACATGACGAGGCACCGTGGGACTAGAGGAGAATATTTGTTGTAGTTCGATTACACTGTGCGTAGTTTTTTAAGTTATGGAAATATAACCATACACGGACACCACTACGTGATAAAAGTCAAAAAAAAGGCCCGCGTCTCCCAGTTTTGCCCAAAAGTCATGCACTTTTTTTTATGGGCCCCAAAGATCTGGGGCCTCAGTGTCATTTTTGCAAATAAGTGACCATATTGTCAGGCTCATATCTTGCAAACCGTTAGGTACTTTGATTTACTCTCTGAGGAAAAGTTGTAGCTCTTGTCATGGTGAACCTTCATATTGAAGGTCAAAATCACAAACAACTTCAAAATATTAATTTTTTTACCTTTTTCCCCCTGTTCAGGTCCATAGGTAGCAAAAATTCAAGGAAACAATCAACTAAAAAAATGTACCTAAGATCTCAATAAACAACTTTCTCGAACATATGAACTTTCTCGAAGGAAGACGAACTCAAAGGAAGACTAAACATAGGAAGATGAAGACTCCGCTGGTGGTGTCAGGTTGACGAATCCCTGCGTATACTTGGTATTATCAACTCGAGAGAAAAGGTAAAAGATCGAACTGGTTGGCGAAATATGTTATCTTCGTTTTGTGAGATCCCTGAACCCCCGGGGTTGTTCGAGACCGGATAAGTAAGTTAGGTCACGATGACTCTTAGTAACTCGCAAAAAATTTGTTGTCCAAGAAAGAAGCCAAGGAGAAAGAACCACATTCCCTGGAAGAGTGGAGAAATAGCGGACATATGGAAGTCATGCCAAAAACTGCGAGTATTTACTAGAGTGAAGTCTTCGAGGGAAAAGGAGAACTAAGATCGGTAGAAAAGTTATTAAAGGCAGTACAGGAAAGGAAACTCTTGTATGGTCTACTAAAGGGTTTTTTTTTTTATTCCGATAAAAATTGAAATTGTAAAAATTACGCAAAATTTAAATTCAAAAACTAAATTGTTCGAGCGTTTGATCGTATTTTTAATTAATTTATTCTTCGATATTTCGCTACCCTTTGGGTAGCATCGTCATATTGTTTTCGTTTCTAATTAATAATTGTGTTTACCTTCCTGACGATGCTACCCAAAGGGTAGCGAAATATCGAAGAATAAATTAATTAAAAATACGACCAAATGCTCGAAAAATTTAATTTTTGAATACCATACGAAAGGTCAGATAAATCGGCATATGGCCACCGCTGCTATCCATGATAAAACGCATGCTGAACGTCCAATTTTGAATCACTTTCTCGAGCATTTCTGGCCCTTTGTCACGAATAACACGAACAATTGTGGTTTCCAAGGAGTCTATTGTTGCTGGTTTCTCAGCATAAACCAGTGTCTTCACGTATCCCCACAGGAAATAAGCGAGAGGTGTCAAATCGCACGACGTTGGAGGTCAATTGACAGGTCCACTTCTTGAAATCAACTTATCTCCTAATTTTGATTTCAATAAATTGATAGTTGCGGTCGCCGTCTGGCACGTACTGTCATCCTGTCTAAACCACATCTCGCCCAGATCAATCTCATGCATATTTTCAAAAAAAAAGTCATTAATCATGTAGCGGTAATGATATTCACTGACCGTAGCGCGAGCTTTGGCTGCATTTTTGGAAAAAAAATAGGGTCCCTTGATGCCACCAGCGTGTAAACCGCTCCAAACGGTGTATTTTTCTAGATGTAATGTAGTCTGTAGGGTCTGTTGTGGATTGGTCCCACTCCATATGCGGCAATTTTGTTTATTAAGAAACCCGTGAAGCCAAAAATGTGTCTCATCGCTGAACACAATTTTGCGATACAACATCGAGGCAGTTTCCAACTGCTCAGAGTCCAATAGCGAAAGAACCACCTATATGATGGTCTCGTGGCTTTATTTCCTGCACCAGCTGGATCTTATACGGGGTGTACGCCAAGATCTTTGAGCAAAATTGTCCACCTAGTGGACGGACAGAAAGAACCCCAATTCCTGCCGAATTGATAAATTTGGATCTTCTTCCACATTTTCGTGTATAGCGGCGATATTCCCTTCCGTAACGCCCATTCCTTTGACGTGTTGGTGTTATTGCATTATTTAGGGAGTATCTGCACGCTGAAAAATAACGGCTCAACAACATATTGCAGGACGCATCTACATGTTTGCAAGCATTGTTTTCATGAATTGAAGATCTACTGCTATTTCATTTCTTCTTTGTCTGTCTCGTCTTTAGTTTTAGCGGCTTTCAACAGACAAAGCCACATTTGGGTCTCCAAACCACATATTAGAACCTGTTAAGATTTGTGCCACGAACATGTTATATTGAATGGCAAACACAATGTGTTTGGGCACAAGCATAGTATATTTGCGACAAGCTACAAACACGTTACATTTGCATCCAAACAACAACAAAAAGACAGAATTTTCAGCGTGTGGGGTATGAAATCTATCCACAGTTCGGCGGATGGCTTTCTCAGATGGACGATTACACTATGCAGCAAAATTTAAGGTTTTGCTTTGGGGGTGGACGATTCCTGCGCCAAACGATCACACTAGGTGAGTGTAGTCAAACCGCAAAACTTCAGACCGCTGTGTAGCTACACTTTTTTTTATGGGCGTGGCAAGTTTGAATTTTCTTATCCCATACTGTCCGAAATAAATTTAAACATCGAGTATAAATATTGAATTGAGGGAATTCTTGTGATACCACCTGTGCAATGAAATTTGACAAGGATTATTTTTGTAGAATATTCGAAAGCTTTATTTCAAAATTTTCGTAGAATATACAAAAGCTCTGTTACCTAGTGTGATCATTTGAGGCGGGAATCGTCCACCCTCAAAATTGGTGATGCACGTGTTAGCTGCGCCATAAAAATCACTGAGTCGTCTATAAATTGCGCCAATCAATGACTGAGTTTTAAAGTAAATTTGAATAAATTACTAGAGTTGATCAAGCGCGCGAATATATTCCTGATGATTTGCTGGAGTACACTGATCATAAATGTCAAAAAGTGAGCGCAGAATGACAGTTCGTTTGACAGTTAACCCTATCGTAAGTTCCATTTAAGTAAAAAAAAATAATTACAGCAGACAGTTGTCCGAGGCCTTCGGCCACGGACTGTCCCTGCAGGCTGTGTCAGAGACACGGCCATTAAGTTTAACGTAGAATACGCCATCCGATAAGACAGAAAACATATATAACAATAAATTTATTTGCTTATATTATTTATCATTTATTGTTATATATGTTTTCTGTCTTATCGGATGGCGTATTCTACGTTAAACTTAATGGCCGTGTCTCTGACACAGCCTGCAGGGACAGTCCGTGGCCGAAGGCCTCGGACAACTGTCTGCTGTAATTTTTATATTTACCAACGGCATTTGATTCAAGTCCGTTTAAAAAAAAAAATATTATGTTCAATTTTTTTTAAACTTAATTTAATTTATGTATTTGAATTAATATTTTTATTGAAATAAGTTCTGCGAATGTTGAGAGGGCCGCCCTAATATTAAAAAAGGTTTACCTTATCGAGTCTTCGCATTAGCATTCGAGCGTTGTGTGAAAGCTTTACGCTTTACAATTCAAAATTAATGTTACAACAGCTTTATTGAAGCTTTCGCAAAAAAGCTTTATTACGTTAGCTTACTGTTTGTTTCACTTTTTACTAGATACATGTTGCCAAGCAACATTAGCTTGCTGTTCGTTTCACTTTTTACTAGATACATGTTCCTAAGCAATGTTGAGCAACCAAAAACACTCAACCAAACACCACACATATGTTTGAGTGTATGTGTTTAAACAATTTTCATTTGAGAAATTAAAATACTAGAAATATATCAACCAATATGAAATGTATATCAAACGAAAGATAACATCTTCATTTACCTATAAAAAAATTTTAAAAAAATTCATCTAGCCGTTTCCTCAAATTCAATGAAATAAAGATTACAACAATAAAAACGTGACATGACTCCTCATACCGCAAGGTAAGACGTATTCTACGTCAAAAAACACGCTTTATTTGTGTAAGGAATGTCGCCCATAGATTAATTTATACATGGATTTGTTAACTCGCTCATCGGTTTAATGACTGAAGTGAAGCGATCTTATGGAAGTTCAGTTCTGTCGCTGATGTTTGACAAACACAGCTGAAATTGTTACTGTGAATGTTCAAAATATGTAAATATATGAGCATCGTGAATACACAAAACTAATATTGGAGGATTTTGTTCAATGTTGCGGGCAGAAGTTCCTTTCTGATTGAAGAAGCGCAAAAAAAAACGTCAGATGAGACGGACAACAAATCTATATATAAATTAATCTATGATGTAGCCTATCTAAGGCAAACGAATTTATAACAGATTACGTTGATTAAATTCCAGCTATCATAATGGCATCCAAGCGCCATCTGTATGTGAGTAGGCAACTTAAAATAGTTTTTCACGGTGGTGGATACTTTGTATCATTTTAACACAGATTAGCTTGATTATCAAGCTTAAAATATTAAGGCTTTATACTGTTAATACAAGCGCAAAACATTTTCAATGTTGAAGTTGTTTACTACTTGTCCCACTGTACTTCGATTGCAGTAAATATCGAAAAACCAAAAATTCTTTAAAGTTGGAAGGTTTCTCTTGGCACTTAAAAGTTTCTTCTTTTAAAATTTACATAATTTTCGGGTAATAAATATTTATAACATTTTGCACTAAATGTACTAGAGCGAGGGGGTTCAATACAGGCAAAACTGCACAAACATTTTAGCAGGTACGAAAATGTATGCAGCTGCATGTAAACTGTGGGTAAACGAGTTAAGGGTCTGAAAACGAGCAATTATCATTGAACATTCAAGCCCACATTCCCATTCAAGAGTCAAGTGGAAGCTTCACTCAAGGGCTTAAAACATACACGTTGGACATGAAAATAATATTTTTAACAATTGTAAATTGAATTAAATGTAAATATTTTATTTATTTTTCTTTGTTTTTGGCAGAGGAAGTCGATCCAACATACGGACTGGATCCTATAGCCTACACAAAATTGGAAACGCAAATCAATAGAATATTTAAGCATTCCAAGTGTGATTTGCTTCATTGAATTTTAATGCGGATACATTTCGTTTAGGCCGCAGTACGAACTTCCTTGCCCTTCCTATAAGGCAATAGGGGGTATTTCTGGTTATTTCAATTCGTCGCATAAAGTGTTTTGGGTCAATTCCAGATATTTTTTGGTTCCTCTGCTCTGTTGTTTACAATTATATCATTTACGCTTGATTGAATATTTATAATCATGCAATCAAATTAAATGTGTATAGGAATTACGATATGGGCAGCTGTTGGAGGAAAGGAAGAAAATTTGGTAACGATGTCTATTGGTAAGTAAAATCTTGATACTCGTATGAAACAAAATAGGAATAGGTTGGTGGCATCATGGAGGTTAACCATGATTCTTTTAAGGCTTTAGAAAATAACGCAAATTTTAACACAAAACAAAATTATTTTGAATTTAGATTAGGTTAGCTTACATGTTAGTGGCACTTAGACCTACCAGTCCATAATCCGACCACGAGCTAACGAAATTAAAAGTTAACCCCACCGTAGAACCATTTAGTTTGCTGTAAGAAGCTCAAGATCTTGTCTACGTCTATCTGAGAAAATTCTCCCAGTTCCTTAAATACGTAGGATCCCCTAGTAGACATCCTCCTGCAGGCCAATGCTCGACACGTGCACAGAAGATGTTCAGTGCATTCGCCTTATTAAAAAAAAAAAAAGTGAGAGGTTTGAGAGACGTTTTTGTATAAACTGCCTTTCAAAGCTCTCACAACTTTTTATGAATAAGGCCGTTAGTCTCGCCGCCTGTCTACCAATCAAACAGTGTCCACACAAAACCGAAAAAAGCATTGATACCTTTTGCTTGGCTAAGGATAGAAGCTTCATGGATCTCCTGCTATCAACTATGGGTTAGATTTGTCTTGAGCGTACACGATCTGTGCCCCTCGTCAATCTTTCCTGCATCACCATATAGGAGATTTTTTTGCAGAATATGCTCACATGTCGCAAGGGGCATGCCAACACTTTCCAATTTGTGTAACCTGTAAGGTAGCACCCAGTCTGGCCAGCTCGTACGCTGTGCTGTTCCCCAGAATATCTCTGTGCCCTGGCACCAACATGTTGTGAATTTCGTAATTTTGGGACATCTTGTTACGAGATCTGCCGCAGTCCTGGAGTACAGCAATACTGATTCCTGGAACTTGTTGATCGCCTGACTGCCACAGAAGACATTGACCCCAAACACTGCTCGACTATTATCCCTCAGACAGTTGGCCACTTCGCTCTATCGAATAATTAGCAACGAAAAGGCTTCTTAAAATACCGTTCAGAGCCGGTGTAAAACTAGTACGCACACTGCTCAATTATTGTGAAAAGCTCTTCCCAGTCCCAGTGGCCGACGGTGGTGCAATGGTTAGTGAGCGCGCCTCTTGTACAGGAGATCCTGGGTTCGATCCCTGCTCCGACCACCTTAAAATTTCTTGACGGCGACACTATCGAGTATTTAGCCATGAAAAAGTCTCTCAAAATACCGTTCGGAACCGGTGTAAAAATGTAGGTCCCAATCAGTGAGTATAAAACTATAAAGAGCACAGCTCACTGGTTATGGAAATCTCTCCCCAATTCCTTCATGGGATGTTATGGGAAACCATTTATTTTTTTTTCTCCCAAGCCCCTTCTCGCTATGTAATGGGAAACTGTAAAAAACAATAACCAGCTTGGCATAGGCCGGGTTTACACCTAGCCCATTTTCTCTCGCCTATCTGCAGAAAGTCCGCAAGCCACCCTTGGAGAATGTCCCTTCGTATATAGGGGTACTTGCAGCGTTCAATTAAGTTCAGTTCAATTCAATTAAATTAAATTCAACTTAATTCAATTCAATTCAACTCAATCCAATTAAATGCTATGAAATGAAATTCAGTTCAATTCAGTTAATTTCAGTTCAGCTCCGTTCAGTTCAACTCAATTCAATTCAGTTCAATTCACACTAATTCATATCAACGCAATTCAATTCAATTGAAATCAACTTAATGCAATTCAATTCAGTTAAATTCAATTCAAATCAATTCAAATCAATTCATTTCAATTCAATTTAATTCAATTTAAATCAGTTCAATTCAACTCAATTCAATCCAATTCAATTCAGTTCAATTCAATTCAATTCTGTACAGTTAAATTCAATTCAGTTCAATTGAATTTAGTTCAGTTCAATTCAATCCAATTCAAATCAATTCATTTCAATTTCATTCAATTCAAATTAATTCAGTTCAACTCAATTCAATTTCATTCAATTGAAATCAATTTAATTCAATTCAATTCAACTCAATTCCATTCAATCCAATTCAATTCCATTCAATCCAATTCAATTCAATGCAATTCAATCCAATTGAATTCAATTCAATTCAATTCAATTCAATCCAAAACAATTCCATGCAATTCCATTCCATTCAATTCAGGTCAGTTCAACTCAATTCAATTCAATTTAATTTTATTGCCAAATTGTCAGCATTCGCAAATATTTTCGCACCTGACCAATATTCCACTCCATTAATCTAATTTAATTTAATTTAATTCAATTCAATTTAAATCAATCCAATCCAATTGAATTGAGTCGAACTGAATTCATTTCAATTAAATTCAATTCAATTCAACTCAATTCAATCCAATTCAATTCGGTTCGATTCAATTCAATTCAATTCAATTCGATTCAATTCAAATCGATTCAATTCAATTCAATTGCTTTCAATTCAATTCAATTCAGTTCAATTCAATTAAATTCAATTCAATTAAAATGATCTCAACTAATTTCAACTCAACTTAATTCAATTCAAGTTTATTTAATGCAATTCCATTCAATTCAATTCAACTGAAATCAATTTAGTGTAATTCAATTCAATTAATTTCAATTCAATTCAATTCAATTCAATTCAATTCTAATCAATTCAATTTAATTCAGTCAATAAAGTCCAATTAAATTCAATTTTTACAAAAATTTACACATATTGTCATTATTCCATTCAGTGCAACCATAACCCGGTTTTCCGAAAAAGTGATTCATCGAATAAACCGAAACCCAGTTATTCAAAAATATCGGTGGTTTGAACACTCTAGTAAGTACCTACCCCTTTTGCCTCCTCTAGAAGACATCTTAAGGGTACGGTATCTTGCCCCCGGGACAGATGTTCGTGGTCCCTTGTCATCAAGGGGCATGTACGATGCTACCAACAAAATATTGGATCCGTTTTGGTTCATAATTGCCATTACTGATGTCTCTGTCGTGAATAATAGGCCGTTAACAATTCCAATTGAAAAGGTCTGAAAATGTGTGGTATTTTTAAATAGATTGAATCTAAAAGTTGGGCCTAAAAGTGTGCAACATATTTTAAAATAAAAATAGTTAAAGGTAACATATGACTGCAGCTCTGAAATGCGGTCCTTCGAGCCGCGATTCAACGAGTTTTTAATATATTCGTTATTAGGTTAACGCTGCTTCTACGCAAATCAAGTATTAACAATTTTTTGATCACATTTTCCATTTTTTGTTGTTTTGTTCGTGTTTTAGTTTCCCTCTGCATAATTTCCAATTATCTGTATTAATAATTCAATACATTTCCCTTTACTTTTCCCCTTGACTGACCCCTTCTTTATAGATTTTAGAAATAGTTTTTATAACGAACACACTTCAGACGGCCATAAGTGCATGGAAATGTGCAAAATATAAAGAAGGAAAAACATGAAACGAAAATATTTGTTTGCTTAAATTGCCAATAAATTTCAAGGTCTTTTTAATAAAAATAAAAAAAAATATATAAACACAACATGATGATGACTATGGTTATGATGATGATGATGTAAATGAAATCGATAAACATTTAATTTTGTTTTCTTCCATTTTACTACAAATATTTTCCAAGAGGTGCAGCGCGCGGTTTCAATTTGCAAGCGTTGCTCTTATTTTCGCAGTATAAAAGCAAACAGTTCGACGGGGGTGGGAATGGGACACCGTGATTACAAAAGCAATAGAAACTTGAAGATTATTCTGCGCCATTAAGGCTATTATGTTTCTAATCAGTCACGCTATTCACAACATGACTATCAAAAAACACTGCGAATCGTTCTTGTCTTATTTTTTTATTTTCCAATTAACAAAAATCACTTGAATCGTTCAAAAAGCTTTAAGAAACACAAGAAATATGTTTCAGTTGAATATTAAAGCCATTTAGAAGCATTTTGTATTGGAATGTTCCACTCTTACTTTAATACTTACTTCCTTACTTACGTGGCCTCAAACAATCCAGAGGGGCCAAGGGCATTACAAAATGAGGATAACATGTTCCTCCACCCGACTCGATCTTCAGACGTTCTCCTTCAGTAGGTAACACCAAGATCTCGTAGGCAATCTTACACCTGGTCCTTCCAGCGAAGCCATGGTCGTCCTATTTTCGATGTCCTTCGAATACTTTTCGCACTGGTTCCTTCTATCCATTCTACTAACATGGCCTACCCAGCGTAAACATTCCGTTTTGATCCGCATAACTACGTCGATGTCGGGATACAGAATATACAGCTCGTGGTTCATACGTGGTCGATACACGCCATTGTCTATTATTGGGACATAATAGCATTTTTCCCTGGAAGACTCCCAGAGAATTCTGCGCCATAAAGCAAGACAGTTTGTATGAGAGTCTGATATAGTTGGACCTTCGTTTCTCAAGAGAGGATCTTATCTCCAAAGTGCTTGCTTAGCCCGAAATAACACCCGTTTGAAAGTTACGGGAATTTGAAATTGCGTCAACTTTCACCATGGAGTGGTCAGATAAGGACACCCGTATCGCGTTTATAGCACTTGTTAAGTCCTCGCTGAAAAATCGGTTGTTTTTTGTTTGATATTCAATATTACATGTTTGAGACACAATGATTAATATGTGATAACATATGTATTTGCGACCCAAATATATCTGTGTTTGTGATACAAATGCAACCGTGTTTGTTGCACTGTTTATGCTCACTCGAGAGCAAGAGAATAAAAGAGAAGCAACGAGTGTGTATATCTTGTAAGTGTGTATCTGTATTTTTGGATTATTCTCATCTGCGTGTATATTCCAGATGAATTCAATGTTTCTGATTTTGGCTGATGTATTGCGTTTTAATTTCATGTATTCAGTCGTCAATGGTTCATCGGACAGAGGATATCAGAGGACCGGGTTGATCAGTGAAAGAAGAATAAACAAACTCTCAGACGGCTAAATTATTTTTGATGTTGCTTTGGCTTTTGTGTATGGGTTTCGCACATAGTTATGTCTGCTACCAAAGTGAGAAATGATTTTGAGGAAAGAAACTGAAGAGGGCAACAACGTGAATTCCTTTTTCTGCCTCTATTGAGCCTCTATTGAAAAATTCGGAATGACGGACCATTTGTGAAGTATAATAAAATAAAACACAAGTAATTAATAATATGTCTTGCATGAACTAGATTTGTATATTAGTATATTGTTCGTGTACCAACGCATAGTGATAACCAATGCATAGTTGAAACCTTCTGAACACAAAAACGTGAGAAACAACAAAGAAAAGAGAAACAACAGAGCAGCAGATTTAAAACAAAACAAATAGTACAATCAAAACTTGTAAAAATTATTTAAATATATTAATTATTTCTATTAATTATTTATACAAATAAATGTGGATATATATTAAAAAAAATTTATTATAATAAATAAAGAAAGAACGAATAATTCGTTTCTAAATATTATTATGTTTGGGAGGAAATGCGCATATGATTCCAAGTAAGCATATGGAGGTTTGGGGGAAACACGCGAATGCTTCCACGTAAGCATATAGATGTTTTGGATGAAGCATGCATATGTTTCCACGTAAAAGATACATATTTGTCAGTAAACATGCTAATGTTTGCATTTAAATACTCGTTAGTTTGGGCCTTGCAAACATATAATTGTTTGAAGTGTGTTCCAAACATATACATGGAATATGTTTGGGAGAATATGTTACAGAGGCCGTTACAGAAGCGCGTGTGGAAAAAAAACGATAGTTTCAAAACGCTCCGCCCGCTCGACATTAGTCGCATGTTTGTCTACAGGGGCAAACAATTGTTCGAGGAGACTGGAGATATAACCCAGCGGCGGAAGTCGCAAGGCCTTCCGCAAATAAGGTATGCGGAATGGTTCTTTTGTAATGCCTTCCTAAAATAAGGCCTGCGGAATGAATGCATTATGTCATCATATATAACCAAGAAGAAGATTTTTACAATTTTTAGAAATTTCGTTTCCGATTCTTTTTAACCGTAATTTTATTGGGAAATTTCATAAAAATTTAAAACTATATTTTTTATTTAATATTTTCCAGAAAATTTTTAAAATTTTCAATTTGAAGTTGGGTGTGGTACAACTTTCTAAGATAGAGACATACATACTTATAAATAAATAGGAAGAAGTGGATAATGATTTTGTGATAAAATAAATTATTTTAATTTTATTTTTGTTTATTAAAAATAAATTAAAGTAAACGCCTTCTAAGGTCTTCCTCTTTGAATGCCTTCTAAGGCCCAATCTCATACAATGTTAAAAAGAAAGGAGGAGGTAATGTGTAGGGAAGGCCTTCCGTATTTTAAAGAATGCCTGTTTGGTCGTGATTTCAGGCCTTCCAGATCATGACTTCCGCCGCTGGGAAAAGACTGCCTCCGCTCGGACCAATCACGAACCGTTCCGACACAGCAAGTCATCAAAGCCGAGAAAGCAAGAATTCAACGAAATGCTCTCCGGAACCAGCAAATCATGGCCCGTGAGATGAAAATCATGCAAAAGTCCATGAGTCGAATTAATAAAAAAACACTTGGGACTTGGAGCTTTCAAAGGGCGTACTGGAAAGTTGTTATGTGTAAATTTGAAAAAAAAAATAGGATAGGAAAATCCAAACCTCATTTGGTGTAGTACGATGAAAACTTGCATAGGACAATCTTGTTTACGGATGAAAAAATTTGTACCGTACAGGAAAAATTTAACAAACGAAATGATAGGGTTGATGGACGATCATCTAAACAAGCATCTGAGCTTATCCCACGGGTCGAAAGCGACATCATCCAGCTGCAGTCATCGTTTGATGAAGTGTCTCTTATGATGGGGTAACTGTGTTCAATTTCTGTGAACAAGGGTTGAAAACTTCGGTCAAAGTTTACCAAGAAACCGTTTTGGAAGCAGTTGTGAAGCAGCTTAACAATTCCCCGTCCCAAAACTAGCCGCAGACATTCCAGTAAGATTCAGCACCAACCTGGCTTCGAAACAATTTGTCAGCATTTATATGCTCTGAAGAATGACCCTCTGGCAGCCCTGATCTGAACCATCTGGATTACAAATTGTCGACAGTTTTAGAGGACATGGTCTGCCACGAAAGACACCCCAACATTGATTCTCTTCAGACATTTCTGGTTCATGCTGCAGCCAATTTTCCAAAGGATGAGGTGCGTGCAGCTACTGATGATTGGCCAATGCGACTTAAGGCATGCGTGAAGGCCAAGGACGTACGTTTTGAATCAAACTTAGGTTTTTGTATACAATACATAGCAATAAATATATAAAAAAAAATGGTTGAAAAACGTTCATTAGTTTTTGTTTTATAGCCCAAAATATAAGTAACAGTATACATGTCCCTACAGTAAATACTATTTGAAATTTTTATTGTAGAACAATTGTTGCGCCACCCTGTATCTATCTTGGACAAATATCTTATCTACATCGAATGAACCAAGAATGTCATTTTCAAAAATTACATTTTCCAGGAAATACTGCGTTCTCTAACCAACTTTTTTAGCCAACCTCGTACCTGAAGATTTTATCAATAAACACTTAAAAGCAGATAAATTTAAAAAAAATCGATGAATGTTCGAACTCACGGGCGATGTGTTAACACCTTTTTGTTACACCGTTTCTTTGATTTCTATGAACACATTAGTAAATGTTATATTGGAAAATAAAAAAAAGAATAGTATTTGTACTGAAGGCTCTTCTGCTATTGCATTTTCTTTCTTCTTACATCTGCTTTAACATTAGATGTAATATTTTTAAAATATATAAAGCAATATTTAGCTCACTGAAATAATTGTTTTTGTTTTGCCATAAACAGACCGACGGCAAAAAGTATTGAATAGCATAGAGAACTTATTGCACTCTTTTTCCGCTCACGAGTAGAGGGTCTGAGTAAAAGAACATAAACGAGTCTTATTCTCTTTATAGAATATTTCAATATAAATGCACCATTTCGACAATGTTATTACATAAAACAATACAAGAAGCATAAATATATCAAAACGCATCAATGTTTCACATCAAAAGTAATTTAAGTCCTACAATTTGATCCATGAGTTCTCTATACTATTGAATAATCTTTGGCGGCGACGACCTGCTTCTTTGTTCTCTGCCTCTAAATCAATACCATCATACTTATTTTCAGGCAGAGTCTATTGTTGTACAACAATCACGTATGTGAGCTAACACTGCATGTTGTCTGCATGTGTTAACTTTGATAGCTTGCCCTACCCGTGCCTATAGATGTTAACACATCAAAAAAATACACTTATAATACTGTGCGACACCATAACAAATTATGGGGTTCTGTCAACGGATTCTGGTAGTAAGGTCTAAAAATAATATACGTGTATCGGCGTTTTGCCAGATCTGATCAGAATTTTTTTTATGACGGGTCAAAGTTTCCGCCCCTCGGAACTTTCCTGCAACATATCGGCATGCAAAATTGTGTGTTCCTTACAAAAATTATCGCCATAAACTTTCACTATATGTGTCCGAACACTCCAAAACACAAATCTTAGCCCCAGTGCTAGATAAAAGATGACATGTGACAAAATTCATTATATTATGTAGACTATTTTTAATGGAAACAGCAAAATGGCAAAATTCATTATTAACCCTTAGAAGGCAGTTAGTTTTGCTTATTATCTAGCACTTGGGCTAAGATTT
Organism: Phaonia tiefii; assembly: GCA_963931995.1. Classification (NCBI taxonomy): domain Eukaryota; kingdom Metazoa; phylum Arthropoda; class Insecta; order Diptera; family Muscidae; genus Phaonia; species Phaonia tiefii. Next base: position 298,666,692 of record OZ008367.1, read on the forward strand.
GTGTTTTGGAGTGTTCGGACACATAAATTGAAATTTTATGGCGATAATTTTTGTAGAACATTTTGACCACGCCCCCGTCATTTTGGAGCAGTTTTTGCGGGTTTTCAAAAAAAGTAAAAATTATGGTTATACGTGACAGTTAGAGGGTTAATTTGTGCCACAAAAATGTTTATCTGAATCTTTTCTATAAAACTTCTGAACATATTTTGTACCTCAGAAGTAAGGAACACACAAGTTTGCATGCCGATATGTTGCAGGAAAGTTCCGAGGGGCGGAAACTTTGACCCGCCCCAAAAAAAATTATGATCAGATCTGGCAAAATGCCGATACACGTATATTTTTTTAGACCTTTCTACTAGAATCCGTTGACAGAACCCCATAATTTTGAAAAAAATTTAATTTTGTCTCACAGTGTAATGAATTGATAAATGTACATGAATTTTTAATTACAATTAATAAAAAATCATTTTACATGAAAAAGAACATGCCTGCACTGGGCCCCCAATGGGTTAAATTTTCGATACAATACCAAGTAAATTTCCCATGAATTGTATAAAATTTAGTGTGAATTTGCCAAATAAGCAATTCCATTCAAATGTCATTAAATATTTGTGGTAAATAAGAAATGACAATATCGTACATACAAACCACCACTAAGACAGCAATTGACTATTTATCCTCAGACGGACGATGAATGATAATGGCAAATAGTGTCAGGCACATTAGCATGGCGGGACGACGGTTCTATTGTGAGGACAATAACCCTGTGATAACTAAAGTGTCGTGGACTAAAATACATGTACTCAACTACGATTTGAACTAAAATCCAACGGCAATAGAACTAGAAATTCATTATAAATAGATACAAAAAGGGTCGTCACTGTACGAGCTAGAATCTACAATATCTTTACCTGCCATTCACCGGACGAAAACAGTGGTCTAGCCTCTGGCAACACTCTTTCCGTTGTGGGTGGGTGTGTGCGTATTTAGTAAAGTAAATATTTTCCATTCTTTATTTTCTGCTACAGTATTTGTGGATAAACAAATATTTGACATGAGTTTTACTTCAATTTGCGGGTTTTCTTCGAAACTGAGGGTTTCAGGTTGTGTTATTTTTTTTTTTTTTTGTCGAAATGTCATTTGAATGTGGTTCTATATTCAATCGAATCAAAAAAAAACATTTTCAGGCCAAGAAAAATATCAACAACGCCCCTAAAGAGCTAAGGAATAATTTGTTTATTTATAATATTTCCTGAAGCATATATGCATTTTTAGTTTATTTATTTATTCAAAGCTATAGAGAATTCAAAACAGGGTAACCACGAAAGCGTCCTAAAATTCTAATTCAACTATAGTTTAAGGGGAACTGAGAAATGTTACCAGATGATCCTTTGATAGTCCTATACAGCAAGCCCAGCGGTGGAGGTCGCAAGGCCTTCCGCAAATAAGGCATGCGGAATGGTTCTTTTGTAATGCCTTCCTAAAATAAGGCCTGCGGAATGCATGCATTTTGTCATCACATATAACCAAGACGAAGATTTTTACAATTTTGAGAAATTTCTTTTCCGATTCTTTTAATTGGAAAATTTCATACAAATTTAAAAATTATATTTTTTATTTAATATTTTTCAGGGTATTTTTAAAATTTTCAATTTGAAGTTGGGCGTGGTACAACTGTCTAAGATAGATACATACATACCTAAGTATAAATAAATATGTAGAAGTAGTTACTGATTTTGTGATAAAAACAAATTATTTAAATTTTATTTTTGTTTAACAAAAATAAATTAAAGGAAACGCCTTCTAAGGCCTTACTCTTTGCATGCCTTCTAAGGCCTTCTATAGGCAATGGGCAAGGAAGGCCTTGCCTCCTAATCTCACGCAATGTTGAAAAGAAAGGAAGAGGTAATGTGTAGGGAAGGCGTTCCGTATTTTAAAGAAGGCCTGTTTGGTCATGATTTCAGGCCTTCCAGGTCATGACTTCCGCCGCTGGGAGCCTACGTAAATACATATAGGGTGTTCACAAGAGTGTCCTAACTATTGTATGTGTCGTATGTGCTAAAGTTATACAATAGTTGTAGATTTTTTCCATACAAAAGTGTAGTACAACTTTTGCAGATTTGTTTTTGCAGTGTACTAAGCGATCAGCTGATACCATTTGTTTACCATTTGTAGCAAGGCGTAGTGAAGAAGGTGGTTGCACCAAAACAGCTGATCGAGTTTGTTTATATTCGCCTCACTATTACAGCAATTAAAAACTGAAAACCGGTCCACCGGTCCACCGGTGGGGTAGAAGATATAATGAAAACCGGTCCAACGGTGGGGTAGAAGATATAATTTTAAGACGAAAATGTAAGATACAAAAGTTTGGGAAAAATTCCATATTAGAAGTTATAGGCCTCCAAAGTTCGAATATACGGGGAGCTACTGTGTATTAAAAAGCATGTAAAGAAATTTGTCTGGCAGCGTTTTTGGACAATATAAAGCGAAATAAACAAAACAAGTTAAATGAAAATTTTCGATAATTCGCTTTGTTACCTATATATCTGAAGTTCAAATTTCGAAAAATTATCGAAAATTGTTTTTACATTTTCCCAAAATCCAAAAAAATCCAGAAATGCAAATTATGGTACAGAGGTGTTTCTCTCCCTGGTCCCTGAGCCCGACCGGACGGCTCCAAGTACAAAATAATCGTCCGACAAAAAAAAATCGTGCCACAAAATCCAAACCCACCCCCCCCCCCCCGTTATCCGTTATAGAAATTAAAAAATTTCTGAATTGGTACAATCAGTTTGGAACCCAAAATGTAATTTTTGTTCATTAGTGAATTTGACAATATTGTTAAGTATATTGAGGACTAGAACTTTATAGAAGATATCAATTTGTAATTTGTTCAATAATGAATACATATAAGTGAATATTTAAAGAATATGGTTAAATGCAGCATTTCTACACCAATTATGGAGCTCGAAATATAATTTTTGTTGATTAGTGTATTTAGAAAATTTATCAAGAAATTTATAAGCTACAATTCTTCTGAACACAGCTACCGCAATTTATTTACCGTTAAGCAAGAAATGTCAAAACATAAAAAATATGTTAAATTTTTAGTTACGTTTCGTGAAATAATCGATGAACAGTGTACTTTTCCTTCGAAATATATTAGATAGAATTGTGAAATGTGAAAGGTTGTAATGCAATATTTCGAGTTGTTTAGGATTTATTGAAGTAAAATCTGAAATACGGTCCTGACCCACCTCGAACATTTTCTTCGGCCTGTAAAAAAAAATTGTTAAGTATAGGAGCAAAACCGAGCGGGGTTTTGTGATACCACGTCCAAGTACTTTCAAAATTTTTTGGTTTGGTTGAGGCCCGAAACCCACTGTTGCACAGTGTTATCACTACTAAATGCAAATAAGTGTGAGTTGTTGAGAAGGAAATAATAAAAAGAACCATGAATTAACATAATTTATGTTTTTTCTATAAAATAATTTTTTAATTTTTATATTAAAAATAACCGTTGCCACAGGTGTTTCCAAAATTGCACTTTTCGAAACAACTGAAACTCCGGTTTCTGCGATAGGCGTGATCCTGAATACTCTTCTCTCAATCAGCTGATTTTGACAATTTAATTAATTAGAAGTCGCCCAATAACATCTGGTGCAAAGTGTATTTATATCAAGTGTCAGCATTAGCACAGCTGATTTCAGTATTTTCGTGACGTTGTACCTAGTAATTGTCAAATTCATGCACGCTGAAAAATAATATTGTCCCAAACATATTCTGCAGGAACCATGTATATGTTTGGAACACACTTCAAACATTAATATGTTTGCAAGTCCCAATATCAGGTGAATTTACATCAGGGTTATGCAAAACCAAATGCACGCACACAAACATATTATGTGTTTAAGGTCGGTCGAAAACAGAAGCGATGTGGCTGTCAAATTGTTCACAACGCACAAGCAGAGACTGATGCTTTGAATCAAACATAGTTGTTGTGTACATGCAAATTTCCGATGGTGTGTGTGTGTGAAAAATGCGATTATTGTCTGCCTCGCGAGGATGTGGGTTGGTTACCACTGATTTAAATGCAAACATTAGCAAGTTTACTGACAAATATGTATGCTTTTACGTGGAAACATATGCGTTCTTCATCCCAAATATCCATATACTTGCGTAGAAGCATTCGCGTGTTTCCCCCCAAAGCTTCATATAGTTACGTGGAAACATATGCGCATTTTCTCCCAAACATAATAATATTTAGAAACGAATTATTCATTCTTTCTTTTTTTATTATAATTAATTTTTTTTAATATATATCCACATTTACTTGTATCAATAATAATAATAATTAATAATAATAATTGGTTTCCCATTACATCCCATGAAGGGACTGTGGAGAACTTCTCACAATCACTGAGCTGTGCGTTTTCCAGTTTTCACTCACTGATTGGGACCTACAGTTTTACACCGATTCCGAACGGTAATTTGAGAAGCTTTTTCATGGCTAGATACTCGATAGTGTCGCCGTCACTATGCGAGGTGACCGCCGCCGAAAGAAATTTTTTTTTCTTGAAGGTGGTCAGAGCCGGGTATCAATAATTAATTCAAATTATTAAAAGATTTAAATGATTTTTACATTTACTTGCATTTAGTGCATATATTTGGTTTGTTTTGAATCTGCTGCTCTGTTGTTTCTCCCTCCTTTGTTGTCTTCAGAAGGTTTCAACTATGCGTTGGTTATCACCTCGCGTTGGTACACGAACAATATACTTATATACAAATCTAGTTCATGCAAGACAAGCGTGTACAATTTTATGAAATGAAAATCCGCTGCTCGTTTACTTCTCCTTTCTTTGTTGTCTCTCACGTTTGTGTCTTCAGAAGGTTTCAACTATGCGTTGGTTATCACCATGCGTTGGTACACGAACAATATACTAATATACAAATCTAGCTCATGCAAGACACGCGTTACTTGTGTTTTTTTAATTATATTTCACAAATGGTCCGCCATTCCGATTTTTTCAGTAGAGGCTCGGGCAGAAAAAGGGATTCAGTTTCTTGCCTCAAATCCATTTCTCAATTTGGTAGCACATATAAATATATGCGAAACACATACAAAAAAACCAAAGCAACATCACAAACCATTTAACCGCCCGAGCGTTTGTTTGTTCTTCTTTCACTGATCAAGCGCTTTTTATATCCTCTGTGCGATGAATATATGAAATTAACACGCAATACATCACGCACATTCAGTAATATTTATGACTCACTGACTGAGGGAATAATGGAAAAATACAGAAACACATTTACAAGATAAACTCTTTTATTCTCTTGCTTTCGAGAGAGCATAGGCAGTGCCACAAACACTGCTGTATTTGTATCACAAACATAAATATATGTGGGTCGCATAAATATATGTGGTCTAACATATTAATCATTGTGTCTCAAATATGTAATATTGAATAGCAAACACAATATGTTTGGACACAAGTATATTATATTTGCGACAAGCTCCAAACACATGTTATATTGGCATCCAACCAACAAAAAACGACAGAATTTTCAGCGTGTAGCAACTGTCGAACTCATGTGTATTTTGGTTTTGTACATGCTTGTTTACTTTTATTGTTGGTAACGTACATGCAGAGTTTGACACAACGTAGGTATGAAATTAAAACCAAATGCCTGTCGTGTTTGCCTACAACTACAACAATATATACAGGGTGATTCAGGAAGTCCCGGACAAATTTCTCCAGCATATTCCTTGGCTCATTTCATGAAGAAAAGTCCTCTAGGACAATGTCGGAAAATGCAAGGGTGCGAAATGCCAGCGGGTTTAAAATTTTCGGATTGGTGGTCGGAGGATAGTAGGATAAAGTTGCTAACTTCTGAGCCAGTGGTCGGATTTTTTTGTTTTTGGGCTTGTTGGAAAGGTCTTTAAGAGGCTTTTCAGAATCAACAATAAAAGTATATATGCTTCCACTTGATACAAATACACTTTGATCTAGTGCCACCACCTTCTTCAATACGACTTGGATTGTAGTATGTATATGCATTTACGCCAGGGTGTTCGCATATGTGCTATTGGAGGACTTAATATTTTCTTACAACCTACAACCTTAGTACACCTTGTGAATTCCCTAATCGCTAACTATGCAATAAAGACTAATCAAATCAAAGTTTACTTTGTCATGCCTCTCCACTCTCTACCCTAAAAGACCATAACGATACTATTTTCACGATTCTACTATTTTCACGATTTTACGATTTTGTTATCAGCAGCTTGCAACAAACAAAGCCACATTTATCGTAGGGCACAAAACATATATTAGAACCAAAGAATCATTGTGTATCCAACATGTAATATTGAATAGCAAACACCCTGTGTTTGGACACAAGTATACAATATTTTCGACATGCTACGTTATATTTGCATCCAATCAACAATAAAAGGCAGATTTTTCAGCGTGTCCAAACAATCAATGATAGAATGTGAAAAAAATTCTTTAAATTTACAACAAATTTACATCAAACTATAGTTATATTCTGATTCTGACAATTTGTCTCCATTTTTATATTTTATAGCTTGTAATAATGTTAAAGTTTTTATTGAATCAGTAACCAGATAATCAATTTGAGGAAAAACTTCAAATTTAAAAAATTTGCCGTTAATTCGTGTCACATATTCATCGAATTGATTACAATTGTACATCAAACTAAAGGCAACTTTCAATCAATGTACCCAATGAAATTTAAAATATAGTTTGTTTAAAATATATTTTGTGAGAAGCTCTCCCTAATCCTTTCATGGGATGTAACGGGAAACCGTTTAATTGTTTAATGGAATCAATGAAATTTGTAGTACATTGTTAAAAAATTAAATTGTACATCAAATGAAATACGAAATTCATCAACGTGATTGATTTTGAAGGCGATCGACTGGGAGCTCCTTTAAACTCTTTGTCAGTTACTCGATAACTTTTATTTTTGAAACAATCTCAATTTTTCTGTGTACAATTTCATCACGTCAAACCACTTGTTTCCCCACACCCTTTATCTAATCATATGTGTTTCTATTGCAACGTTTTTGGTATAGTCTGCATACACTGTTGGTCCGGGCTTCCTTTGGCCTGTACCCGGGAAAATAGGTAAAAAAGCGACAACAATAACATGATACAGCAATAACAAAGGCAAATAGCATGATGATGTTTTATTTATTCTGTTTGCCAGTTGAAGTCTAAGTCAGTTATTGAATCGCTTTCATAGTGAGTGTCAGGGCATTTGAAAGTGAGGCCGGCCCGTTCCTCAGTCTGTCCATCTAACTGGCATGTTGTTGTTTGGACGTGTAGTTAAATTGTTGCATGAGAAAACGTTTGAATTTCATTTATATTGAATTTTATTTCATTTTAAATGGACAAAATATATACAATGGTATACATAAATAAATACTATACATTATATATACTAGATAACGTGTGCATATGATAATTAAGGTGGTGCAAAACGGAAAAAAATACAAGGGGTATATACGTAAATAGTGCTGCGATCTTCAGATCCTTTTGAACTCAAAATCCCCAAACTAACACGCTCAAAAATCCGTATTTTGTTGTTCTTTGGATACAAATATAACGTGTTTGTCGCTTGTCACAAATATTTCATACTTGTGTCCAAACACGTAGTACTTGCTGGTCATTACTACATGTGGGCAACACAATGATTGATAGTTTATAATATATGTTTTTTTGTGACCCAAATGTGGCTCTGTTTGTTGAAAACTTCGGAAAACCAAAACGTGACAACCTACAGAGAAACGAAAATGTAGAAGTTTTTCAATTCATGAAAGCAATGCTTACAAACATATACATGGTTCCGGCAACAAGTTGCTGGGGTTGTTTTTTTCAGCGTGGTGTATAACTTGGATTCCCATTACATTCCCTTGAGGGATAGAGGAGAGCTTCTCGCTATCAGTGAGATGTGCGCATTCTAATGTGAAGAATCACCGGTCATGACCCAAAATTTTACACCGAATCCGAACGATTACACAATGACAATCTTTATCAAATTTAGTTGTCTTAGATCCTCGTTGTATTTAAAGTTGTAATTTCCTTTAAGGCTAAGAGATCATGTTTTCTCCGGTTAGTGAAAAAAATGTAAATGCCGCGGGATGGATTCGAACTCACAGTCGCTGGACGATCGTTTCGATGTTTGTGAAGCATCATCTTCAGCAGCGTCTAGCCCGTTAAGCCACTGCGGTGTGTATTCACACCAGTCACTAACCGAAGATATTTATTTTATTGTGCAGAGTTATTGTCTGTCGCTACTTACACATTGCTTTCCTACATACAGGCTCTGATGCCGAAGTTTTTAAAGTTCTATTTATAGAACGAACTATTCTAATTGTAGTTGTCTCGATCTGTTTTGGTTTGGCCCTACCAAATTGTTCAAATTTAGTTGTCTTAGATCCTCGTTATATTTAAAGTTGTAATTTCCTTCGTTACTAATTACTCGTTAATTTCGCCGTCATTACTATTGGTCGTAAAGGTAATTGAACCCATTATGTCATGTCGAAGAGTCGATCCTGTGCAAGTTTCATACCCATGTTCTCATCCACAAGAGGCGCACATGTGCAAGAACCGTTTTCACGTTCTTACCTGCAACAGTCGTTTCCACGTTCTCATCTACAAGAGTCGCTCATGTGCAAGCGTCGTACCCACGTTCTCATCTACAAGAATCTACAAAATGCAAGACTCGTACCCAAGTTCTCATCTACAAGAGTGGCTTGTATGCATGAGCCGTTTCCACGTTTTCATCTATACAAGAGTCATTTCCACGTTCTAATCTACAAGAGTCGCTCATGTACAAGAGTCGTACTCACGTTCCCATCTACAAGAGTTGCTCAAGTGCAAGAGCCGTAACCACGTTTTCATCTACAAAAGTGCTCTTGTGCAAGAGTCGTACCTACGTTCTCATCTACAAGAGTCGCTCATGCGCAAAAGCCGTTTTCACGTTCTCATCTACAAGAGCCGATTCCACGTTCTCATCTACAAGAGTCAGTCATGTGCAAGATTCGTACCCACGTTCTCATCTACAATAGTCACTCATGCGCAAGAGTCGTTCCCATGTTATAACCTACAAGAGTCGCTCATGAGCAATAATCTTACCAACGTTATCATCTACAAGAGTCACTCATGTGCAAGATTCGTACCCACGTTCTCATCTACAAGAGTCACTAATGCGCAAGAACCGTTTTCACAATCTTTTCTACAAGAGTCAGTTCCACGATCTCATCTACAAGAGCCGCTCTTGTTCGAAAGTTGTACCCACGTTCTCATATACAAGAGTCGCTCTTGTGCAGGAGTCGTAGCCGTGTTCTCATCTACAAGAATCAATCATGTGCAAGATTCGTACCCATGTTCTCATCTACAAGAATCAATTATGTGCAAGAGTTGTACGCAAGTTCTCATCCACAAGAGTCGCACATGTGCAAGAGTCGTACGCAAGTTCTCATCCACAAGAGTCGCACATGTGCAAGAGTCGTAGCCACGTTGTCATCTACAAGAGTTGCTCATGTGCAAAAGTCGTAACCACGTTCTCATATTCAAAAGTCACTCATGTAAAAGAGTCGGCAACGATTTTTCTTTCCGATTTTACAGATGGAAAAAATGGCATCTATGTTACCCAATACGAAAGAAATTTTCAGTGCTACGATCGTTTACGTCCAAGCGATCTGTACTTCTGATTTTAATTAATTTTTCAATTTTTTTGCACCACCCTAATATTCACCTCTCTGGGTATTTGCACCCATATCTAAATTGCTTGATTCTGTACATAAATACATTTTGTTCAATTTACAGACATTTAGTTACTCAATTTGTTGAAAATTTATAACGAGTTTAATTAAAGTTTGGTTTAAAACGAAATAATATTGTGACCAAGCAACTCGGAAATTTAGTTAAGATTTATTTAAATTGAATTGTTTAGAAGTTTGGGAATTAGAATAAATTGTTTCTATAAAAAAATTCTAAATTCTGTTATTGTTTATAAAGGACTTAAGAGTAGAGCGTCGGGTTGTTGAAAACTTGTGCTATGATTGACTACTAATGTTCGGCAGAAGTAGTGCGGCATAAGGCTTGCGCACAAAAATTTTATGACAAGAGAAAATAACAATATGCTTTGAGCTTCAAAGTTGGGCACACACCAATTTGATAAGAAAAAAATTCCCAAGCGACTAGCCTGCATTTCAGAACAGCATCCATTGTATTTCAAATCAGCATCCAATATTTCCCCGCACAGAAATCGCGTTGGTGATAAATCAACTTTAATTAAATGTGTCGTAGTAATATTATCGACAGAATTTTCTTTAGAAATTAAGACATAACATAATTCATATGCGTCCTGTGGCAGGAGATAGGAGTGCACTTTATCTTTCTTTTTAATATTGACGATACAATTCTCACTCGTAAAACAATATAATATCAAGCGCACCAATAAGTTTTCGTATTATCTGCCTACTTCGGTTAGCACCCGCAAGTTTCCTACATGAGAGCGCGGGTTTTATCCCTACTCTGACCACATTTAATTAAGCTCTGCCTCCTTGCTTAGTGACGGCGATCTTACCGAGTAATTTGCAAAATTGGCAATGAATAATAATCCTGAAAGTATAAGCGATCCTGCTGGGTTAGGTTTTTTACTGGTGACAGACAATATACGACCCATTACGACCCATTAGTCTTTTAGCTCACTGTGATACTAACTGCTATCGCTAACCCTTTAATTTACTCCAACAAGCTCCCAATCATGCCAACTATTGAATGAAACAATTCTACCAGGTCTCTAAAGAAGTAGGATCCGATCCCGTAGTCTCTAAAGAAGTAGGATTCCATAGAAGATATTCTGCTAAGAATTGGTGCTGGCCTCGTGCAGAGACAATTTTCGGTGGATTTTTTTCTCCATTTTTATCGTTGTATAGAAGCCACTATCTTCGATTATCTACAGTTTCAATCAAAACTGGCACAAGGATTTCAACATTTTTATTCTCGGTATATACAAAACTTCGGGCATCTTCTCCTATCCAATATCTGCCAGATTTTACTCCTGGGCAATCATGGGCTCCTCGTTCAACTTTCCCGCATTATCGCACAGAAGCTTTAACGCAGTATATGAATACAATTTCCAGTTGAACCTTTAAGCCTAGTCTTGCAATCTTATCCGCTCGGCAGTGTCTCGGAATATCACTTTCCTTGGTGCCCATACACGCTGAAAAAATTTTCATTTTCTGTTGTTTAGATGGAAATATAACATGTTTGGAGCTTGTGACAAATTTAGTATACTTGTGTCCACACACATTGTATTTGCTATTCAATATAACATGGTTGGGACACAATGATTAATAAGTTATAATATATATATTGGTGACCCAAATGTGGCTTAGTTTGTTGAAAACTACTGAAAATAAAAACAGACAATAGAGGAGCAAAACCAATCGAAAAAACAATGCTTGCAAACATGTACACGTTTCCTGCTATATGTTGCTGGGGTATGTGTGTCCAGTGTCCAGTGTGTATAACGTAAATCACGAAGCCAGCACAAATGGTTTTCGAAACCGAACTCGATAAAAGGCGAAAAATAGGAAGACCAAGACTCCGCTGCAGAGATCAAGTCGACGAATCCCTGGGTAAACTTGGTATTACCAACTGGAGAGACAAAGCAAAAGATCGAACTGGTTGGCGAAATATGTTATCTTCATTTTGTAAGGTCCCTGACCCCCCGGAGTTGTTCGAGACCGGATAAGTAAGTACAAGGTAAATATTTTACTATTGAGCCATCTCGTTACGAGGACTGCGATAGTCCCATCCTGATAATAAGTTCAGGAAGCCTGATTCAAGAGACTTAATAGCCGCCTACAAGTAAGGGAAGACAGTGACCTCCGACACTCCTGGACTAGTACACGCTGAAAATCTGTATTTTTCCTTGTTTGGATGCAAATATAACTTGTGTTGGGAGTTTGTCCCATATATAGTATACTTGTGTTCAACCACATTGTGTTTGCTATTCAATATTACATGTTGGAGACACAATGATAAATATGTTAAAAATTATGTATATGAGATACAAATACTGCTTTGTTTGTGATACAAATACACCTATGTTTGGTGCACTGTTTACTTCAAAGAGAGATTGCTCTCAGCCTTCGTTAATGTTATTGCAAGTGTATAACCATATTTTTGCATTTGCACTTTTAGTCAGTGGTCTACAAATATTCCTGAATGCGTGTGTAAATGAATTGTGTGTTACTTATGTTGACTGATCTGCAGCGTGTTATACAATCGTTCGTTTGGGAGGAAACACACGAATGCTTCGACGTAAGCATATGGATGTTTGGGATGAACACGTTAAATATAAGTGACTTTTGGACTTGCTAAAATATGGAAATTTGGAGTGTGTTCCGAACTTAAACATAGTTCCTGCAGAATATATTTGGGAGAATATGTTACAGAGGCCGTTTTCTATACAGCGTGTATACCTCAGCCAATATGTCACTTCCCACGAGAAAGAGACAACCCAAGTCCTCTAGGTCTACTACCCTACCCGCTAAAAAAAATGGTCCGAGCAACATATTGCGGGAATCATGCATATGTTTGCAAGCATTGCCTTCATGAATTAAAGATCTGCTGCGTTTTTGTTACTTTGTAGTGTGTAACGATCTTACTTTCAGCAATTTAGAACAAATAGAGACACATTTGGGTCACAGAAACAAATATTATTACCTATATTGATTGATACATGTAATATTGACTAGCAAACAGCATGTGTTTGGACACAAGTATACTATGTTTGGGACAAGGTATAGACACCTTATATTAGCATCCAAACAACAACAAAAATACAGATTTTTCATCGTGTATGATTTGGTATACTCCATACATGAATCGGCTTCTAAATATTTATATCATCGGCTCTAGAGGTTACAAATTCTAACCGATTTCAATCACCCTTTATGCTTTTGACAACGGGCCATTAATGACCATGTTTTGCTATATCCCCAACACACGCTTAAAACTTTGTCTTTTTTGGTTGTTTGGGTGAAAATGTAACGTGTTTGTAGTTTGTCGCAAATATATTATACTTGTGCCCAAACACATTGTGTTTTCTAGTCAATATACATAATATGTTTGGGACACAATGATTAATAGGTTGTAATATATGTACTTGTGACCCAAATAAGGGTTTGTTTGTAGAAAACTGCTGAAAACAAAACACGGCACGACGACACTAAAGAAAAAAAACAGCAGATCTTTAATTCACGAAAACAATGCTCCCGAACATATACATTGTTCCTGCAATATGTTCCTGCGGCCGATATATTTCAGCGTGCGATTGTACCAACGATTGATACTATCGGTTCTACAGGCTGCAAATACTAAGCCGAGTTCTTCGAAGTATGATATGTATGATTTCTTAGACCGGGATGATCATTTTTGGAAATGACCTATATCGGTCCATGTTTTGGTTTAACCCACACACAAATTATAGCAACTGCTGAAAAACTGAAAAAAAGGCTAAAAAATAACGGCCCTAGCAACATATTGGTGGAACCATATCCATGTTTGCAAGCATTGTTTTCATGAATTAAAGATCAGCTGCTTTTTGTTTGTTTGTTGTCTGTCACGTTTTTGTTATCAACAGTTTTCAACAAACAAGCCCATATTTGGGTCACACGTCATATTTGCATCCAAACAACAAAAAAATACAACATTTTCAGCGTGCAAAAGCTAGAAATTGTAACCAAATTCAACAACATTTGAACTTTTCTAGGGACATTTTTTGGAAATACCTATAGGTCCATATTTGAATATAGCCTCAAACATATTGTGCCCAGCCGATTTAAGTGGAATGTGGTGCACAAGCCTTTTTAATGTCGCGGATGATTGTTTGATGTAGGTCATATCTATCCACGTTTTGAAATAGCCTCAATATAAATTGAAATAGTATATATATATATTTCCCGATTTCAACGACACTTGGTACATACGACTAAGCCGAGGATGATGTCTTTTGAAAATAAGATATGGCGGTCCACATTTTGATATAGCTGGCATACAAATGTGCCTGCGTTGCTTGATAAATCCATTTATATTATAAACAGACAAATGTACAGATGGTCACAAGCTGATGTCGTATCTTATATAGCCAACTTTAGCCGAGTAAAACATTGGCTGCCTCCAACTTGCTCTTTTGTTTAAAGTAGGTGATAGTGATTTTGACTTATAGAACTCACACACCTTGAAAACAGTCTCTTTAACATATTCCCTCAAATATATTCTGCAGGAACCATGTATGTGACTGGAACACACTCCAAATATTCATATATTTGCAAGCCCGAAACTCAGTTATGTTTAAATGCAAACATTAGCATGTGTACTTGCAAAGATGTATACTGTTGTGTGTTTATCCCAAACATGCAAATACTTATGTCGAACCATTCGTGTGTTTCCAACCCAATCGAACGAATGACGAATGAATGCATGAAAGTAACACGCAATACATCAGTCAACATAAGAAACGCACATTTCATTTACACATGCTTTCGGGAATATTTATAAAATATTTACTGAAAAAATAATGCAAAAATACAGTTATTTACTTGCCATTAACTTTGGCTGAGAACAGTCGCTCTTTGTCCCCCATTTAATATTTTGCTCTCGACAGAGCATAGCGACACATAAAAGAAGTAAACTGTGCACCAAACACAGCTGTATTTGTATCACAAACAAAGCTGTATTTGAATCACAAATACAGGGTGGAGCGCGGTAATTTGCTTTTTTGCACTGCAGGCTATGGCGGCACTGTTAGTCGAAGAGAGTGGAAAGTGTGCGCGGCTTCTAGTGGCTGACGGGAGATTTGTATTCGTTGGCATCATGCATTGGACACATGAGGAGAGGTCATTTGCTGTTGAAGTGTATTTTTCAAATGCGCACTCGATCATTGCAGTGCAGCATGCTTTTCATTTACGATTCGCTGTTCCTCCACGCGGAAGTGTTCCTGGACGGCAATCAATTGTAAATTGGGTAACTTCATTGAAAACAGCAGGGAATGTGTCATGTATACGAAGGGGACCTGAGAGAAGGATTACAACACCACAAAACATCGAGAGAGTTAGTTAGTTTTTCCAGGATAACCGTCTAGCCGTAACTCTGAACTCCGAACGGTACTTTACTATGATACAGGATTTTTTTTTACCGGCTCTTGAGGCAATGTATTTAGAGGATACATGGTTCCAACAGGATGGTGCCACTGCACACACAGCGAGGGTTACCATGAATTGTTTGAGGTAAATGTTTCCTGGACGGCGTATCTCTTTGAGGGCGTGATGTGAACTGGCCGGCACGCTTACCAGACTTAGACCCATGCGATTTTTTCCTTTGGGGTTACCTGAAGTCGAAGGTGTATATTAACCGTGCCAACACCTTGGAAGACCTAATTAACAATATTGAGGCTGAAATTGGCAGAATACCAGTCGACATGCTTGATAGAGTTCATGAAAACTTCAGAAAATGTAGTGTGTTTATAGCGAAGGTCAATATTTGCCAGATACACTATTTAAGACCATGTAATTTATAAATTCCCTTACTGTTCAACATAATTAAAATATAAAATAAATTTTTCAAAGGTTCACAATTTTTTTATTTCATTCCCAAATAAGCAAATTACCGCGCTCCACCTTGTACATAAATGATAACATATTTTTCGTTGTGTCTCCAACATGTAATATTGAATAGCAAACACAATGTGTTTGGACACAAGTATACTATATTTGTGACAAACTTCAAACACACGTCATATTTGCATCCAAACAAGAAAAAAACACAGATTTTTCAGATTGCAGATTACAGATTTTTCAACTTGCAGAAAGCGTTAAAAGTGTGGCAAGTTTTAGTGCCTAACTGTGTACTATATCTTGCTCCTCGCTAGTCGAGATCATGGTTATTCCCTTGAAAAAAGGTGACCCTCGCCGCAAGAATTTAAAGTCGGTCAGAGCGAGGATTGCCTTCGGCGTTCTTATAAACAAGTGTCGTCCACACTAATCACAGGACAACCCTACGCTCTTTTCAATCATCTCATGGGCAATGACTGAAACCGAATTCCATTTTAGAAAACCCATATGGCATCGGTTGTAACACTACTGACTGCATGCAAATCACAAACAACCCAGTGCATCTATCAGCTGTTCGTTTACTAGTCTCGCTTGATTTAAACTCATTTGTTTTGCCACTTTGGCCTGTGATTTATAGAGGTGATTCCTTTTCCAAATGGCAAATGTAGGCAGCGGAAGCCGGTTTATATTTTTTTTGAAACTACCACCCAAACTCATGTCAGACAACATAGAAAATCAAATGAAATCGTTTTGTTTTAGCCAGTTATACTTGAGGTGGTGCAGCGTCTGGGTGCGGATAGTAACCCAATAACAGACTTACTCTATGCAGGCAGAGGAGGAAGGAATCACACTCAAAAGCTGCAATAAGTGTTGTTTATGACCAGACTCTAGTTAAATACTCACGTAAATATATAAACCAAAGCCCCCACGTGAAAAATTCACTGAATTGCATGGCAAACAAGGAATAGAGGCAATAGTCCCCTCCCCTCTGCTAGTAATAGTAGGCAGTAGTACAACCGCATTGTATAGCCACGACGTCTGTCCGCGGTATCTGGAGGACAGACAGATAGACAGACTTCCACACAAACAAGCCACTCTCTTAGCAATGCCTCCTTCATGAGATTGCAAATACGAGATACGAAAGCATAAACAAGTTGTCGTCCGTCTCGATAGCTAGTTGGTTGGTATGATACCTATGTTACCACAGTCCGCCGTAAGTGGTTGTGTTAAGTGTGAGGAGGGTTTGCTATAATTTCCAGTTGCTAGATGCCCACATTGCAGTCCCCTCTTCAAGAGCGGTTGGCTTTTGCCTGCCCCCTTTTTAACGTTTTTCTCTAATATGATTCCATTTAATAGGTAATTATGCGAAAGTGAATTTTTCTTGCAACAGAGAAAATGTTAAGAAAATTGTTGCAATTTTCATTATAGGGAAAGAGATGACGGCGTGTGAATACACCCTGCTTGAGATAAGAGCAACAATACTAATGAGTTATTAAAAATTCTTCGCAGGTAAGGCTAATTAGGACTCTTGTATACACAAAGTAGGGCAATATTCCCCCGAATATGTTACGAAAAACTAATACAAAATTTGTTGGAGCTTTTGGTCCTGGCAAAAATTTTCATATATTGTACATTTCTACTGGCCACAGATAAAATTCAGTTGTACAACTTCAATATTTTGAAAATATCAAAGATTGTCAATCATAGAGTAATACATAAAGAGTGCGCAAGAGTGTTTCAGTTCCATCAAATTCTTGTCCAAAGTCAAGTCGGCTAGCCACATTTTTTAAACAGTTTGTATTTGTATTTACACTCCGGTTCACTTATTTAAATGCACTAAAAACTCCATTTTCAGCAGCCTGTATTTTTTGCAATTTGTAACCGATTGCAGAATTTTAAAATGGAAGTGGAAGCTAGACATCTTGAGATATAAAAAAAAATCATGACAGTAGTAGTTTCGTAACTAAAGAACTTTTTTTGAGCAATTTATAAAAAAAGTCCAACAATGTGCTATTTTTTTTGGTTCACTTGAATTAAGGCACTTTAACAAATTTTAATGAAAAACAGTTTTTCTTGTTTTTTAATTTAATTTATTTTACTTTATTTAAGAACTGTTGGTATTGGGTATAACCCCCTTTGTTTTTAATGACTTCAAATATACGGGGTTTCATTGAGAGATAAAGAGAATTTATGTAATCCCACGAAATTTGATTCCAATCATCCTTAATGGCCGGAATTAGTGACTGCTTGTCATCAAATTGCCTACCTCCTTCATAGACCTTACGAGATAACCAACCCCAGACATTTTCGATAATGTTTAGATCTGGCGAATAGGGTGACCAATCAAGAATATTAAAATTTTGGCTTGCAATGAACTCCTTTACTACTCAGGCGTTGTGTATAGGGGCATTATCCTGTTGCAATATCTAAGATCTGGGACCAACTAGTTCACTAAACTTCGGAAAAGCCTATTCCAATAACGTTTTAAAGCTTGCACCAGTCATTTTTGCACTTTGAGATTCAAGATCGATGGTGCTAAAGTACATAATAGCACCCCATACCATAACGCCGCCCTCTCGGCTGTGATGTCGATTCAAAATACGCTTTTCTTTGGGCAGATCATGGAAATAATAGCTGTAGCCATCAGGCCCATCCAAATTAAACTTCTTCTCGTCAGTAAATGCAACGGTTCTCCAGTCATTTACATGACCTCTTGGCTGCACATCCCATACCATGTAGTCTCTTGCGAATAGAAGCCGCTTTTCCTTACGAGGAGCATTAAGTGGCGGTTTTTTTGCAATTTCAGGTATTTAAGATACTCACACCTATTAATTACTCTGCGTACTGGTGACTTGCTCGCTTCCACTCCAGCTTGAGGTCTTATTTTTGACAAGGATAACGCAGAATTAGCAGCAATTCTGATGATTTTTCTATTCTGATGCGTATATGTTTTAACTATTGCGCGGTTAGAATATCCTTCAGAACGGTAAACATAGATTTTAGTTTTTTCCGATAGATTTAAAATTTTTTGTTTTCGGTTACTTTAAAAATAATAAAAATATAATAAAGTGCCTTTATTCAAGTGAACCAAAAATATATCACATTTTTGGATTTTTGTTTATAAATTGCCCAAAAAAAGTTATTTAGTTAAGAAACCACCTTGTTATGACATTTTTTTTATATCTCAAGATGTCTAACTTCCATTTCCATTTTAAAATTCTGCAATCGGTTATAAATTGCAAAAGATACAGGCTGCTGAATATGGAGTTTTTAGTGCCTTCAAATAAGTGAACCGGAGTGTATGTCAGAATTTGGGCGTAATATACGAGGTCACTATTTATATTTCGGGTCCAGCAATAAAAAAGCTATCGTTTATCATTGGAAATGGTTTTATTGTTTTCAACATATTCTCATATTTTCATGGTTGAGCATGAGCTCACACCAATTTTCGAAGTACTTTTCCCACTCCGATTGAAACACTTGCAAAACTTTGTTTTTGAAATCTTCAACAGCTGCTTTGGGCGTCGAAAACCGTTTATCACCCAGTAAAAAATCAGGGCTGTAAGGCGGATGATATCTCTTCAAGCTACCTGATCACTGTAGTGTATTTCAGGCGGAAATTGCCGCCATACTGGAGGCTGCTGAACTACTGAAAAGTAGTGTCACAACCCTCGGAGAATATGTATCTACACAGACATCCAGGCTGCCATAAAATCCCTGGAAGCCATGTTTCATACGTCCCTGACGCAGATAGAATGCCACTCATCACTTAGGGTGATGGCAGAGTATTTTGACATCAGGCTCATCTGGGTACCGGGACACAGCGACATTCTAGGAAATTGCGTAGCGGATGCGTTAGCTAGACAGAGCACTACGGCACAGGTTCTTCCGGCAAAAGAAGGTGTTAGTATGCCAATCTCTACCTGCCGTTTGCAGATCAGGCAGTGGGCCGATAATATGTTCAAGGACAAGTGGAGACTTACTTCAACTTGCAAACAAGCCCGGGTCCTCTGGCCACAGGCCGGGCTTGTTTGCAAGTTGGTCCTCTGGCCGAGAGGCAGGTTATCCACAATGATAGGAACACTTACAGGACATTGTCTTGTAGGAAAACACGCCCTAAAATTGGGACATAGAAACTCCACTCTCTGTAGGTGCTGCATGGAAGAGGACGAGGAAACGACGAAACACCTTCTCTTGGATTGCGCTGCTCTGCAGGACTGCGAAATAGGATATTCGGAACACATTTAGTTAGCACCGTAGACCTACAGGATATTCCTGTAGGTCTTATAGACAAATTCATTGAAAGGGCAAATTGGCTAGACGACTAGTCAATAGTTGCTATAGAGGAAACTGCAGGTATCACAATGGGCTTCTTTAGCCTAAGTGTGCTAGACAGCGTGCTGCCTTGCAGCCTTCTCAACCAACCAACCAATCAAGGCGGATGACAATTCGACATGTTCACTGCTCAAATAGCCCATTGTTTCAACAGATGTGTGAGATCAAGCATTGTCCTGATGCAAAATGATCCATCTTCTCTGGTTATTTATCCTTATTTCTTCGAACACTGTTGGCAAGCAGATGGTGGTATTCCACTCATAACTAACCATCCTACGTTCCACTGTGGCCACATGACCGCTTAAACCAAAAAAACAACGCGATCATTTGCTTCTCTGTGCTTCTTCCACGAACAACTTTTGTTGGATTTACCTCGTATTGAAAGACCCATACGCTCGATTGCTGTTTTGTTTCGGAATAAAAGGTATAGATCCATGATTCGTCACCTGTGACGATATTATACACTGCATTTGAGTTACCGCGGTTGAATATTTTCAATATTTCTTTGCTCCAAACCACACGAGCCCTTTTTTGAGCATTCGTCAAATTCTGTGGTATCCAACGAGAACAAATCTTTGTCACGGCCAAATGAACATGCAATATCTTATTGATGCTTGTCATACTAATGCCTAAGGATGCCTCAATCTCACGGTATGTGAAATGTATGTCTTGCTTTATCAGTTCACGCACGGTATCGATGGTTTCCTGCAACACGACCGAAGTTGGACGACCGTCACGAAATTCATTCTGGAGCGAACGGGGTCCGAGATTGGTCTCCTGGTACCAGCGATTTACAGTGGTTTTGATGGTGCTTCATCACCAAAAGTCGCCACAAGTTGATTGGGACACTTTTGTTTCGATAATTCACGTCAAAAATCGTACAAAATCATCGCACGAAAATGTTCACGGGTTGACGATCGGGATCCCTGTGTGCACTTGGTATTATCAACTGTGGAGGTATGGCAAAAGATCAAACTGTTTGGCGATATATGTTATCTTGGTTTTGTAAGATCCCTGACCCCACCCGGGATTGTTCGCGACTGGATAAGTAAGTGAGTTTTCGACATGTCTATCCCTCAATATCCTTCACATTCTATCTTGTACCAAATTTGCAACTAGGAGATCGATCAGCTCTTTCATCGAAATCCCCCAAGAGAATTGAAATGAATGGAATTGAGATGAAATGAATGGAATTGAGATGAAATGAATGGAATTAAGTTGAAATGAATGGAATTGATTTGAATAGAAACTAAACGAAATGAAACGAAACGAAATGAAACGAAACGAAACAAATTTAGTGGCAAATTTTAAAATTAAACAAAATTTTCAATGTTTAAAATTATTAATTTTGTGTAGATTGAAGGCTCAACTATCAATAAATTGATTTAATTGTATCAAAACAAATTCAATTTAAAGAAGAACTTAATGGCTTCGGACGATACCATTAGATAAACCAGAAGGGGGAGCTATGATGAGTCTTGTACAGTGAATGAGATCTCAAGTTGTGATTATAAAATTGAAAGGCCAGTGCAATTTCATCATGGCAATATCAGCAACATTATTTGCATGCTAAAAGGTCGTCTGATGTTGATGGAGCCTGTTTCCGAAAATAGGTTACTGGTTATATACAGGTGTTGGCCACCCGATATTTCTTTGTGGCATTGACGTTTGGTGTCCGCTGCTGGAAGAATTTACTAATCTAATTCTGTCGACAAAGGTCAAGAGAATCTAATTACGTATGTTGACAAAGGTCCAGAGAAAGACAATGGTGTGTACAACAAGTGTTCTTGGAATAACACCTACTGAGGGAAAAATCTACTTATGTTTATTGGCAATGGTCCAGGGATTGACAATGGAGTGTACAACGAGTGTCCTTGGAATAACACCTACTGAGGAAATAATCCAATTATGTCTGTTGACAAAGGTCTATAGAATGACAATAGTGTGTACAACGAGTGTCCTTGGAATAACACCTACTGAGGGAAGAATTCACTTATGTTTGTTGCCAAAGGTCCAGAGAACGACAATGGTGTGTACAACGAGTGTCCTTGGAACAACACCTACTGCGGGAAGAATTCAAGTATGTCTGTTGAGAAAGGTTTAGAGAATCCGTGGATTCAACGGGTATCCTTGGACCAACACCTACTTAGGGAAGAATCTAATTATGTCTGTTGACAAAGGCCCAGATTATAGCAATAGTTTGATTCACGTGTGTTCTTCGCACAACACCTACTGCGAGTTTAGATGTTATTCTTCACCTGATACAATTAGATTTCCTGGGTATGCTAAGGGTGACACAGTCAAAAATCCCCCTACGGCACGAAATGATTTTCATGGATGTGCTTCAATCCACAATGGAAGTGAATTAGATGAAAACCCCGCCTACCTTATAGAGGAACTGCTCCACTCATGTTCCAGGCACACAGGACAGAAAGGGACATATACCCGGAAATAAAATGTGTTTAGGCTTCTACACTGATAGCTCCAAACTAAGTGGCAAAGTGAATATTGGAGTATAGTTAAAAGAGGTCGATTAACCCTTGCATAACGGCTACCCAGACAACTGTAGTGTTTTTCTTGAAAAAAATTATGTCAATCGGAGTAATTTCGCTCTGTGTATGTCAAAACATCGCCACTGACTGTGACAGTCAGCCTGCCATAAAATCAATTCCCTTCCATTCTCACCTTTTCCTTTTCATTTATTTCCCTTCTATGTGTGTATTTGAAGTGTCGAAAGATGCATTCAAGTATCTGGACTTTTTAAAGCGGTACAAGAAATACTTCACCCCATCTGATCTTCTCAATATCTACACTACCTACATCAGGCCAAAGATGGAATATAACTCCCATATGGGCAGGTGCTCCTAGGTCATCTTTTAAGCTTCTCAACCGTATCCAGAGGAGAGCGATGATGTTGATAGGGGACAGTAGGGTATCCAACTCTATTGTCTCCCTTGAGCATCGTCGAAATGTGGGTTGCGTGTCGCTGTTCTATCGATATTTCCACGGTATGTGTTCCTCGGACATCCGTCAACTTATGCCAGATGTGAGGATGTTTAGCCGGAGCACGCGGCTTTCCAGAAACTCTCATCCGTTTTTTGTCGAGTGGCCGGTTGACCGCACTGCCCACTATAGAGAAAATTCGTTCTTCAGCCGTACAGTCCTTATGTGGAATAAACTTCCGGCTAGTGTATTTCTCATCAATTGTGACATACAAAGATTCAAGGCAAATGTCAACAGACACTACTCCCTCTTTCCACCCTCCACTACCCCAATTTTCCTTCGCCAGCACAATGCTCTGCATTTATAGGGGGCATCACCTGAGTGTTGGTTTGATAAAAAAAAAAATAAGCATCTTTTGTTTTTAAATTCCATTCCTTTGCATTACATTTATCATATTTACTGTTCTCTTTCCTGTTCTTCATTGTATTCCTTCGTTTTTGATATTTCCCTTATCCATACAAAAAAACACGAGTCTAGAGCAGATCATTTGGAACAAGTTAGGGCTCCCCGATAACTTAGAAACAGTTATTCAATAGAGTCATAGATAAGAGTTTCCATCAGCTGTTTTGCGCTCTCGTGCGGTTACCGAAGTAATTGGAAAGTTCACTGAGGTCGAGTTGCTGTTGTCTTTCCAAGCAGATGGCCAATTTGATAGTTTTAAAGTAAAACACACAAAAAAAATTACAAGGTTCTGACAACGGATTCTGGTAGAGGTATTAAAAAAACTTTACGTGTATCGGCGTTTAACTCGTTACGCCCCTGTTTTAGGGGTGTTTTTTACCCTTTTTCGCAAAAATGGCATGAAATACACATATATTGAGGAGCTAGAAAGTTAAAATGTTTCACAAAAATATTTCTCGCAAAATTTTACACAAAATTGCCGATCACATCCTATACCTAAAATGTAAGGATCACATGGTTTCCTATGTCGATTCATCATAACAATGTACAAGAAGGGGAAAACTTTAACTCCCCCGCCCATTTAATTACCACTTCAAAACTTTCAAAACGTCGATACACGTAAACCTTTTTTTACCTCTCTACCAAAATCCGTTGCCAGAAACTTTTAATTTTCGAAAAAGTTTAATTTTGTTCCACAGAGTAATTAGTTAAGGTTTAGCAATTTACGAAATAGGAGATAAATGTCAATGATGGGCCTTACCGAAATTGCGAAATTAAATTAAATTCCAAATTCTACATAGCCCACCCTATATGTTACTTTTACGAACAGAAATAAAAGAAAATCCGTATTTCCGTTTGATGCAAAAAGCGTCAAACACAATTTAGTTGTCATTAGTATCAATCAAACACTATTTAAATTTATTTTGTTTATTAATTATTCTCACATCCACTCTATTCTTTATCAAATTTAAACTAACATCTCGATCAGCTGTGGCATGTTACTCTTACGAACAGAAATGAAAGAAAATCCGTATTTTCGTTTGATGCAACAAGCGTCAAACATAATTTAGTTGTCATTAGTATCAATCAAACACTATTTAAATTTATTTTGTTTGTTAATTATTCTCCCATCTACTCTATTCTTTATCAAATTCAAACTAACATCTCGATCAGCTGTGGCATGTTACTCTTACGAACAGAAATGAAAGAAAATCCGTATTTTCGTTTGATGCAACAAGCGTCAAACATAATTTAGTTGTCATTAGTATCAATCAAACACTTTAAATTTATTTTGTTTGTTAATTATTCTTCCATCTACTCTATTCTTTATCAAATTCAAACTAACATCTCGATCAGCTGTGGCATGTTACTCTTACGAACAGAAATGAAAGAAAATCCGTATTTTCGTTTGATGCACCAAGCGTCAAACATAATTTAGTTGTCATTAGTATCAATCAAACACTATTTAAATTTATTTTGTTTGTTAATTATTCTCCCATCTACTCTATTCTTTATCAAATTCAAACTAACATCTCGATCAGCTGTGGCATGTTACTCTTACGAACAGAAATGAAAGAAAATCCGTATTTTCGTTTGATGCAACAAGCGTCAAACATAATTTAGTTGCCATTAGTATCAATCAAATACTATTTAAATTTATTTTGTTTGTTAATTATTCTCCCATCTACTCTATTCTTTATCAAATTCAAACTAACATCTCGATCAGCTGTGGCATGTTACTCTTACGAACAGAAATGAAAGAAAATCCGTATTTTCGTTTGATGCAACAAGCGTCAAACATAATTTAGTTCTCATTAGTATCAATCAAACACTTTAAATTTATTTTGTTTGTTAATTATTCTTCCATCTACTCTATTCTTTATCAAATTCAAACTAACATCTCGATCAGCTGTGGCATGTTACTCTTACGAACAGAAATGAAAGAAAATCCGTATTTTCGTTTGATGCACCAAGCGTCAAACATAATTTAGTTGTCATTAGTATCAATCAAACACTATTTAAATTTATTTTGTTTGTTAATTATTCTCCCATCTACTCTATTCTTTATCAAATTCAAACTAACATCTCGATCAGCTGTGGCATGTTACTCTTACGAACAGAAATGAAAGAAACCCGTACTTTCGTTTGATGCAACAAGCGTCAAACATAATTTAGTTGCCATTAGTATCAATCAAATACTATTTAAATTTATTTTGCTTATTGCTTATTCTCCCATCCACTCATTGTTTATCAAATTCAAACTTCCGTCTCGATAAGCTGTTGCATGGATACAGCCTGGTTCTTCTCGCAACTCCCGACAGAATATAATATTTAAAAATTTTTTTTAAATTCAATATATAAATTAAAAAATAAAATGTATAACATTGGAAGAAGAACTATTGAAGAAGCCTTAAACTTGTTGCTGGGTAGTTTTCCGTGCCATACGCGACATGACCCTACCATTTGTAACGTCATGTAACACACCCTTATCTGGTCGTACCTTGATAAACCTACGGTACATTTACATAAAAGTTTCAATGCATTGCAAAACCTAACCATCCCTAGACTATACCAATCTCTAACCTACCTACGAATCTAACCTGAGCTAATAACTCCAAACTTTCATCGTGTGAATCCGTTATTTTTAACATTTAAAAATATTTTTTTTTTCATTGCGAAAAATTGATTTCGCACCACTGTGCTCCACTTTCAACTACATTACATTGTTACCAATAGCAGCAAATATTATGGAAAACTTTTAAGTTTTCTCGACTGTTTCACGTTGTTTCTACCACTTACACACGAGCGAGCTTTGTAGGGAAAAACAACATGGCCATGGTAAGATCTGTTACAATGTGGGAGAAGCCAGTGCTGGGAGGAGGAGTGGAAATTTAGTTATAAATTTAAGTTTCAAGTTTGTTGCAGTCGCTGCTGCTGCAGCTGCTTTGAGAAAAGAGAAAAAACTTTAAACATAAAAACATTACAAGGTTAATTGCAGATTGTTAAAATAAATTGTTTCTAAGTCGAGTACACGGATGCCCATTAGGAGAAGTGATCTATATTAAGTACGTGTAAATTGGAAGATACTTAGATGCCAGTTGATGCATGAGAGAATGATTGGTGTTTAGGGAATAGTTTGTCAAGGAAATATGGGCACACTCTACGATTGGTTTTATTATTTTTACAGAAAGTTGGGAAAGTGTTTTTCTTTCGTGCAATAGAAATAGATTCATATCTAACTTCAACGAATCTGTTATGCTTTGACACTAGATACTAGGAGAACCCCTAGCTAAACACTCATAAAATTGGTTGATATCGAACAAGGTATATGTTACCAAAATGTCTTTTCCACGACCCCTGCAACATCTTCACAGAGTTACGAATGGAATACGTTGAAGAGTACAATCCAAGAACAACAAAAATCAATGAGTGTTCGAACTCACAGGCGATGTGTTAACACCTTTTCGTTACACGGTACCTGTTCGATTTCTGTGAACACATTAGTAAATTTTACATTGGAAAGTAACTAAAAGAATAGTTTCTGTGTTGAAGGCTCTCTTTCTATTGCACTTTCTTTTTCTTACATCTGCTTTAACATTAGATGTAATATTGTTAAAATAAATAAAGCAATATTTAGCTCACTGTAATAATTGTTTTTGTTGTGTCATAACCAGAGCGACGACAAAATGTATTGAATAGTATAGACAACTCATTGCACTCTTTTTCCGCTCTCATGTAGAAAGTCTGAGTAAAAGAGCATAAACGAGTCTTATTCTCTTTATAGAATATTTCAATATAAATGCACCATTTCGACAATGTTATTACATAAAACAATACAAAAATCATAAATATTTCATAAGGCACCTATGTTCCATATCAAAATTATGAATGGACCAAGTTATGATAAAAAGAGAGTTATTGGTTTTGAATCATTCGCCATATGTCGCCAGTGGTTTTGAGTCATACAATTCGTTCCATGAGTTCTCTATACTATTCAATACTTTTTGTCGACGACGACCTGCTTGTTTGTTCGCTGCCGGTACATCTATACCATTATATTTATTTTCCGGCAGACTATTGTTGTACAACAACCACGTATGTGATGCTAACGCTGTGTGTTGTTTGCATGTGTTCACTTTGATAGATTGACCTATCCGTGCCTATAGATGTTAGCACATCAAAAAAATATTATACCGTTGCCCGAGAACCACCACGTGGAGGAAAAAAGTCATAGGAACATGACTGAGAACAGAAGGCTCCCAATCTTTGGCTCCCCACCATGCATAGTTGCGATATCCGTTATAGGTGACTTGTATGAATTTTTATGGCTTCTAAGTAACTTAGAAAAGATTAGAAAAGTTATGGCAAAGTTTCATTAGAGACCATTACCAAAGTTGTACTAACTTGTCCAATATGTTATGTTTTAGAGTTAAGGTACTGGGTATAAGAAATTGACATTTCTAGTTTCTATAATAAAATTAGATGATAATAAATCCCTGAAATATTTTGAATAAATTAATGGAATTTTTTCTTTTATATATAATAAAATGTATAAATTACAATTATGTGTGAGAGTTGTTGTTTTTTAGTTTTTTGTTTAATATCATGTGTGATATTTTTTTTTTGTTTATCATGTGTGAATCGCAAATGATCCACTTTCACTCGTTTGTTTCATGTGATATGGATGTGATGAGATTTTTCTGATTCAAATGTCAAGTGCATTAGATGTTGCTGATGAAGGGAAATTTCATTCATTTGCAAATGACTTGGAAAGCAAGAAATGTTGGTTAATTGCATGTGAAGTTTTTCTATGGGAAATGTGTAAAAAAAATTGCTTCAAGTGGGTTGATTTCAAAAGCCAGTGGGGGAAATTTAACTTGAATGCACTTAAGGAAATGGGAATATGTTACAGTTTGTCACTGTACATAAACATATATATTCAAAAGCCTTTTATCTCTAGTGATGGGGAATCATTAATGCGATTACTTCATCATTCGACACACATCATCATCACCACTAGCACCATCCTTCTCAGCTCAACAGACATCCATTCATCTCTCCGTCTATCATTCGAATCATTTAATCAGCTATAATAAATATTTAGCTATTTTAGCATCATCATAGTCATCATCATAGTCATCGTCATCATCATCTTCACCATCATCATCCTCATTTGAATATCTACTGGTATGTTAAATATTGATGATTCCTTCAATTCGCCTCAATATCTTATTGAAAGGTTCCAAACGTTTCATCCATAATTCACAGTCATAACCTCACATTTATTATTGTTTCATTTTATCGTACAAACCTAAATATTTTCTTTAACTTCGTTGATTTTGAAAAAGGCAACTCTGAAAATCTCAAATCAACCGCAGCGAATCGCTTGTAATGACACTGAATGAATGAATAATAATAGTAATTTGTGCCAAAGTGTCGATATAAATCGTTGGGTTCAAACTCAATTGAACCGAGTTGAAATCTTTTGGTTATATGTTACTATTATCTGGCTACTCCTTTTTTTGTGTGTGTGCTATTTTACCACACCCTAATCGTGAATAGTCAAGAAACAGTGGAGGTAAACACGAAAAAAGTAATAAAATCTGGGCTAAAAAAAACGATTGCTGGGTACAAGAAAAACAACATGATGTTCAAATGGCCATCAATTTTGGGGGGTGGGAGTTATTTTGTAATTATGACGCACAGTGATAAGAAACCACAAAAGGGGGGGAAATGTGAACACCAAGAAAAAAATGCTGAGTTGTCATTTTGTCAATGGTTGTGCAAATTTCCACTATTTACGAGCTACATGTCGCACACTTACTTCAAATGCGTCATAACTCAAAATTTTTAGATTTTAAGTTTTTGCTTACAACCAAGAGTTAAGGACCATATCTAAACGCTGTAAAAATCTGACGTCATTTTGTAGAACATTTTGTCAAAAAAATCCCGTGTGAATACGTCTAGTATTGAACATTTTCATACATATTTCAACTTAGCAAAACCAGTTTTTTTGCTCTACAGAAATTTTGTAAATTTTGAGTTATGACTCTTTAGAAGTCAGGGTGCGAAGTCTTCAGTTTTAAACCGCTTCCAAACGGTTAAACTATTTTAAAAAGTTCATAAGGTCTTTTAACAAACTCCATACACATGTACCCTCAACAGCTACTGTTTTATAATGAATATAAGTGGCTGACGTTAGTGTGCGCGCCTCTTCTACAGGAGATCCTGGTTTCGATCCCTGCCCTGGCAAACTTAAATTTCTTTCGGCGGCGGTCGCTTCGCATTGTGACGGCACCACTATAGAGTATTTAGCCATGAACAAAGCTCTTCAAAATAACCTTCGGAATTGGTGTAAAACTATAGGTGTCAATCAGTGTGTTTAAAACAGGAAAGCGCCCAGCTCACTGGATGTGAGAAGCTCTCCCCAATTCCTTCACAGGATGTAATGGGAAACCATTTTTTTTGGAACGAAGTCCCTTATCGCACTTTGCGGGATGGGGGCAAAATAAAAAAAATTAAACAACTTTTGTTTTAACACTATTATGCTACAATCCACTATTATCAACTATATTGTTTACATTTGCTTTGGTTTGTGTGTAGACTAACAGCTTGGATCAACGAGAAAGAAATTAACTAGATATCTCACATATGTTGGGAAATTTCTTGTTTAATGGGAAATTTTCTAGGTGGAGCCTGTAACCAATATTTAGTATATATTGTAGTTTTGAACCCAATAAAAAGTGAATTCAGAAAAGCCAAAGTGAAAGAAATTTAAAAAAAGATAATTTTCTTAAATAAGCAACTTTTCTTAAAAAAAGTACATTTTCTCAAAATCAAACACCTATTCATATTCTTAAACAAAGTATCTTTTCTTAAAAAAATACTTTATCTTAAAAAAGTGCCTTTGCTTAAAAAAAAAGTAAATTTTCTTACAAAAAGTACTTTTATCTTAAAAAAGTACTTTTTTTAAGTAAGTACCTTTTCTTAAAAAATTACATTTTCTTTCAACAAATTCCTTTTCGTTAAAGCCTACCTTTTCTTTAAAAAGTAAATTTTCTTACAAAAAGTGTCATTTCTTTCTTTAGTACATTTTCTTTAAAGAGTACCTTTGTTGTGAAACACAATAAAAAAAGACCTTTTTTTACAAAAATTCCTTTGCTAAAAGTATATTTTCATAAAAGGAGTACCACATCTTTAAAAAGTACCTTTTCTTAAAAAAAGTACTTCTTTGTAATAAAATTCATACTATGGCTTTGTCTTGCAAAAAGTACTTCTTTTTAAAATTAGTACCTTTTCTTAAAACAAACATTAGCTTTTAATAACAAAAGTACCTCTCGGGAAAATAAAATACATATTCTTACAAAAAGGACCCAAAAATTAACTTTTTTTTTAAAAAAAAATACATTCTATAAAAGAAATTCTTATAAAAAGTTTATCATTTTAGAAAAAGTATATTTTCTTAAAGATCCATTTAAATTATCGTATTTTTCAACTGGCGCCTTAGGCGTGTTGGCACAAACTAATACAAAATATGTAAGGAAAGGAAGTTCGTTCCAACCGGGTGTTCCCTGACACCTCATGTGATTTTTTTATAAGTGACTTTATTTTTACACGGTCTTAGGTTTACTTTTATATCCCTATTCACCTGTGAGGTTTTGAAGGCTCGTTTGAATTTTGTTCTGTACTGGAGATGGAAATATTTGGAACGCAATAAAGCCGACGCTTGACAGTTTCGTTTCAAGGTCATAAAAAAATATTCGTAGGCAATTAAATTAGCCTGCAGTGGCTGGGAAGAACCTTTCGGTATATTATGCACGAAAAGGTTTGTTTCTACTGATCCAAAGATCATTAAACCGCCGTCGTCATCATCGTCACCCAAAGTCCCGCCAAATCTTGGACAACAACCTAGACACGCGGTGGTCGTTACACTTCATCAAATTGTGAATTCCTTCATCAATTTGATGACACATTATGGCACATTAATGGCGTATCGTCCCTGCTAGAGTTCATCTGTTGGCAGAATACGTGGAGAAGTTTCTCTTAAAAGTGCACATGGGCGATCAGCAACCCACTTCAAATTTGGGTTGAACAAAATGTAATTCCATATGTTAAAAATAAAAAAAATAAATGGTTTCCCAATACATCCCATGAAGGAATTCGGGAGAGCTTCTCCCAACCAGTGAGCTGTGCGCTTTCAAGTTTTATACTCACTGATTGGGACCTACAGTTTTACACCGGTTCTGAACGGTATTTTGAGAAGCTTTTTCATGGCTAAATACTCTATAGTGTCGCCGTCACTATGCGAGGTGACCGTCGCCGAAAGAAACTTAAGGTGGTCATAGCAGGGATTGAACCCACGATCTCATGTGCAAGAGGCACGCACACTAACCATTGCACCACCATGTGTTAGTTTTTATAATTTCGATTTGTATCGCACTTAAAAAAACACCCTTTATAAATCATTGGTTGAATTACATAAAATCATTGGTTTGATACATTTGTTTAATGGACAATTTTTTTTGCTTCGTTGTAATGTTTTATTTCCTAGCGTTATAATTCTCATTGATGCCATAAAAAACTGTAGCTATGAAATAAAATTTTAAAGATCGAGCTTAAAAATCGAACCGAAAATTTTCAATAATTGTATATGACTTCGTTAGTAGTCCTTCTTAATCGAATAGAACGAGTTCTTTGGCAATGAGTTATCTACGTTTACCATAATCCGTTATCTACGTTTACCATTTCGCAGCGCTGCTACGTTTTCTCTTCTGTACTGCGTTATAATTCTCATCAGGATGGAGAGTTCACAATGATTAATATTATAGTTGGTTCGTAAGTTTAGAATATAATTACAATTATTATATAATTATGACGTTGTTAGGAGTATGAATTGCTGAAATATATTTAGTAGATTTTTTTTTTTGAAATATTGTACGAATTTATACGTTTCTAAACACTGTGCCTCTCAACATTTCATGAAGAGCCTGAACATAAAATTGTTGAATAATTGTATAAAAAACATCTTCACAAAAACTGTGTTTAAATTACAATTTAAAAACATACTTTGTTATGATTTATAGCAGGTAGAAGGGTCTTGGTTGCTTATGTAGAGCCAAGAGTTTGAGGTTGAGGCTGCCAGTAAATACTGGCTGGTACTTTGTAACGCAGCGAACATTATGAAACCCAATTAAAAAGCATTAAAATGTTTAATGGAAGAAATTGTTTAAAAAGACTTTCGATTTGTTTTATTATATTTTTTTCGCATTTGATTACAGTTTTACTTGTTTAACTTTTGCATAAGACAAATCATTCATTTGCCAAGATAAACGAAATTTTAATTTCAATATTTCATACAAATTACTTGAAAATAATTTTCTACAGACGAAGTGCTCCTCTTCAAAAATAAATATGTTTATTATTAAAAGAATCACCACCCCTTCCCCCATCTTCCCATTAATTTCTAAACCGTTTTGACACTTTTTTGAACAAACAAATGCTACAGAAATTTCAAACTTTTGATCTACAAAAAAAAAATCGCCCCAAAAATATTAAATAAATCCAAAGCTCATGCATATACAACAAACCATAGTATATCTCAAGGTTGATCAACATAAAAGGGGATTTGTTTTAAGAATGACTGCAAAAAAAGGCATTATGTATCCCCAGCCATATGTAAGCCATTGCGATACGAGGCCGGTGTGATAATTTCCTTCTTATATATCTATACTTACAACGTTTTCTCAGAAGCAATATATTCTTACCTGCAAATAGAAGAAAGAAAGATATATTTTAGTGCAAATTAAAAACATATTATTTTTATAATCACAAAAAGGTGTATGTTTCAAAGAAAAAATTAAAATAAATAGTTTTGTGTGAACTAATCTATAGTACAAAGCTTAATGTGATCTAACACCTTTTTGTTATAGTAAAAATATTTATGTTTGCACAAAAATTTTTATTATAGTAAAAAGGCTTGGTGCGATCAAAAAACAAACTTTTACTATACTTTTGTTAAAAGCTTTCCCTGTTCTAACTGTGTTTTGCTATAGTACTACATTAAAAAGCTTTGTGTGTTTTAGCACCGTTTTACTGCAGAAAAAGCTTTGTCTGTCCCAATAAATTTTTACTATAACTCTAAGATTTATGTGTTCTAACAATGTTGTACTGTTGCAAAATGCGAATGTTAACATCTTTTTCCTACATAAAAAAGCTTTCAGTGGTCTGACAAACATTTACTATAGTAAACTGCTTTGTGTGTTCTAACAACGTTTTACTATAGTAAATAGTAAAAATTTCGGTGATTGTTCGAACAGCTTTTGGTTTAGTAGAAAGCTTTTTGTGTTCCAACAACTTCTTTTCATAGTATATGAAGTTTGTGTACTCTCACAAAAATGTGCACTACTAACAGCTTTTTGCTACAGTAAAATGATTTATGTTTGCGCAAAAATTTCTATTATAGGAAAAAGGCTTTGATGGCCAGTTTCATAGTTGGAAATGTAGTTTAAATGCCCGATGCTTGTCATTTAATATGAAAATTGTCTGTGAGCTTTTAAATTGAGCTTGTAAATGACGAGTGTGAAGGTCGCCCTGAGTGATCTAAAAAATAAGCTTTTACTATAGTTAAAAGCTTTGTGTGTTCTAACAACATTTTAATGCAGAAAAAGCTTTGTGTGTTCCAATAAATCTTTACTATAACTCTATGACAAAGTTTAACTGTTGCAAAATGCGAATTTTAACATCTTTTTACTACATTAAAAAACTTTGTGTATTCTGACAAATGTTTTCTATAATTCGCTTGTGTGTTCTAACAATTTTTTTCTATAGTAAAAAGTAAAAATTTCAGTGTTTGTTCGAACAGCTTTTGGTTTACTAAAAAGCTTTGTGTTCTAATGACTTTTACCACATTGAAAAGCTTCCTGTGTTTCAACAACGTAAAACGTAAAAAGCAAAAAGCTCTGCATATGTTCAAACAGAGTTTGCTATAGTTGTGATGTAACAATTTTTTGCTATAGTACAAAAATGAGTGTGTTTCAAAATTTTTCTGTAGAAAAAATGTTGGTAACTCTAAAAACTTTTTGACATAGAATAAAGCTTTGCATTTTCAAAAAAAAATCCAATGAGTGTTCGAACTCACGGGCGATGTGTTAACACCTTTTTGCTACACGGTACCTGTTCAATTTCTGTGAACACATTCGTAAATGTTACATTGGAAAATAAAAAACAGCGTTCAATCATATGATGACGTTACAGTTAAATAATTACACCAGTGCAAGCACATGTGTCATTATTTTCTTGCTCAATACTTTTTGTTTTAATCCCACAAAAGTCAAAGAATGCAAAGCAACAGACACTTGTACATACATACATACATTGTTATATTCGTACGATATAACCGAAGATCAACATAAAATACTTTTTTAATATTACTCCAAATTAAAACACTTAAATCTCGGCTCGCCGATATCGGATCGCCTTAATTTTTGGCCTAAACTCTTCGTCGAAACCCGCACTAGCTTTTTAATCCAAAAATTAATAAAATCGGCTATGAATTTCCGGAGAAAATCGCGTGGGAAAATTATATGAAAATCGCCCAATAATCACTTTCAATACCGTCTGCCGAGCAACGAACAAACAAACGATGATTTACTCTTACAAACCTAACACTTGCGTATGTATTAAATTTATAGTTTACTGCCCTAGAGGCGCGCGTATAGATGTTAACACATCAAAAATTATTTTATCTTCGTGAAATGTTTTGTATATTCTAACAAATGTGTACTACTAACAGCTTTTTGTTAAAGTGCAAAACTTGATGTATTCTAACAACTTTTACTATAGTTAAAAGCTTCGTGTGTTCTAGCCACATTTACTATTAGTATAGTAAAAAGTAAGGAGCTCTGCGTGTGCGATAGCAAACAGAGTTTGCTGTAGTAAAAAGTTGTGTGTATTCCAACAACTGTTTACTATAATAAACTAAGTTGTGTGATCTAACAAGCTTATACTATAATTAAAAGTTTACATCAGTAAAAAGCTTCCAACAAAATTTTACAATATTAAAAAGCGTTGTCTGTTCCAATAACTTCTTACTAGAGCTCTTTTATTTGTATGTTCTAAAAATGTTTTACACTTGTAAAATAAAAATGTTAACACATTTTTACTACAATAAAAAGTTTTGTGTGTTCCAACAAATGTTTACTATAGTAAACCACTTTGTTTGTTCTAGCAACATGTTGCTATAGTCAAAAGCTTGGCGTGTTCTATCAACTTTTTACTATAGTAAAAAGCCAAATGTTCTGTGTATGTTGGAAAAGCTTTTGTTAGTAGAAAGCTTCCTGTGTTTCAACATCTTTGTACTATAGTAAAAACCAAAAAGCTCTACGAGTGTCATAGCAAACTGAGTTAGCTATTTTAGAAAGCTTTACGTGTTCCAACAACTTTTTACAACATAAGTAATAAACAAAGTTATGTGTTCTAACAAATTTTTACTGTAGTAAAAACTTTATTGTGATCTAACAATTACACTGTGATAGTCGAAAAAATGAACTTCGATGAATCCTTTTCGAACTATTAGGGGGGAGTCCCCTGAGTGCGAAAGTACATTTGGAAGTGTCAGATTGGCTCCAGTTTTTGAGAAATCGGTATATATGGATATAGCTAAGTCTGCGCTATTTAAACAAATTTTACCGGCCATAGGCCAATTTTTTTTTGACCTAAAGGGGCTTAAAAAGCTTATTAAAATAGAAAAAACAAATGTTTGCGCTCGGTCCAACTTCTTGAGATATGGGCCTTTAAAGCTTGAGTATATAATTGGCCATATCTCACATATTTATGGTCCGATCTGGTTCCGGTGAATATCATTACAAAGACGACTAAAAACTCTTTAAATCTGCATATAAATATATTACATTTTATTAACCCATGGGGGACAAATTAAAAAAAAACGATTTTGTAACCTCACTTTTTTGCTAAAAATCTGATTTTCTCAAAAAACAGCCCAAGTAAACCTATTTTCTACCTAGACTCAGGTAGAAAATAGGTTTAGCCCTTCTATGACCGGAGATATTTATGTACAAAGTTTGAAATACAAGAAAAAATTAAAGTTTTTTTTACTTTTTTCCAAAATTGTATTTATTTTCCTAGCATAGGCCTCAAGTTAAGCTTCAAAATCAAAATATTGGACTTTTATATATTTTTTTCGTTTTTTTTTTAAGTTAATTAATTATAATTAATCAACTTTAATAAAATATCTTTGTATCTTTTGTATGTCAAACTTTGAGCATAAATATCTCCGGTCTGAGAAGGGTTAATGCGAAGTATTACACCTTAAAATAAAGCCTGAAGTATTGCCTACAACCTGAGTCTAGGTAGAAAATAGGTTTACTAGGGCTGTTTTTTGAGAAAATCAGATTTTTAGCAAAAAAGTGAGGTTAAAAAATCGTATTTTTTAAACTTGTCCCCAATGGGTTAATAAAATGTAATATATTTATATGCAGATTTAAAGAGTTTTCAGTGGTCTTTGTAGTGATATTCGCCGGAACCAGATCGGATCATAAATATGTGAGATATGGCCAATTATATACTCATGCTTTAAAGGCCCATATCTCAAGAAGTTGGACCGAGCGCAAACATTTGTGTTTTCTATTTTAATAAGCTTTTTAAGCCCTTTTAGGCCAAAAAAAGAATTGGCCTATGGCCGGTAAAATTTGTTTAAATAGCGCAGACTTAGCTATATCCATATATACCGATTTCTCAAAAACTGGAGCCAATCTGACACTTCCAAATGTACTTTCGCACTCAGGGGACTCCACCCTAATAGTTCGAAAAGGATTCATCAAAGTTCATTTTTTTCGGGTCAAAAACTATCACAGTGTTATTTGTTAAAGTAGAAAGATGTGTGTGATCCAGCATTTTACTGTAGTAACTAATTTTTGTTACCCTTAAAACTTTTTGAAATAGTAAAAAGCTTTGCGTTATAAACAACTTGCTATTAATAACTACAATACATAAGTATATTAAAAAGTTTTGTGTATTATAAAAAATGTGTACTACCAACCGCGTTTTTTACTATAGCAACAAATAAAAAGCTCTGCGTGTGCAAAGAGCTTTTGCTCTAGTAGAAAGCTTGTGTGTTCTAGCAAATTTTTACTATAGTAACAACTTTTGTGATCTAACAACTTTTTAGTATAGGAGAAAGGTATGTGTGTTCCAACAGCATATACCTGTACACTAGGGCGGGTTAGCAAAAACGTAATCTATAGGTGATTCTGAGAAATTTTTCTCAAGAGACCATAGCCCTAAGTCGGATTTGGAGCCCCCAAAATTTCAAAATATATATTTTTCCATATATGCATAGAATAATTCAATTAAATTCGTCATAAAATTGGATAGAATTATAGTAGATTTCTCAATGTGGGCTTGTTTGAAAGGTATTTTTATCACCTTTCAGAATCTGTATTGATACCAAAATTTATTTTTATTTTTAGTAGAGATATTACGAATTGTTTGTCGAAAAATAGCCTAAATGAACTTTTAACTAATAAATTCTCAATT
Organism: Phaonia tiefii; assembly: GCA_963931995.1. Classification (NCBI taxonomy): domain Eukaryota; kingdom Metazoa; phylum Arthropoda; class Insecta; order Diptera; family Muscidae; genus Phaonia; species Phaonia tiefii. Next base: position 298,704,646 of record OZ008367.1, read on the forward strand.
TTTTTTTGCAGATTATGAAAGCTCAGATAATTTCCAACAACTTTTATTACGATCAATTTTTTTGTTTTCGAACTCCTTTTTGTAGGAAAATCGATCTGAAAAAATCAACATTTTCAAGATTTCAACAAAAAAACACTATTAACACTAATATCTATTTTGAAAATTTGGGGGGGCTCCAAATCCGACTTAGAGCTATGGTCTCTTGAGCAAAACTTCTCAGCATCACCTATAGATTACGTTTTTGCTATACGCTTCATCAAAAAAAATCGTTCCATACAATTTGACCCGCCCTACTGTACACGCTGAAAAATCTGTCTCTTTTTGTGGTTTGGATGCAAATATAACGTGTTTGTAGCTTGTCGCAAATATATTACACTTGTGCTGAAACACATTGTGTTTGCTAATCAATATAACATGTTTGAGACACAATGACTAAAAGGCTATAATTTGTATTTTTGAGATCCAAATGAGTTTTTTATTGTTGAAAAAAACGAGGAAGATACCAACGAGACAAAAAGGCAGCAGATCTTCAATTCATGAAAACAATGCTTCCAAACATGTACATGTTTCCTGCAATACGTTGCTCAGGTCATTATATTTCAGCGTGTAGTAAAAAATTTGTTGCGTGTGCTGAGCTTACTGCTTTGCCTGTGCTGCTGCGGTTAGATAGCATAGTATCTCAATGTTGAAGTAAACGATATTAAGAATCATTCCTAGGAAGTTAATATGTTCTAGAAAGTTGTTTACTGAGATCTTAGGTACATTCTTGTAGTTGATTGTTTCCTTGAATTTTGACCGGTTTGCTACCTAAAAAAGGTAAAAAAATCGAATTTTTTAAACTTTTCCGATTTTGATCTTGAAGATGAAGTTTTCTTGCTTTTATATGTTAGCAATTTGTATTCCTTATGACAAGAGCTACAACTTTCCTTCAGACCGTAAAGCAAAATTCCGAACGAATTGCAAGATATGAGCCTGACAAAATGATTACTTTTTTGCAAAAAAAAAAGCGCATGACTTTGGGCAAAACTGGGAGACACGAGTCTTTTTTTTTTTTTGGTCTCTTATCACATAGTAGTGTCTGTATATGCTTATATTTCCATGACTTAAAAAATTACACACAGTGTTACACAGTGTCATCAACCGATTTTCACTTTCTCACCGCATTTAAAAAAAAGTAACTTAAGCCTTTCAAACGATATATACGTTCTTTAAGAAAATATGAGAAGTCTGTGTGTATTTGTCCCGAAAACTGATATTTTTTTAATTTTTTTCGCTATTTTTCAACTTCGGCGATGACTTATTTTATAAAGAAACCATACAATTTTCTAAATTTATTCAAGCTCAAGACCTTTTTAAATAATATAAAGCTTATTTATTAGCATTATACTACTTTCAAAAAAAGTCGAGCATAAAAATGTTCCAATGTCTGTATAGCTATTACGAATCTTGCTAAGATCTTCATCAGCAGACATTTTTGGTTTCATCAAAAATATATGTATATCCAGAAACACTCATCATATTAATGAGAATTCCTTTATACACATGTTTGACAAACAAATCATGCCTGTTTAAAACCAATGGCTTTGCGACATGATAAAAACACGAGTTGTGAATGAAGGTGTTCCAATGTTAGTGCTTGGTATTCTTCAAATTGGTGTATAAAGGGATTCTCATTAATATGATGCGTGTTTCTAGATATATATTTTTGATGAATTCACCGTCTGCTGAAGAAGATCTTGGCAAGATCCGAAATAGCTATACAGACAGCCTTGGTTGGTATCATTGGAACATTTTTATGCTGGACTTTTTTGAAAGTAGTAGAATGCTAATAATCTTTATATTATTTAAAAATGTCTTGAGCTTGAATAAATTTTGAAAATTGTAAGTTTAGAAAACATACCGAATAAAAACTCCCACAAGGGAAATGATGAAAATACAGAAACCATAATAATCTTGAATTTATTCAAAAGGGACGTTTCCTTCCAATGAGTAAAACGCAACTTTGTGTTTAAAAATCCGGTATGAATTGACTGAGTTATTGAAGCTTTTATTAAAACAAAAATTAATTATGTTTTTTTTTTATAAAATTTTACCAGCATCCTGAAGGTTTAGTAAAAAAAATAACAAGCCTGTGTTAGATAACACGGGCGCATAGGTCAGACGTAGAATACGTTAGCGTATACATCGCCAATCCTTTGTATTTATGTACATACACACACATTTACACGCTGCTCGCAGAAGTAAACAAACGACAGCAAAGATCTGTAAACTTTCAAGCACACACAAGTGTCCACGCTCCCCTCCCTTCATTTTATGTTCCCCTCCAAACGAACTAATAACCGACCGATCCAACAAAACGAAATGTACACACACACACATTTACACGCTGCTCGATAAATAAACAATGCCCAGCAAAGCCAAAATCATTTGATTTCACAACAACAACAAAAACAACAGCGGCATTTACAAACCAACAACAACAGCGGCATGTACAAAAAAAGTCTAAAATATCATGCTCTTAAATATTTATTTCCTTAACTACATAAAACTTTTATATATAGACATATAATTTTTTTAATGTAATTCGAAACAAAACATATTACCAAAACTGAGTAACATATAAAAATTGCTAAAATATGTTTTAATATTTAAGTAAAAGTGGGTGAAAGTTGACAAACATTTTCTCAAAATTTTGTGCTCCAGATCAACACCCCTACCTTACCGTATAACGTATTCTACGTTAAAACAAAAAGTTGTCAGATCACAAGAAATTTTGACTACATTTTTAGTACAGTAAAAGTTTGCCAAAGTTTTTGCTATAGTAAATAGCTTTATGTGCTGTAACAACTTTTTCCTATAGGAAAAAGCTTTGTGGGGTCTAACTACTTTTGACTATAATAAAAAGGTTTACGATTTTTGCTTTACATTTACGGTTTTATAATTCAAAGTGTTTACACAACTTTGTAACTTTAAAAGCTTTAAAAGTTCAAACATTTTGTAATCACAATAAAGCCAGTTTCACAGTTGAAAATTCTCAATTTAAATGTAGTTTAAATGCCCGATGCTTGCCATTTAAATGTCATTAAATATGAAAAATGTCTGTAAGCTTTTAAATTGAGCTTTTAAATGACGAGTGTGAAACTCACCCTAATTGTTCTATATCAAACACAGCTTTTATAGCAAAAGCTTCTAAGCTGTGCTTTACAGTAAAAGCTTTTTTTATAAACATGTTTTTACTATAGTAAAATCTCTGATATAAAACACATTTGTATCATTTGTCATTCTGTTTCAACTTTAACATGTCAATTGAAGTATTTAACCCATTCAAGAGAATAGTTGTTGTGTAGCGAGCAATTTAATTTGTTTGTCTTAACAATTATTTAAACATAAAAATGTTTATTGTTTGTTATTAACCATGTTAACAAACCTGTTCATCTTGAACATCATAATGTTCAAATACAAAGTTACATATGTATCTACTATGTTATCTGTCCGTCTGACTGTCAGTCTAAACCGCTGTTCGATTGTAATTGTCTGTTGAAACATTAAAACTTATCGCAGATTTATTTGAGTCGCATGCGGTTTCATATTTACTTTAAAGTTTGAAAATACTAGAAATGAAACTTTGTTTCAAATCAATATCATAACTGAATTTACAATTTTGACAAGTCAAACGGACATGTGAGAAATTGTACAATAATAAATTATTAAAACTGCGAAATATCGTATGTTCAACTGTTTTCGATTTAACTCAATCGAGCAACTAAGTCAAGGTGTTGTGGCAAATGGCAGCGGAATAAAAATGAAACTGAAAATTTAACGAAAATGCTAGAATAAATCTAGTGGTTCTAGTTATTAAAAACCTTAATAGGACCACAAAGATTAATTCTTAATTGAGTTTTAACAATCATCCTACGTAGATACATTCGAAAATTGCTTTCATTTAGCCTTTCTTGGGATTTATATGAATTTCTTGACCAGTTTTATTACCCAAACACACATGACAATTATACAGGTTTCAAATGTCCACACTCCATCCCTGACAGCACCAGCGAAGATTAGAACAAAATATAATTTATAATTCATTTGTTTTTATTGTCTATAAAACTAACATTTGTACGACCCCAACGCCTACACGTTTTCACTGTCGCGAAATTCTAATGCAATTTAATTATAACATATCACACTCGTGGCCATTTCGAGAGCACTGCTTATTCAAATATGTATACGACAAACTATATGTGTTTGTTTATTGTTTGGCTTCATGTCTGCTACTATTTCGTTGTAGTGTTAATGCGTATATATTCTGTTCATATGGGAATTCAACTCATGTGTTAAGGCCACAATCACCAAAATACAATCCTTTATCAGCAGCAACATCATCATCATCACCATCATCATCCATTTGTACGCTTTGCAATAGATGCCAAATATTATGATTGCGCCAATTGGCTGTTTTAAACGAGTCACTTATGTTTAGATGCATTCGGACATTCGTACAGAGAATACAGAGGCGTAGTTATAACAGGAGCAGTTTAAACAATGAATGATAACAGCGTCGTCGAAGGCAATCAGTTACTATAGTAAAAGCTATTCATTAAAAAGTTGATAAATCTCAAAATTTCTACTATAGTAAAAAAAATACTGGATAAAAAATCAAAATTTTTACTATAGTAAAAAAATACTGGATAAAAAATTAAAAATGTTTACTACACGCTGAAAAATCTGTTGTTTTTGCTGTTGTTGGGATGTAAATATAACGATTGTTTGGAGCTTGTCCCAAATATAATATACTTGTATGCAAACACATTGTGTTTGCTTTTCAATATTACATTTTTGATACACACTCATTAATATGTTATAATACAAGTGTTTGCGACCCCAATATATCTGTGTTTGTGTTACAATCACAGCTGTGTTTGTTGCACTGTTTATGCTCTCTCGAGAGCAAGAGAATAAAAGAGGAACAATGAGAGAGTCTATCTTGAAAATGTGTATCTGTATTTTTGCATTATTCTCTCGGTCAGATATTCATAAATATTCCTGAATGCGTGTGTAAATTGCACATGAAGTCAGTGTTTTTTATTTTGACTGATGTATTGCATTTTAGTTTCATGTATTCCGTCGGCAATTGTTCATCGGACAGAGGATATCAAAAGCTCTTGATCAGTGAAAAAAGAATAAACGAAGACTCGGACGGTTAAGTGGTTTGTGATGTTACTTTGGTTTTTGTGTATGTATTTTGTATATATGCGAGTGTGCTACCAAAGTGAATAAAGGATTTTGAGGAACGAAATTGGAAAGTGCAACAAAAATAACACAGTGCAACACGAAAAAATATAACCATATACGGACACCACCACGTGATAAAAGACCAAAAACAATGGATGCAATATTGTAGCTTGTATTTGTATTTGTAGCTTGTCGCAAATACAGTATACTTGTGACCAAACAAAATGTGTTTGTTATTCAAAAGTAAATGTTAGGGACACAATTATTAATAGGATATAAGATACGTGTGTGTGACCCAAATATCGCTTCGTTTGTTGAAATCAAATACGTAACAGATAACATAGAAACAAAAATCGAGCAGATCTTCATGAAATTCATGAAAGCAATGGATGCATTTTTTCTGGAATATGTTGCTGGGGCCGCTTTTTCCAGCGTGTAGATGTTATGTGGCCGTCGATAATGCAATAGATAGTCTGCGCGACTCTTGAAGGTACGTACGTTCAATCCATGATCTAGATCTCTTTCGATGACAACATGGCGACACTATCGAGTAATTAGTCATACACAATTTCTCAAAATAAAAACCATTCGGAAACTGTGCAAAACTCTCGGCCCTAAACAGTGAGTGTAAAAATAGAAAGCGCATAGCTCACTGATTCCTATGACGTAATGGGAAGTATTTATTTATTTATATAAATGTTTGAAATTTTATAAATTTTGAATTTAATCAAAGTCATAAGTTTTACTATAGTAAAAATTGATCAAAATCATCATTTTTACCATAGTAAAAAAGTTGATAAAAATCAAAATGATGAAAGGTTGATGAAAGTCATAATTTTTTCTATACTAAAACATTACTTTTATTATAGAAAAAAGTTGATGAAAGTAAGCGATTTTACTATAGTAAAAATTGATGAAAATCACCGAAGGAAGGAAGGAAGTTGAAGGAAATCAACGTTTTTACTATAGCAAAAAGTTGATGAAAATCATAATTTTTACTAACATCGCAATACTGCAGAGGGTTCAGAAAATGTGCTGCATTGATATCAGCGGTGCAATAAGGACAACCTCGACAAGAGCCATGGAGACTATTTTGTGCATCCAGCCAATCGAGATTAGAATCAAATACGAGGCTACCCTTGCAGCAAAACGCCTACAAGCTACAGGTGAATGGATCAACAGAGATCTCACGTCAAAACACCATCGGATAACTGGGGCCTTAGTCGGGTACACGCAAGATACGAGTGAATCTGACCGAATACCCGAGATAAGGGTTAAGGCGAACTGCGTGACCCTTACGCCAACTAGAGACGCCTGGCAGAATGGGACCCTGACACCAATGCCAAATGGGACCTGCTGCTACACGGATGGCTCAAAGCTAGGAGAAAAAACGGGTTTAGGATTCTTCATTGAAAATCCAGCAACCGAATCCCACCTACGCCTCCCGGATCATAATAATGGCTCGGCGATAATACAATCCCAGCCGAGGCAAATATATTCACGGATAGCCAAATGGCAATAAAGGCAATATCATCGGAAACTGTCAAATCTAGAACGGTCCTTGACTGTAAGAAGGTGATAAACGATTACTCTATGCACGGCAGACCCAACATCATCTGGGTGCCGGGGCATAGCGGAGTATTCGGCAACGAAGGAGCGAACCTCCTGGCAAAGAAAGCCAGGGAACTCCAAACGGTGAGCCTAGATGGAGCGAAACCCTTTGGGGTGACGAAGGCTGAGTTAAGTAAATGGGCGGAGTTGGCACATATAGCCCAGTGGAACCGGGAATCAGTAGGCAGGATGACAAAGATCCTATGGGGAGACCCAGATGGATTGAGGACAAAAGGTTTGCTGAAACTGGGAAAAGCCGAAATGAGCAAAATGATGGGAGTCTTAACGGGGCATTCGGGATTACGAGCCCACCTGTACCGTATTGGACTAGTGGCGAACAGTGAGTGCAGGGCATGCATGGAGGACGATGAGACGTTGGAGCACTTCTTATGCCACTGCCCGGCCTTCACACAAGCTAGATCCAGATATCTTTCGGATAGTACGATACCGGACATGACCAAACTTGTGGGTATGGACTGGAACTGGTGTGGCCGTCGGTGGTGCAATGGTTAGTGTGCGCGGCTCTTGTACATGAGATCCTGCGTTCGAACCCTGCTCTGACCACCTTCAAATTTCTTTCGGCGGCGGTCACCTCGCATAGTGACGGCGACACTATCGAGTATATAGCCATGAAAGGGCTTCTCAAAATACCGTTCAGAATCGGTGTAAAACTGTAGGTCCCAATCAGTGAGTGAAAACTGGAAAGCGCACAGCTCAGTGATTGTGAGAAGTTCACCCCGGTCCCTTCATGGGATGTAATGGGAAACCATTTATTTATGGACTGGAACAAACTAAGGAATTTCGTGAATAGCACCGAATTCCTATAAGGGATATAGTGAAGTAGTAGGATAAACTTAGTGCGCACAACAGGTCGAACTTAGCGGCTTAAGTGTATGTCTTACTGACATGGGAAGGTTTAGAGTGCTCTTTCGGGACACTCAACACCGCGCCCCTCTTTTCAAACTAACTAACTAACCAACTACTATAGTCAAAAGTCATCATAAATATAGTACAAACGATGATGAGAATGATTCTCATCAAAATTTTTACTATAGTACAAATTATGATTCTCATCTATGATCATCTCATTTCTTAATATAATTTGTTTCTATTTTTCCGACCTTTATTTGATTAATTATTCTCGACTAATTGTTCCAGCTTTAGGTCTCTCCCGATTTCATAAAACTTTTCGATATTTGGATTTGCTTTGGAAATCTTCTTCAGGAAAGTTTAGATACCAATGAAATGCTTTATTCCTGTGAAAGTATGTTCGATGCCATTATGTATGGAACTCGATTTCTTTTGCACGGCCACCACGGGCACGTTTGCAGAAGTCCAGACGCTGAACCCAATTTTCGACGGTTTTCAAGCATAAATCGGCCGATACTGCTGCAATTTCACGTTCGATATTCGTACGAAGTTCATCAATCGTCGCTGGCTTGTTCGCATAGACCATAGACTTGACGTAGCCCCGCAGGAAATAATCTAACGGCGTCAAATCGCACGACCGAGGCGGCCAATCGACTGGGCCATTTCGTGAGATAACACGTTCACCAAACTTGGTTTCCAATAAATTGATTGTGGCATTCGCTGTGTGGCTTGTGGCGCCGTCCTGTTGGAACCACATGTCCTCCAAGCCCATATTATCCAATTGGGGCTAAAAATATTCGGTTATCATTGAACGGTAGCGATTCGCATTCACAGTAATGTGCCGGTCTTGATAATCACGGAAGAAGAACGGCCCAATGACGCCGCCGGCCCATAAACCGCACCAAACCGTAAGTTTTTCAGGATTCAATGATGACTCATGGATTACGTGTGGATTGCTGTCTGACCAATAACGCATATTTTGCTTATTGACGAAGCCATTCAGCCAGAAATGAGCCTCATCGCTGAAGATGATTTTCCGATGAAAATCCGAATAATTTTCAAGTTGTTGCTCAGGCCAATTCACGAACATACGACGCTTATGGTGGTCAAGCGGCTTCAGTTCTTGCGTCAATTTGATCTTGTAAGAATGTAGGCCAAGATGTTTCGCAAAATTCGCCATAACGACGTCACAGAGATGGCCAACGCTTGAGAACGACGTGTGAGAGACACATTTTGGGCTTTCTTGAACTGAAGCCTCAGCGGCAGCAATATTCTCGACACTACGGGCACTTCTTTGTCTCACTGGCACGGGAACATTTTGTACTGTGCCTGTGGATTCAAATTTTTCCACTAGACGCTCAATTGTTGATCTGGTAGGACGATTATGACGACCATAAATTGGACGTAGCGCTCTTAAAGTTGAGGCCACTGACTCCAAATTTCGGTAGTAAATTTTTAATAATTTCGACTCGATGTTGGCTCGTATATCTTTCCATGATGAAATGGCGAACCTTACTGAAGAGAAATGTCAAAAGAGCGGGAAAAAATATGGCGTCGTTTGCTGTCCCTATCGATTTACTTTTGTAGCGTCTCTGTATGGAGACTGTGCTTTCCACTATAGTAAAGCAGTTGGTGAAAATCCTGTTTTGTACTACAAAGCTGTTGAAAATCGCAGTGTATTTCTATATTAAAAAGTAGAAGATTTTAGAGGAAGACAGAAGATATAAAGTCATCTGTTTTACTATAGTAGCAAAGTAATGAAAATCATGCTTTTCACTATCAAGTCAAATCAAGTCGTTTGTTATAGTAAAAAAGTTCATGAAAATCATAAATAAATATTACACTACAACATTGACCAATATCAAATTCGACCATGCGAATATCCAAAAATTAAAATCAAAATATCATTTCATGACTAAGGCAAACTGTAACAAGTCCTTTGTTTCAAATGATAATAGTTGGATATTTCTCAAAAAAGTCATACAATTACATTGACTTCAATTGTTAATGTTTATTTATCTCTATTCCGAGTCAACACCAAAATAAAAAAAACTGTTAAATCATAATCGGCAGCGAAATCTTCATCATCTCCTCTCAGGGATCTACACAAAAAGCAATGACTTTTAAAATTGTATCTGATGAAGAGCAATTAATCCACTAACCCCAAGATAAAGATGCCGGTCATCATCAGAGACCAGCCAGCATGGGGGTAATAAAGACCTCACATCAGACCTGAAACTCAAAATGACAAGATATAAACACGTGTTGATGCCATAAATATCGATAAATAACCTCTGTCAAGTCATTTCGATTGGTAAATCAAACAAACACAATTGTTCAAACATATCAATGTACGAGTATAACCCCACCCGGACTGGCCACCATGCGTCCAAAAACAAAAAAAAAACAACAGCATTAAAAATTCAACACTTCAATAATAAATGGTTTGGAATTGCAAATCCATTGCAAGTGTCCTACAAAATTTCAGTGGCTTCAACTGAAATGAAAACAAAAACACTTTCGTTGTTTTCGGTCCCCATTTGAAAATTGTTGTGAATCGAAATGGAGAAAAAAAAAAGAAAAAGTAAACATTTTCGTTAAAAATTTATTAGTTGAACATTTTGAGATTTGTAGCACCCCCTCGCGATTTTTCGGTCAATTTCCGTCAACTAACTACATACATAGTAGTAAGTGTGTGTAAATAAACTACAGGAAAAAGCTCGACACAAAAAAATAGCAAATACAACGCTTGATGTCTATATAGAAAGTGACAGAAGCAGAAAACAAACAATCCATGGAAGGGGTATTTTTTTACTACACTTTTTGCATGCAATTCACCAAAAACCACAAAGTTCAGTGCGTCAATTGAACCAAAAATTGCACGTTTGCAAGGAGGGGATTGCAGGGCGAATGTGAGAAATATTGTGGTAAACAGATTGCGTTTAAAATTTACAAAGAAAAAGTTGGTAACCACATTTTTACATTCTTTTACTACACAAATAGTTACTATTGCATACAGTTGTGTGAACATACAACACTTTACTGTAATAAAAAGTTGAGTGAACAAAAAGCTTTTTAACTTAGTTTACTATAGTAAAGTAAAGTACAATAGTAAAGTAAGACATAAAGCTTGATTACAAGAGTAAAATGCTCTGTGAACGCTTAAAGCTTTTTACTATAGTCAAAAGTTGTGTGAACAGGTAATTAGTTTTCCTACAGAAATATTTACTAGTTAGTTAATAGTTAATAAAAAGTTTAGTGAACAATAAGCTTTTTATTTAGTTTACTATAGTAAAGTAAAGTACTGTAGCAAAGTATGACATAAAGCTTGATTACAAGAGTAAAATGTTCCATGAACGCTTAAAGCTTCTTACTATAGTCAAAAGATGTGTGAACAGGTAATTAGTGTTACTACAAAAATAGTTACTATTGTAAGAAGTTGTGTGAACATACAACACTTTACTCTTATAAAAATTTGAGTGAACAAAAAGCTTTTTAATTAGTTTACTATAGTAAAGTAAAGTACTATAGTAAAGTAAGACATAAAGCTTGATTACAAGAGTAAAATGTTGGAAATGAGTGAACAAAAAGCTTTTTACTTAGTTTACTATAGTAATGTAAGACGTAAATCTTGATTACAAGAGTAAAATGTTCTATGAACGCTTAAAGCTGTTTACTGTAGTCAAGAGATGGGTGAACAGGTAATTAGTGTTACTACAAAAATAGTTACTATTGTGAGAAGTTGTGTGAACATACAACACTTTACTCTAATAAAAAGTTGAGTGAACAAAAAGCTTTTTAATTAGTTTACTATAGTAAAGTAAAGTACTATAATAAAGTAAGAGATAAAGCTTTATTACAAGAGTAAAATGTTCTGTGAACGCTTAAAGCTTTTTACTATAGTCAAAAGTTGTGTGAACTTGTAATTAGTTTTACTACAAAAATAGTTACTAGTTAGTTAATAGTTAATAAAAAGTTGAGTGAACAAAAAGCTTTTTACTTAGTTTACTATAGTAAAGTAAAGTACTATAATAAAGTAAGACATAAAGCTTGATTACAAGAGTAAAATGTTCTATGAACGCTTAAAGCTTTTTACTATAGTCAAAAGTTGTGTGAACAGGTAATTAGTTTTACTACAGAAATAGTTACTAGTTAGTTAATAGTTAATAAAAAGTTTAGTGAACAGTAAGCTTTTTATTTACTTTACAATAGTAATTTAAAATACTGTAGTAAAGTAAGACATAAAGCTTGATTACAAGAGTAAACTGTTCTATGAACGCTTACAGCTTTTTACTATAGTCAAAAGTTGTGTGAACTTGTATTTAGTTTTACTACAACAATAGTTACTATTGTAAGAAGTTGTGTGAACATACAACACTTTACTCTAATAAAAAGTTGAGTGAACAAGAAGCTTTTCACTTAGTTTACTATAGTAAAGTAAAGTACAATAGTAAAGTAAGACATAAAGCTTGATTACAAGAGTAAAATGCTCTGTGAACGCTTAAAGCTTTTTACTATAGTCAAAAGTTGTGTGAACAGGTAATTAGTTTTCCTACAGAAATGTTTACTAGTTAGTTAATAGTTAATAAAAAGTTTAGTGAACAATAAGCTTTTTATTTAGTTTACTATAGTAAAGTAAAGTACTGTAGTAAAGTATGACATAAAGCTTGATTACAAGAGTAAAATGTTCTATGAACGCTTAAAGCTTCTTACTATAGTCAAAAGATGTGTGAACAGGTAATTAGTTTTACTACAAAAATAGTTACTATTGTAAGAAGTTGTGTGAACATACAACACTTTACTCTTATAAAAATTTGAGTGAACAAAAAGCTTTTTAATTAGTTTACTACAGTAAAGTAAAGTACTTTAGTAAAGTAAGACATAAAGCTTGATTACAAGAGTAAACTGTTGGAAATGAGTGAACAAAAAGCTTTTTACTTAGTTTACTATAGTAATGTAAGACGTAAATCTTGATTACAAGAGTAAAATGTTCTATGAACGCTTAAAGCTGTTTACTGTAGTCAAGAGATGGGTGAACAGGTAATTAGTGTTACTACAAAAATAGTTACTATTGTGAGAAGTTGTGTGAACATACAACACTTTACTCTAATAAAAAGTTGAGTGAACAACAAGCTTTTTAATTAGTTTACTATAGTAAAGTAAAGTACTATAATAAAGTAAGAGATAAAGCTTTATTACAAGAGTAAAATGTTCTGTGAACGCTTAAAGCTTTTTACTATAGTCAAAAGTTGTGTGAACTTGTAATTAGTTTTACTACAAAAATAGTTACTAGTTAGTTAATAGTTAATAAAAAGTTGAGTGAACAAAAAGCTTTTTACTTAGTTTACTATAGTAAAGTAAAGTTATATAATAAAGTAAGTCATATAGCTTGATTACAAGAGTAAAATGTTCTATGAACGCTTAAAGCTTTTTACTATAGTCAAAAGATGCGTGAACTTGTAATTAGTTTTACTACAAAAATAGCTACTACTGTAAGAAGTTGTGTGAACATACAACACTTTACTCTAATAAAAAGTTGAGTGAACAAAAAGTTTTTAACTTAGTTTACTATAGTAAAGTAAAGTACTATAATAAAGTGAGACATAAAGCTTGATTACAAGAGTAAAATGTTCTATGAACGCTTAAAGCTTCTTACTATAGTCAAAAGATGTGTGAACAGGTAATTAGTTTTACTACAAAAATAGTTACTATTGTAAGAAGTTGTGTGAACATACAACACTTTACTCTTATAAAAATTTGAGTGAACAAAAAGCTTTTTAATTAGTTTACTACAGTAAAGTAAAGTACTTTAGTAAAGTAAGACATAAAGCTTGATTACAAGAGTAAACTGTTGGAAATGAGTGAACAAAAAGCTTTTTACTTAGTTTACTATAGTAATGTAAGACGTAAATCTTGATTACAAGAGTAAAATGTTCTATGAACGCTTAAAGCTGTTTACTGTAGTCAAGAGATGGGTGAACAGGTAATTAGTGTTACTACAAAAATAGTTACTATTGTGAGAAGTTGTGTGAACATACAACACTTTACTCTAATAAAAAGTTGAGTGAACAACAAGCTTTTTAATTAGTTTACTATAGTAAAGTAAAGTACTATAATAAAGTAAGAGATAAAGCTTTATTACAAGAGTAAAATGTTCTGTGAACGCTTAAAGCTTTTTACTATAGTCAAAAGTTGTGTGAACTTGTAACTAGTTTTACTACAAAAATAGTTACTAGTTAGTTAATAGTTAATAAAAAGTTGAGTGAACAAAAAGCTTTTTACTTAGTTTACTATAGTAAAGTAAAGTTATATAATAAAGTAAGTCATATAGCTTGATTACAAGAGTAAAATGTTCTATGAACGCTTAAAGCTTTTTACTATAGTCAAAAGATGCGTGAACTTGTAATTAGTTTTACTACAAAAATAGCTACTACTGTAAGAAGTTGTGTGAACATACAACACTTTACTCTAATAAAAAGTTGAGTGAACAAAAAGTTTTTAACTTAGTTTACTATAGTAAAGTAAAGTACTATAATAAAGTGAGACATAAAGCTTGATTACAAGAGTAAAATGTTCTATGAACGCTTAAAGCTTTTACTATAGTCAAAAGTTGTGTGAACAGGTAATTAGTTTTACTACAGAAATAGTTACTAGTTAGTTAATAGTTAATAAAAAGTTTAGTGAACAGTAAGCTTTTTATTTACTTTACAATAGTAATTTAAAATACTGTAGTAAAGTAAGACATAAAGCTTGATTACAAGAGTAAACTGTTCTATGAACGCTTACAGCTTTTTACTATAGTCAAAAGTTGTGTGAACTTGTATTTAGTTTTACTACAACAATAGTTACTATTGTAAGAAGTTGTGTGAACATACAACACTTTACTCTAATAAAAAGTTGAGTGAACAAGAAGCTTTTCACTTAGTTTACTATAGTAAAGTAAAGTACTATAGTAAAGTAAGACATAAAGCTTGATTACAAGAGTAAAATGTTCTATGAACGCTTAAAGCTTTTTGCCGTAGTCAAAAGTTGTGTGAACTTGTAATTAGTTTTACTACAAAAATAGTTACTATTGCAAGGAGTTATGCGAACCCTTTACTATGATAAAAATCTGTGTATACATAAAGCATTTTATTATAGTTGAACGTTGTGTGATCACGTAAAGCTTGTTTACTATAGTAAAATGTTCAATGAACACGTAAATTTTTTACTATATTAAAAAATTGAGTGAATCTAATTGAGTGAACACAATAGCAGTTAGGTTAAAGCTCTGAGGCAAAAAAGCTCTTTAATATAGAGCAGTATTTATAGAGGTATTTCGGAATGTGATGCTTTATGAAAATAATAGAAACTTTATGAAAAAATAGTAAACTAAGAACGATGTGTGCTATATTTAAGCTGTTTTTCAAGAGATCCTCTCGTCGGCTTTAGGTTGAATAAATACTGTCAACTTTAAAAGGCAATCGTGAGAAGAAGTTTATGGGATCGGTCTTTTTAAATTGGTTAGGTTACATTTCATTTCAACCAAAATTGAAATCGCATATTTTTTTGTGATTCATCTTGATTATGCACAGAATTGAATTGAATTTTTTTTTAATTTCATTTCAAAATGTTACACATTTTTGTGCAATTTCAAATTATATTATCTTTTTATTTATTTTTTTTTGCAAAGCCATTATTTTCTGATTTGTTTCTCGGTGTGACGGCGTTGGTTTTTTTTTACATTTTTTGCTTTGATACGTTTTCTTATCTACAACTGCCAGACGGACAAACGTATGGTCTCCATTGGAATCTTTTGTAATTTACAAAATAGTAACCGGTTTTTGAATTTCTAAGATATGAGACGAGAGTAATGTAACAACAGTCGCGCGGACAAAAACAGAAACAGCAACTGAACAGATATAAAAACAAAAACAAACCCAGACTTTATAGTAGATACACAAAGATCGGTAACAGCTGAAAAATGCACACAGCAACTCTGGCAATAAAGCTAAAGCTGCAACAGATACAGATGCTCGTACAACAACACAATGACTTCAGTTGTTTTATGGTTTATATCTGCGAGCGACAGACGATGTCATGGTGGCGGTGGCGACTCTAACTTATGGCCCCAATGAAAATCAATCGCTAATATAAATCCGGGTTTATGTCTCTTTTGCCTGGCACTTTTTATTTGTGAGACTTTTGTTAAAGTTAATGGCGCCTTTACCTTGGAATCATACGAACGAAGCATTGTTGGCAGCTTCTTTCGCATGTAAGATGAGGAAGAAATCCAAAAATTGTTAAACAAAAACAGCGAATTGAAAAAGTTTTGAAATTAAAATAGATGCGAAAGTGACAATTTAGCAATAAAAAAAATATCATAATCTTGTATCGAAAATTGTTAATATTAAATTTTCAGTCCTTTTAGTTTTATACCCATAAGAGCACAAAATTGTATTTTAAAATCATCTAAATTGACATCTCGCGCTGTCAGTTAGCATCTTTGTCTAAAACATTTTAAATACTATAAAATGGCACGAGCAATTTATGCAACCGTTATTGCAAATGTAGTTTCTACTTTCCATTTATAAGAAGCTCTACAAGCCAAAATTTCAGTATTTTATTGAACTGTTAACTTTACTAAACAACAATGAAGAGATCTGTTCAAGCTCAGATGAAACATATGCTTTTATGGAGTTATCACTGATAAAACATAGTAAATTTTGACCATCTTTTACTAAGGGACAATTTGGAGAAAAAAAAATAACAACCCTGTGTTAGATAACACGGGCGCATAGGTCAGACGTAGAATACGTTAGTCATTTTGCAATTAAAATATATGAATTAAATATAATTTTTGATAAATGATTTAAATAATAAATAAATAAAGATGTCGCTACAATGTGGCGATAACCCAAATAAGTTTGGAAACCACTGATCTAAACGATTGGAATAGTTTTGAACAAGATTTATTAATTTATTTTTTAGTTTGTGTGCTCGAAGACTGTATGCCATATGTTTAAGGATGAAACTATATCTAGTTTAACGTATTACATTATAGCGACATCTTCATTTGAAGTACAGCTACAGCAATACATTTTATGATATGGCAGCACAATAGTTAGCTGCTTTCCAACTACTTCCCAATGTATTGACAGCAATGTGTTTAGGAAAAACGCCATTGATATAGTGAGCGTATCCATCGCCAATCCTTTGTATTAATGTACATACACACACATTTACACGCTGCTTGCAGAAGTAAACAAACGACAGCAAAGATCTGTAAACTTTCAAGCACACACAAGTGTCCACGCTCCCCACCCTTCATTTTATGTTCCCCTCCAAACGAACTAATAACCGACCGATCCAACAAAACGAAATGTACACACACACACATTTACACGCTGCTCGATAAATAAACAAAGCACAGCAAAGCCAAAATCATTTGATTTCACAACAACAACAAAAACAACAGCGGCATTTACAAACCAACAACAACAGCGGCATGTACAAAAAAAGTCTAAAATATCATGCTCTTAAATATTTATTTCCTTAACTACATAAAACTTTTATATATAAACATATAATTTTTTTAATGTAATTCGAAACAAAACATATTACCAAAACTGAGTAACATATAAAAATTGCTAAAATATGTTTTAATATTTAAGTAAAAGTGGGTGAAAGTTGACAAACATTTTCTCAAAATTTTGTGCTCCAGATCAACACCCCTACCTTACCGTATAACGTATTCTACGTTAAAAATGTATATAAAACACAATCATCACAAGCTGAAAAATTTGCCTCTTTTTATTGTTTGGATGCAAATATAACGTGTTTGTAGCTCGCCGCAAATATATTATACATGTGTCGAAACACATTGTGATTTCTATTCAATACAACATTTTTGGGACACAATGATAAATAGGTTATAATATTTCACCCTACTCTCTACCAGTCAAACCAGTACGTCAGCTTTGGAAACGTCAGCTTTGGAAACAGAAAGTAGGCACTGGGCTATAAATCCGGTGAATAAAGCGGATGACTTAGCAATTCGTAGCCCAACCTATGGTTATTTTCATGCTACTATACACATGTGCACGCCGAAAAATCAGTCTTTTTCTTTGCTGTTTGGGTGCAAATATAACGTGTTTGTAGCTTGTCGCAAATATACTACACTTGTGCTCATACACATTCTGTTTGCTATTCAATATAACATGTTTGAGACACAATGATTATAGGCCATAGTTTATGTTTTTGATACCCAAGTGTGTATATTTTGTTGAAAACCGCAAAAAACAAAAACGAGGCAGATAACAAAGAGACAACAAGCCAGCAAATCTTCAATTCATGAAAACAATGCTTTTCAAACATGTACATGTTTCTTGCAATATGTTGCTGGGGCGATTATGCACATGCACGCTGAAAAATCTGTGTTTTTTTGCTGTTTGGATACAAACATATCGAGTTTGTAGCTTGTCACAATAGGCAATCACAATGGGTCGACCGACCCCCGAGTGTACTAAACTGTCTCATATTGTCGCCTGTTCTAAACCTAACCTAACCTTGTCGCCAACATGATATATTTGTGTCCAAATACATTATGTTTGCTATTCAATATTTCGTGTTTAAGACACAATGATTAAAATGTTGTAATATATGTTTTTGTGACCCAAATATGGTTTTGTTTGTTGAAAACTGAATAAAACAAAGACGTGACAGACAACAAAGCAACAAAAAAAATAGCAGATCCTCAATTATGAAAACAATGCTTGCACGTAAGTATAGGGAATTTCCAAACATATGAATGCCGTTTTTCCTCAGTGTGTGCCCATGTGCATTGTCATGCCCATGTGTATTTTCTCTTCGCCAATTTGGGGTGGCTTTGCTTCAAATCAATGTCGAATCCGTCCAAAAGCTGTAAGTAACATTCACCGGTGACCGTTTTACCCTTTTCAAGATTATCGACGTGAATGACGTCGCATGGTTGGTTGGTTGGGTAAAAACGCTGCAAGACAGCACTCTGTCTAGCACACTTAGGCTAAATCAGCCCATTGTGATACCTGCAGTTTCCTCCATAGCAACTATTGACTAGTCGTCCAACCAATTTGCCATTTCAATAAATTTGTCCTGTAGGGCTACGGTGATAAATAGATGTGTTCCGAATATTCTACATCTCAGTCCTGCCAGAGCAGGGCAATCCAAGAGAGGTGTTTCGTCGTTTCCTCGTCCTCTTCCATGCATCATCTACAGAGAGTGGAGTTTCTATGCCCCAATCTTAGGGCGTGTTTCCCTACAATACAATGTCCCGTTAGTGTTCCTATCATTGTGGTTAACCTGCCTCTCGGCAAGTTAAGTAGTTGCCTAGTCCTCTTGCTGTCCACCTGTGGCCAGATGACCCTGGCTTGTTTGCAATTTGAAGTATGTTTCCACTTGTCCTTGAACATATTATCGGCCCGCAGCCTGATCTGCAAATGGCAGGTAGAGATTGGCATACTAACACCTCTTTTGCCGGAAGAACCTGTGCCGTACTGCCCTGTCTAGCTAACGCATCCGCTACGCAATTGCCTGGAATGTCGCTGTGTCCCGGTACCCAGATGACCTAAACAAGTAAGTTTAGGACTTGCAAACATATGAATGTTTGAAGTGTGTTCCAAACATATACATCGTGCCTGCAGAACATATTTGGGAAAATATGTTAGAGAGGCTGTTATTTTTCAGCGTGCATGAATTGAAGAGCTGCTGCTTTTTGTGTTTTTTGTTGCCTGTCACGTTTTTGTTTTCAGTTTTCAGTTTTAACAAACAAAGCCCCATTTGAGCCACAAACACATATATTTTAACACATTAGTCATGGTGCCTCCAAAAGATAATATTAAATAGCAAACACAATGTGTTTCCACACAAGTATACTATATTTGCGACAAAAGCTACAAGCACATTACATTTGCATCCAAATAACAAAATAAGACCGATTTTTCAGCGGGTACGATTGTGTAGACAACTTTTCGTTCATAGTAATCAAGTTTCTGTATTTTTCGCCAAAGTAAATTATGGAAACTTTGGAGAAAATTTAAATTCGTTTACCGCAAAAGAAACTACTGTAACAAAAAACTCAATGAGTGTTCGAACTCACGGGTGATGTGTTAACACATTTTTGTTCGATTTCTATGAACACATTAGTAAAGGTTACATTGGAAAATAAAAAAGGAACAGATTTTGTGCTGAAGGCTCTTTTACAATTGCACTTTCTTTTTCTTACATCTGCTTTAATATTAGATGTAATATTGTTAAAATAAATAAAGCAAAATTTAGCTCGTTGAAGTAATTGCTTTTATTTTTTCATAAACAGAGCGACGACAAAAAGTATTAAATAGTATAGAGAACTTATTGCACTCTTTTTCCGCTCTCATGTAGAAAGTCTGAGTAAAAGAGCATAAACGAGACTTATTCTCCTTCTAGAGTATTGCAAAATAAATGCACCATTTCAATAATGTTATTATATAAAACAACACAAAAAGCAGAAAAGTTTCAAAAGACATCAATGTTTCACATCAAAATTATGAATGGACCAAGTTATGACAAAAAGAGGGTAATACTTTCAGAATCATTCGCCAGATGGTGTCAGTGCTTTTGGGTCATACAATTCGTTCCATGGGTTCTCTATACTATTCAATACTCTTTGGCGACGACGACCTGCTTGTTTGTTCGCTGCCGCTACATCCATCATACTTATTTTCAGTCAGAGACTATTGTTATACAACAACCACATATGTGATGCTAACGCTGTGTGTTGTTTGCATGTGTTCACTTTGATAGATTGCCCTACCCATGCCTATAGATGTTAACACATCAAAAACGTTTTTTAAATCCGGGAAAAATATCAACTTTTGCGATCAACCATGAGAGTAAGGAGTAAACGAAATATTTTGTAGGCAAAAAAGATATTTTTGCACCAAACGTTTCTGTTGTTGTTGGCGTGTAGTGCTTGATACGGTAACTATATCTTTTGTAATATCGTGGTTTGAAATATTTGGTAAACTGCATGGAGATTGTTTACAATATTTGTTTCTTTGACTTTACGTCAACTAACCCAAATTTTCCAATTTCAAAAGTTTGCTAGGAAACACTACTAACTTGATCCCCCCCAAAAGAGTCACAAGACGTTAAAACGTAGGCAAACCAAGACATCCTCACAATAGCCGCCGTGATGAACCTTTCCGGTTTAATAGAGTTGAACCGCGCTACAATGTATGAATCACTGCATTTGGAATTTTTAAAAAACCTAATTTACATTCTGTTGTCCGAACGAACGGAATGGAGTGGGAAGGAACGGGTATAATGATGAGCCACATTCGAACTGAACTCTGTGTGAGACGACGAGTGTTAATTATAAAGCAGTTGTTGTGGTGCGCGGTGGTAGTCCCGCAATTGAAATAACATTAAAACTCCTGAAGCATTGAAGCCATTGCAATTCTTTTGTGGTTGATACTGGTACTTCATTTCACGTATTCATCATTATAGAGTAGGAAGCGTTTCAGAGACTAAAGGGGACAAACACACCTACTATGTACCTCATGAACCTCTGCTCTCAGCTCAGTGAGGTCTTGGAGTCCAACAACAACAACAAAAACACATATACATATGTTTCCACAACGTGGTTATGGTGATGGTAGTGGTGGTTAGACTTCCTGTTTTACCAAAACTCACTGGGCAAAAAAAAAATGCACTGCACCAGCAACAATCGACAATGGTTGGTTGGATTTGACAGACTGACTCTCTGAACCGAAAAGATCCACATAAAAAGTGGCTGTAAATTGGAGCGAAGGGAAAAGGGAATGTGTACGAGAAGTGAAAATGCGAGTACAACAGGTAAAAATGTCGAAAAGGTAAAGATACATACTCGTGTATGTAAGTATGTATATCGAGTGAAACAGAATCAACGGATTCTATATAAGTATATATGTTGATATGTATGTATACATATTTAACTCCAACAAAACCGGGTTTGTTAAACTTATATAATTTTTTGTGGGACTCATTTTTGGTTCAAGGCCAAAACAACTTACACACATGTATCAACAAACATTCGGATAAAAAGGGATAGAAATAAGTCAGGAAGTTGGGAAACATCGACTATAATGACCCCTACTTTCGGAAACATTTCAAGACGTTCCATAAAGATTAATACAGTTTCGTTAAAGCATATTACGCCAAAATAATATTGGAAGTTTTCCCCTTAAATGCCCATACTAAGATCAAACTTTCACATGCAATTTCACGAAATTCCATACACAAAGAAAATGCCTGCAAAACATCGACGAAAAAGTTGTGCGAGCGTAGTACTAAACTTATCACGCGAAATATCAGCAACATGTGCCGAGCAACATTTTAATGTTGCTATGAAAAATGCAAAGACCAATGAAATTGCGGAATGTATTGAACAATGTTGTCAACTGTCGTTCAATTTGTGGAAAAAAGAGATTTTTAGTGTAAACTTAGATTTTGTGTAAAAACAAAGTTTTAGCGATTTTTTTGAATAAAAAAGTGGTTGTGTATTAATGACATCTATTGGTTAAAACCTCGCATGGAGGTAAACAAATATTATTTTTGCGATCGGGAGCACCATTTCCGAGTTATAGCCATTTTTGATTTTAGCGATTTTCTTATTTTGGCGATTTTTTTGCAAACTTTATGTAAACCACTTAGAATTCCCTAAAAATTAGTTATTTTTTCGATTCGACACTCCGTTTCCGAGATATAGACAATTTTTCTATTTTTTCATATTTTCGATCAAAAATTGGGATGGGTTATCCTGAGTAACCCCTACCCTGAGGCCACCAACCCATTCCCCAAGCGCAATGGGTAATCGTGATGGGTATTTCCCCATTGTCGTGGATAGCTACCCATTACTTTCCCCATTATCCTCTGGGTAATGGATAAACGTTATGGGTAATTCTCCATTGTCGTGGGTAGCAACCTATTACCTTCCACATTACCCTGTGGGTAATTGGCACTCGTGATGGGTAATTCCTCATTGTCGTGGGTAGATTACCATTACTTTCCCCATTACCCTGTGGGTAATAATAATAATCGTGATAGGTAATTCCCTCTTGTCATGGATAGCTACCCATTATTTTCCTCATTACCCTGTGGGTAATGGGTAATCGTGATGGGTAATTCCCCATCGTCGTGGGTATCTACCCATTATTTTCCCTATTACCCTGTGGGTAATGGATAATCGTGATGGGTAGTTTTTTTTTTTTTTTTTTTTTTTTTATCAAACCAACACTCAGGGGATGCCCCCTATAAATGCAGTGCATTGTGTTGGCGAAGGAAAATTGAGGTAGTAGAGGGTGGAAAGAGGGAGTAGTGACTGTTGACATTTGCCTTGAATGTTTGTATGTCACAATTGGTGGGAAATATACTAGCCGGAAGTTTATTCCACATACGGACTGTACGGCTGAAGAACGAATTTTCTCTATAGTGTGTAGTGCGGTCAATCGGCCATTCGATAAAAAACGGATGAGAGTTCCTGGAAAGCCGCGTACTTCGGATAAATATCCTCACGTCCGGCATAAGTTGACGGATGTCCGAGGAACACATACCGTGGAAATATCGATAGAAAAGTGACACGCAACGCACATTTCGACGATGCTCAAGGGAGGCAATAGAGTTGGATACCCTACTGTCCCCTATTAACACCGTCGCTCTCTTCTGGACACGGTCGAGAAGCTCCAAAGAAGTCCTAGGAGCACCTGCCCATATATGGGAGTTATACTCCATCTTTGGCCTGATGTAGGTGGTGTAGATATTGAGAAGATCAGAGGGAGTGAAGTATTTCTTGCACCGCTTTAAAAAGCCTAGACACTTGAATGCATCTTTCGACACTTCAAATACATGTTTTGCCCAACGGACATCACATTGTATTTTCATGCCCAGAACATCAAGAGCGTCTGATTCATCAATATCCACACCGTCCATAGACAATGACGACACACCTGGGTCAGCAATACGTTTATGCGACAACAAACAACACTGGGTCTTACCCACATTAAAATCTACTCTATTCTTTCGACCCCATTCAACAATGGATACCAGATCGCGGTCGAGTGTTTCATTCATCGTCCGGCGTTTGACTTCAATCTCTTGAAGACTTGGCCTACGATCGAATGAATAAGAATGGCAGAGATTACTGTCATCGGCAAAAGAGTAGATTGGATTCACAGTCTGACCCAGGAGATCGTCAATGAAAATAAGAAAAAGAGAAGGAGAAAGAACAGAGCCCTGTGGAACACCTGCAGTCAATTTATGCTCGTCGGATGAAACCCCATCTACAACAACTCGTATAGTGCGATCTCTGAGAAAACTCGATATAAATCGAGTGAAGTTATCACCGACACCAAAAGCAGCGAGCTTTGACAAGAGTGCATCGTGCCATACTCTGTCAAAGGCCTTGGAAATATCAAGAGCCACTACCTTACTCTCACCAAGCCGGTGGATGGATCGACTCCACTGTTCCGAAAGGAACGCCATTAGGTATCCAGTAGATCTCATTCTACGGAAACCATACTGCCGATCGTTAAGAAGGTCATTGGACTCAAGATACTTCACTAGATGGTGGTTAACCATGCTCTCCATAACCTTCGAGAGCGCAGAACAAATTGCAATTGGGCGGTAATTTGCAGGGTTACTTGCATCACCTTTTTTAGGGATTGGCTGGACATTAGCAACCTTCCAACGCGCAGGGAAGACTCCGGCACGGTATGCAAGGTTGAAAAGATTGCGCAGTGGACACGCCAGTGTCGAAGAGCACCTACTCAAGACCAGTGCAGATATGCCATCCGGGCCCGGGGATTTACCTACGACGAGCTTCGCAAGAACCTTTTTAACTCCTCGCGTTCGAAAAAATATCTTGGGCATGGAACAAGATACGTGATTGATCACGGGGAGTGGTTGATTGCTATCCGGCAAGGAAGAGTTCCTTGCAAACATTTCAGCCAAGAGGTTAGCTTTATCAACCGGTTCAGTGAATGTTATGTCATCTTTAAGAAGAGTTGGGATAGAGGAAGAACTATCCTTTATTCTTCTTGCAAATGACCAAAAGTTCTTACTTCCTCTAGGGAAAGAAAGGACTTTAGCACGAATACGCTGTTCGTGAAGAAACTTTTCGCGTCGAAGTACTTTGGCACACTTGGATCTTGCCTGTTTGCGTAGCAGTTCAGTATCAACGTTTTTATTAGAACGCCAGTCTCTGAACGCGTCCTCTTTGGATCTGACAGCATTCTTGCATGTCTGGTTACACCAACTTTTTTCCGATGGTTTAACCGAAATAATTTTCGTCGGAATGAATGAATTCATACCAATCAAAATTATCTTCTCGATCATTTCAGCAGCAGCATCTATGTCATTGTCCAGAAAACAAAGCTTCCAGTTAAAATGCTGATAAAAGTTGTTGAGCTCTGCCCAACGTGCCTCTTCGTAGATAAAAATTTTTCGCTTCGGGACTGTGTTTGAAGCGAGACGAAGAGCTGAATACGAAAAGGACGCTGAAATGATACAGTGATCCGAATTACCCAGAGGTGCAAGCGTGTTAACTTCGTACTTTTCAGGGTGCGAAGTTAAGAAGAGGTCAAGTAAATTTTGGTTGTGCCCTTGAACACACGGAATGTGCGTCGGTTCATTCACCAATTGCGTTAAGTTGTTATGAGCGGCGAAGAGCTCAGCGTATTGGCCCTCCGTAGTTGTATGGCTCGAATGCGTTAACCAGGAGGAATTATGGACATTGAAATCACCAGCAACAACGATTTCACTGTCTGGATAATTCCCCAATATCTCAGAAATGGAATCGGAAAGGGTGTCAAAGCCATTAAAGGATGTCTCCCTTCCCGCATTAGGACTTCTATAAAGAAATCCGAAATGTAGGACATGTGTTCCAATCTTGAATTTTAACCAAAGAGAGTTAAATTCTGGATCTTGTGAGTCGAAATGTCGCTGACTCTGAAACACTATGCCATTTTTTACATAAACCACAAGGCCTCTGTGGGAAATAAAAAGGGATAGAGTGTGGTACCCAGGAACGTGAAAATCCTGTGGATCAGAATCCTCGCGCACCTGGGTTTCACATAGAGCAAGAACATCAGGCCGATGAATATTAATATGAGAGTACACACCGAAAAAATTCGTTCTCAACCCTCGTATGTTACCATAATGTATAACAAAATTACACACCATTGCAACACACAAACACACAGAACAAATTCACAGCAGTAAACACAACCCATTATCGTGAATAGCTACCCATTACCTTCCCCATACCCTGTGGGTAATGGGTAAGCTTGATTTGTAATTCCCCATCGCAATAAGGGGAAAACCCATTATTTTCCCCACACCCTGTGGGTAAAGGGTACATGATCGCTACCCATTCCCCACGGCAATAATAATGGGTTACCTAGCTTAAAGCATTACCAACGAATGACGAACCCTGATAATGGTGACAAGAGGTAAGAACTGAATTTATTGCAAAATTTCTTCAATGTGAACATTAAATGTAATGGTGAATTTATTTCCTAGAAAAAATTTAAAATGTTTTTCTGCCCTTACACAGAAAGGGAGTTCTTGAGTTCGTTTGTGAAAAAAGTGCAACCTATCCTAAAGGTTTTTTGTTATTTTCTGAGCGTGTTTCATCGCAAATATTTCGCATTTTCTGCCCTTTTATCGAGTCACCCGGGAGAATGTTGCCCAATTAAACACTTGATTTTCTGCCATTTGATATTTATTTGTTGCAGCCACTAAACTAAGTTCTCGACCACTTTGTATGAGGAACTAAACGATTTTAAGCGGCTTCACTTAAAAGCGCTTAGCTCCAAATACAAAGTGTTTCAAAATTTAGTTTAAGACCCGTAATGAGTACAACATTTTGCGTGGAATTTCACAAGACTCCGTACACAAGAAAATGACTGCGAAATTTCTGTCTGTGTAGTACTAAGTGGTTCGCACGAAATATTAACAACATTTTATGTTGCTAAGAAAAATGTAACGATCATTCAATTTGTAGGTGATGTTGACAACTCTAATTCAATTTTTCAAATAAAGAGATTTTTGTAAAACTGGAAAACGGAGAAAAATATGGTTCTCAACAATAGGCATGTTTTTTTGTTCCCTGCTAAACAAATAATTTGTCGACTATTTGGTATGGGAAGCTAAGAGACATTAGGTGATTTTAAGCGGCTCTCGTTATGAAGTTGTCGAAAAATATATGTTGCTGGGCAATTTCCAGCCTTTAGGATTTGGTATCAGTTTGTACTTCTTTTTTTTTTTTTTTTTGTTTCAAACTGACAAATTGAATGACAGATAAAAGCAAAACAGTTGTTAGAAAATGTAATATTTCTATTGCTCCTATTACGGTTCTCAACTCTTGTGAGAGTTTAGTCGTAAACGATGAATTGGCATTGCCGGTTTCAACTCAACGGCCGACTTAACTCAACTGTACTACAGCTGATTTTTTGGTTGTGTTCACTTACTTTTGTCGCATTGCCGTTGGCAACTCTGTGCCAGTTTGGTCGACAAATGCGTTTAATTTACACCATTTCTTGAGAGCAGTTGAGTTTATAGTTGTGCGTATTTTTAAGTTGATAAGACAGGAGAGATCATGAGTAGATATTATTTTGACTTCAAATTATAATTTGCATTTAACATTTGAACATTTTTATTTAACAATAATATTTTATATATTTTAGAAGTATCAAAATCACAAAAAAGTCTCAGTTTGAGAAACTTGACCAGATCTGCACCACGCAGATCCAAGTGCGAAAGCTATGGAAAGGATTTGCTGTGGACTTAAATAGTTTAGGACCAGCGTCCAAAACCTTATATGAATGGCAATGTGTATGTGCAAATAACGGGTCCGCCAAATAACTTTTTTTTTTTGAAAATGATATAAAAAAAAAACTACTGAATATTTTCTCAAATTTCTTTTTTTATTTGAAAGTACAATCCTTCCGGTTAATAATGGAAAATAATTTCTTTCAAATGGCTGCCCCGGCTGGCCATGCAGTAGCCTACACGATCTGTCCAAGTTTTAAGCACATTATCGATTGTGTGCAGCTGTATTTCACCAATGGCTTCACGAATATTGTCCTTTAACGCGTCAATTGGCTCTGGCTTGTCGGCGTAACACTTGTCTTTGAGGGCACCCCACAAATAATAGTCCAACGGTGTCAAATCGCAGCTCCGAGGTGGCCAAACGACATCAGCTCTGCGGCTGATAATGCGATTTTCAAAAACAGGGCGCAAAACATCGAGTGTAGCTTCGGCTGTGTGGCACGTAGCGCCGCCCTGTTGAATCCAAACTCCTTGCTCATTTTCGAAGAAGAATGACCCAATTATCCGCACCAAACAGTGACTCGTTTTGGGTGCATCGGCTTTTCAATGTATTCGTGCGGGTTTTCTGTGCCCCAAATGCGACAATTTTGCTTGTTTACATACCCGCCAAGTACAAAATGAGCTTCATCTGAAAAGATGATTTTTTTGGCAAAATCGGCATCTGCAACATTACCATGATTTTCAAAGTAATGGCGCAATATTTCCCAGCGTTGTTCAAGCGTATACACAACCATATTCGTTCAGCGGGAGGATGTAACTAATTATCTGTCAAATCAGACATGAGCTAAGTGTTACCATTCACGAAATAAGCACTAGTTGAAAAAAAAAACGTTAGATGGCGGACCCTTCACATACCTTGCACTGGGCAGGGTTGGATGTATCACGAATATTTCTTATTAAATGCAAGACATATATATTCGTATTTTCGACACCATCTTCATACAATAAATCTATGCTACTTATATCCACTTCGATTTTGCAAGCACAACACAATTGTTGACTGCTTTTATTTTCACATAAATCAGCTGGTTTTACTTGTCAAAATGGATATTTCGAGCTGGTAATACCATAACAATTGCAACCAAAAACAGTTGTGAACCACAATATCAAAAATGAGTTTGGTCGTGTTGAAATTGGGTCATCTCTAAGTCGACCAAACTAAGTTGAGTGGTGAACGGTAATAGGGGCACATAGTTCTATCTCTCCGAAAATGTTCAAAGGGTAATAACAACATGTTTCAAATGCTGCCCATACCTGGAGCAGCATTAAGTTTTTACAAAATGAATCACCATCACCATAATTAAATGTATAACCCTTTCGAACTGAAAATGTGAAAGTTCACTATAGTGATTCCATACTCGCACCATTGTTGCCTCCGTCTCAGCAACAGAAGGTTCGCCGCATGCAGTTGCTGCCACTCAAATCAGTTGCTAACGTCTGGTCGGATTGTCCATTCTATAGCTGTATCCCTGGATTCCTCGAGCGTTTATTCGGTCTGATAAATTTCATGTAATTTTCTAATGCGTTTTACTCTGTTTTCTTACCAAAAAAAAAGACAAGAAAACTTGAGCTGATAAGAAATACTTGCAGAAAAATGTTCTTCTCTCTTGAAGCTTAAGTTAAAAATAAGTATTACTTTATGAGATATACGAGAACACATATCTATGCACTCCACTTGAATTCCGATGACTTTGCTCGTGGTGCTATGATGGGCAAGGGTAGAGATAACTAAAATACAACAAGGGTGAGTGCATTACACCCTCCTCACATGTTGATTAAAGTGGTTGCACTTGAAACTAAATGCACTTCTTTACAAATCACTGACTTCAAATGTGTGAGAACGTACATATGTATGTACCGGGTAGTGAGTGAGTGCGTGAGTGAGTGCATCTTGGTATGTTTAGATGATGCGACTTAGATAATGTTTGTGTCTCGCTCCTCGAGAATCTGCAGCATTTTTTTTTTCTGTTCAACTTCTTCATTCACTCTTGAAATGAAATGTGTTCCATCTATCTGTATAATGTATGGAAATGTATGGAGAAGTTATTTACTTACATACATACACATCTCAAAGATACAAATATCATATAAAATTCTTTTTCCAATGTGATTTTAATCCCTTAAGGGGAGAGGATAAGATACGAGTAGAGATACGTCAATCCTCATTCACTATGTAGTGGAAATGAAAAGATTTCACATTAAAAATGTAAAACTAAAGTGAAAACGAAAAGATTTCCAATTGATTATACGAGTAATGAAATGATTTCACTTTAGTGAAAATTTTAAGTTTCCACTTTTGAATTCACCACTTTTGCAAAATAAGAGTAATTTTTCACGTCTGTGAAAATTGTATGTTTGTTTCATTGCGGTGCTGGATAAAAATATGAATTTTTACTATACTATAGTCAAATGTCACCTCGCTTTTTGATGGCGACTCTATCGGGCATTTAGCCATGAAAAAGCTTCTCAAAATACCGCTCGGAACCGGTGCAAAACTATAGGTCCCAATCAGTGAGTGTAAAACCAGAACTCGCACAGCTCACTAGTTTTGAGAAGCTCTACCTAATCCCCTCGTGGGATGTAACGGGAAACTATTAATTTATTTGTAGTCAAATGTGAATTACTATAGTAAAAATTCACTACTTTTAATTTAGTTTTTAATAGAGAAATTTTACTATAGAAAAACTAGTGTATTTTGCTTAGTAAAAAAGTTAGTTTCGTGAATTTTACTATAGTAAAAATAGTGAATTTTACTACAGTGAATTTTACTATAGTAAAATAGTGCATTTTACTATAGTAAAATAGTGCATTTTACTATAGTAAAATAGTGAATTTTACTATAGTAAAATAGTGAATTTTACTGCAGTAAAAATAGTGAATTTTACTGCAGTAAAAATAGTGAATTTTACTACAATAAAAATAGTGAATTTTACTGTAGTAAATATCTGCGGAGATTGTATGTTTCACTGTAGTGATGAGTAAAAATGTGAATTTTTACTATACTATAGGCAAAGGTGAATGACTATAGTGAAACTTCATTATATTTACTATACTAAAAAATTCAGTATTTTTACTGTAGCAAAAATTCATTATTTTTGCTATAGTAATAGTGAATTTTATCTATAGTACAATAGTGAATTTTTTTTACTATAGAATCGTACTATATATATAATTTACTGTAGTAAAATTTTACTATTTTTACTATAGTCAAAATTGAACTTTTACTTAGCAAAATTTTACAATATTAGAAATAGTGAATTTTTACAATAGTAGAAATAGTGAATTTTTACTATAGTAAAAACAGTGAATTTTTACTATAGTAAAAACAGTGAATTTTTACTATAGTAAAAACAGTGAATTTTTACTATAGTAAAAACAGTGAATTTTTACTATAGTAAAAACAGTGAATTTTTTACTATAGTAAAAACAGTGAATTTTTACTTAATTAGTGAATTTTCACTATAGTAAAAACAGTGAATTTTTACTTAATTAGTGAATTTTACTATAGTAAAAACAGTAAATTTTTACCATAGTAAAAATAGTTACTATATTAAGAATATTGACTATTGTTACTATAGAACATAACAATAGTGAATTTTTACTATAGTAAAAATGCACTAAAAATAGTGCATTTTCACTATAGTAAAAATAGTGCATTTTCACTATAGTAAAAATAGTGCATTTTTACTATAGTAAATTTAGTGAATTTTTAAAAATATTGAATTTTACTGTAGTAAAAATAGTGAAATAGTGACTTTTTACTATAGTAAAATAGTGACTTTTTACTATAGTAAAATAGTGAATTTTTACTATAGTAAAAATAGTGAATTTTTACTATAGTAAAAATAGTGAATTTTTACTATAGTAAAAATAGTGAACTTTTACTATAGTAAAAATAGTGAACTTTTACTATAGTAAAAATAGTGACTTTTTACTATAGTAAAATAGTGACTTTTTACTATAGTAAAATAGTGACTTTTTACTATAGTAAAATAGTGACTTTTTACTATAGTAAAATAGTGACTTTTTACTATAGTAAAATAGTGACTTTTTACTATAGTAAAATAGTGACTTTTTACTATAGTAAAGTAGTGAATTTTTACTATAGTAAAAATAGTGCATTTTACTATAGTAAAAATAGTGCATTTTACTATAGTAAAAATAGTGCATTTTACTATAGTAAAAATAGTGAATTTTACTATAGTAAAAATAGTGAATTTTACTATAGTAAAAATAGTGCATTTTACTATAGTAAAAATAGTGCATTTTACTATAGTAAAAATAGTGCATTTTACTATAGTAAAAATAGTACATTTTACTATAGTAAAAATAGTGCATTTTACTATAGTAAAAATAGTGCATTTTACTATAGTAAAAATAGTGCATTTTACTATAGTAAAAATAGTGCATTTTACTATAGTAAAAATAGTGCATTTTACTATAGTAAAAATAGTGAACTTTTACTATAGTAAAAATAGTGCATTTTACTATAGTAAAAATAGTGCATTTTACTATAGTAAAAATAGTGCATTTTACTATAGTAAAAATAGTGCATTTTACTATAGTAAAAATAGTGCATTTTACTATAGTAAAAATAGTGCATTTTTACTGTAGTAAAAATAGTGCATTTTTACTGTAGTAAAAATAGTGCATTTTTACTGTAGTAAAAATAGTGCATTTTTACTGTAGTAAAAATAGTGCATTTTTACTGTAGTAAAAATAGTGCATTTTTACTGTAGTAAAAATAGTGCATTTTTACTGTAGTAAAAATAGTGCATTTTTACTGTAGTAAAAATAGTGCATTTTTACTGTAGTAAAAATAGTGCATTTTTACTGTAGTAAAAATAGTGCATTTTTACTGTAGTAAAAATAGTGCATTTTTACTATAGTAAAAATAGTTCATTTTTACTATAGTAAAAATAGTGCATTTTTACTATAGCAAAAATAGTGAATTTTACTATAGTAAAAATAGTGCATTTTACTATAGTAAAAATAGTGCATTTTACTATAGTAAAAATAGTGCATTTTACTATAGTAAAAATAGTGCATTTTACTATAGTAAAAATAGTGCATTTTACTATAGTAAAAATAGTGCATTTTACTATAGTAAAAATAGTGCATTTTACTATAGTAAAAATAGTGCATTTTACTATAGTAAAAATAGTGCATTTTACTATAGTAAAAATAGTGCATTTTACTATAGTAAAAAGAGTGCATTTTACTATAGTAAAAATAGTGCATTTTACTATAGTAAAAATAGTGCATTTTACTATAGTAAAAAGAGTGCATTTTACTATAGTAAAAATAGTGCATTTTACTATAGTAAAAATAGTGCATTTTTACTGTAGTGAAAATAGTGCATTTTTACTATAGTTTAAAAACACTGAATTTTCACTATAGTAAAAATAGTGCATTTTCACTATAGTAAAAATAGTGCATTTTTACTATAGTGAATTTAGTGAATTTTTAAAAATATTGAATTTTACTATAGTAAAAATAGTGAAATAGTGACTTTTTACTATAGTAAAAATAGAAAACTTTACTATACTACAGTAAACATAGTAGAAATAGTGCATTTTTGCTATACTAAAAATAGTGAATTTTTACTATGATAAAAATAGTGATTTTTTACTAATGAAAATGGATACTATATTAAAAATGGTTACTATAGTAAAAATTCACCGAAATGGTGAATAGTAAAAAAATAGTAAATTTTTACTATAGTAAAAATAGTATAGTTTTGCTATAGTAAAAATAGTCAATTTTTGCTATAGCAGAAATAGTAAATTTTTACTATAGTAAAATCAGTGAATTTCGACTAATGTAAAATTAGTGCATCTTTGCTATAGTAAAAAGGGTTCATAATTTTGACTATAGTAAAAATGCAGTATATTTTAAAAAATAGTAAATACCTAGGACAATTTTTACTATAAAATTGCAATTTTCACTATAGTAAAAATAGTAAACTTTTGCTGTAGGAAAAATGGTGAATTTCCTATAGGACGACACTTATGGAAACAAGCCCAGAGGGCCGATAAAGCTGGACAACCTCGAACTGGGACGAGTACAGGCATATGGGGATAAAATTAAAACGGCCAATGCGAATGAATGTAGGTCGTGCCACGAGCACGTCAAAACGATGGAGCATTTTCTCTTGCATTGCCCCGTATTTTACAGGATTAGATCTCCATCACCTCGCAGGCCATCCAATTCCAATTCCTGTAGAAACTTTGAGTTCTGTCCCGGGAACGCAAACAGCGATCAAGGCAAACAGAATCAAGGCACAAATGCGTCGAATCGTCTTTCTCAAACTATCCTAACCTAAACGTATATGGTGAAATACAGTCGTATATAGACATTTTGCGAATCATATATGTTTACATGTATAAGCACACGCTGAAAAATCTGTTCTTTTTTGTTATTTGGATACAAATATAACGTCTTTGTAGCTTGTCGCAAATATAGTATACTTATGTCCAAATACATTGTGTTTGCTATTCCATAATACATGTTGAAGACACAATGATTACTGTGCTATAATATACGTTTTTCTGACACACATATGGCTTTGTTCGTTGAGAACTGATGGAAACAAAGACATGACCGACAATAAGGAAACAAAAAAGCATCATATTTTAAATTCAGGAAAACAAAGCTTGCCCGTAAGTATTTGGATGTTCCAAAAATATACATGGTTCCTGCATAATGTTATCGCAATTTTTCCAACGTGCGTATATGGACCTAATTAGTAATAAATTGTACCATATATGGTCATATGCATATGTTCATAAGCATAATATATGGGCACATGACCTACTTCGAGGTCAATTGATCTCCGAAATAAAAAGAGGGGAAATATATGACAATTAAATTTGTATTCTCAAATAAAACAAACGCGTGGTCCAAAAATATTTCATGGTTACTTCTTCAGGTGGAATATTATTGCCAAGAGGGTTTTAAATACGACAAAATTAAGATGGGTTAGATATAATGGCATTGAAATATCAAAATTGTTAAAACGTGGACTGAGGTCTATTAGCACAGCTACGCGTTGCAGAAAAATGTATATGTTTGGAAGCATTATTTTCATGCACTGAAGATCTGCTGATTTTTGTTTCTTTGTTGTCTGACGTTCTTGTTTTCAGCAAGTTTTACTCGCAACATACAAACCCCCATTTAGGCCACAGAAACATATATTATAACCTATTAATCATTGTGTCTCAAACATGTAATATTAAATAGAAAACACAATGTGTTTGTACACAAGTCTACTATATTTGCGACAAGCTACAAACACGTTATATTTGCACCCAAACAACACAAAAGGACAGATTTTTCAGTGTGTATCTGAGTAGCTCATATTTAGTTGAATATACCAATATCTAGTTATATTAAGTTATCATTCACTATATAAATAGTTATTGTCATATATTACTATTTCTATAGTCAATTCTTTTTCTATTATTTGAGAATCTGCAGATGTTTTTAACTCAACAGATAAACGATTCCACGAATTAGGATTCATACTACTCTCTTTCACCTCCATTATGTGCCAATTTATTCATGACAAAAACTTGGTCTTTCAAAGGATTAATAAATCGTCTTTGCCCCACCTAATTTCCAACTCATACTCGTACACAACAGTTGATGGAGAGGTGGGGGCAGCATTGCATCACAAAGATGTTGAAAATCTCATCATTACCACCCCAACACCTTGGACGCAGATGCAGCAAACACACCCACTTTTATGGTTGTGGGAGAGGAAAATGGTTGCAGGGTGTTGCATAGAGAACTTAACGCATACAAATCTTCTAATAACCCAAACATTTATCGTAGATACTTGAAAGAGGAAAAAAATGATGCGACAAAATGCGCTCGGCTCGAACGCTCAAAAGAAAGAAGTTGTAAAAAATGTATGGCAACTAAAAAGGCTTTAGAAATTCGTAATGCAACAAACAGAAATAAAAATTGCAAAAATAAATCCAAGTGTATGCATGTGTGTGAGTGTGGAGTCCACAAAGCCCTCCCCTCCTGCGGGTTGTATAGCTCTGGGCGTTTTTAACGTTCACAGATGAAGCACTCACATTGTATCTCATTTTTATGGACTATCTGGTATTCATATTCATGCACACACAAAAATGTATCAGCTTGTAAAGGGTTTTTCAATAAGAGCGCTACAAAAGTTTTTTAAATAAAACAAAACCGGTTTTAGATACCAATGATATTCTTTATTCCTGTGAAAGTACGTTCGATGCCATTATGTATGGAACTCGATTTCTTTTGCATGGCCACCACGGCCACGCTTGCAGAAGTCCAGAAGCTGAACCCAATTTTCGACGGTTTTCAAGCATAAATCGGCCGATACTGCTGCAATTTGACGTTCGATATTCGTACGAAGTTCATCAATCGTCGCTGGCTTGTTGGCATAGACCATAGACTTGACGTAGCCCCACAGGAAATAATCTAACGGCGTCAAATCGCACGACCGAGGCGGCCAATCCACTGGGCCATTTCGTGAGATAACACGTTCACCAAGCTTGGTTTCCAATAAATTGATTGTGGCATTCGCTGTGTGGCTTGTGGCGCCGTCCTGTTGGAACCACATGTCCTCCAAGTCCATATTATCCAATTGGGACCAAAAATATTCGGTTATCATTGAACGGTAGCGATTCGCATTCACAGTAATGTGCCGGTCTTGATCATCACGGAAGAAGTACGGCCCAATGACGCAGCCGGCCCATAAACCGCACCAAACCGTAATGTTTTCGGGATGCAATGATGACTCATGGATTACGTGTGGATTGCTGTCAGACCAATAAGGCATATTTTGCTTATTGACGAAGCCATTCAGCCAGAAATGAGCCCCGAATCATTTTCAAGTTGTTGCTCAGCCCAATTCACGAACATACGACGCTTATGGTGGTCAAGCGGCTTCAGTTCTTGCATCAATTTGATCTTGTAAGGATGTAGGCCAAGATCTTTTCGCAAAATTCGCCACAACGACGTCACAGAGATGCCCAACGCTTGAGAACGATGTGTGAGAGACACATTTGGGCTTTCTTGAACTGAAGCCTCAGCGGCAGCAATATTCTCGACACTACGGGCACTTCTTTGTCTCACTGGCACGGCAACATTTTTTACTGTGCCTATGGATTAAAATTTTTCCACCAGACGCTCAATTGTTGATCTGGTAGGACGATTATGACGACCATAAATTGGACGTAGCGCTCTTAAAGTTGAGGCCACTGACTCCAAATTTCGGTAGTAAATTTTAATAATTTCGACTCATTGTTGGATCGTATATCTTTCCATGATGAAATGGCAAACCTTACTGGAGAGAAATGTCAAAAGAGCGGGAAAAAATATGGCGTCGTTTGCTGTCCCTATCGATTTACTTTTGTAGCGTCTCTGTTGAAAACCCCTTTAGTTGTTGCAACTTGTACTGTTTTAGTGTAAACTCGGGGTCTGTCTCGAGTTCTCGAGCAACTTGTAGTTTGGATTTCGTATGCATCTTTCCCTCAGACGGACACGGAAATGTAATTCATGTATGCTGCATGCAGGAGATGGGGGAACGGAACTCTGAAGCCATAAAGAAACGAGGTTGACAATGGAAAATTTGGAAATATTTAAAACAAAAGACACCAATGTGATTATGGGACGGTGAAAATAAATAGGTGTCCATTTTGAACAGAAATCGGAGGCAAACTAAAATTTTGAAATTTTTCTTAAAAAGAAACAAATTGTTATAAAATTTATAGCAGAGTCCAGTGTTCAACATTTGAGGGTCATAGTTATAAAAACATCTCTGTACACAAATTTCAATAAAAAACTGATATTAAAAAAATATTATAAAAAGATTTTTCAAATATAATTAATAAAAAAAAATTATGAGCAAAAAGTTTAAACAAAATTCTGTAAAAAAATCACATGAGGTGTCAGTGGACACCCGGTTGGAACGAAGTTCCTTTCGCTATATATTATGTAGTAGTTAGTTCCCACACGCCTAAGGTGCCCGTTGAAACACTCGATTATATAAATGGATCTTTAAGAAAAGATACTTTTTTAAAATGATAAACTTTTTTAAGAAAATTTTTTCTTTATAGAATATATATTTTTTTTAAAGTATATTTATAGGCCCCTTTTGTAAGAAAGAAAAATGTACTATTTTTAAGAAGAAGTACTTTCTGTAAGAAAAATCCATAAGAGTATGAATTTGTTTTCCAAAGAAATAAATTTTTTGTAGAAGAAATACTTTTTAAAGAAGTGGTACCCTTTTTAGGAAAGGGTTATTTTTTTAAGAAAATTTATTATTTAATTTTAAGAAAAGGTACTTTTAAGAAAAGGAATTTTTTTAAGAAAAGGCATTTTCTTTAAGAGAAGGTAATTTTTTGAAGAACAGGGTTTTTTTAAGAAATGGTAATTTTTTTGAATTGGTCCTTTTTTCAAGCATAGGTACATATTTAAGAGTAGGTACTTATCTCAAGAAGTCATTTTCTTTCACTCTTGAAAGAAAAATTAGTTTTTAAGAAAAGGCAATTTGTTGTAAGAAAATGTACTTTTTTAAGAAAAAGTACTTATTTTTACAAAAAATTATCTTCTTTAAGAAAAGGTACTTTTTGTAAGAAAATTTAGTTTTTTTAAGAAAAGGTACTTTTTGTAAGAAAATTTAGTTTTTTTAGGCAAAGGTGCTTCTTTAAAAAAAGAATTACGTTTTTTCAGAAAAGGTAACGGGTTTTTCAACAAACGACGCCATATTTTTTCCCGCTCTTTTGGCATTTCTCTTTAGTAAGGTTTGCCATTTCATCATGGAAAGATATACGAGCCAACAACGAGTCCAAATTATTAAAATTTACTACCAAAATTTGGAGTCAGTGGCCTCAACTTTAGAGCGCTACGTCCAAATTATGGTCTTCGGCGATGAGGCTCATTTCTGGCTGAATGGCTTCGTCAATAAGCAAAATATGCGTTATTGGTCAGACAGCAATCCTAGCGTAATCCATGAGTCATCATTGCATCCCGAAAAAATTACGGTTTGGTGCGGTTTATGGGCCGGCGGCGTCATTGGGCCGTCCTTCTTCCGTGATGATCAAGACCGGCACATTACTGTGAATGCGAATCGGTACCGTTCAATGATAACCGAATATTTTTGGTCCCAATTGGATAATATGGACTTGGAGGACATGTGGTTCCAACAGGACGGCGCCACAAGCCACACAGTGAATGCCACACTCAATTTATTGGAAACCAAGTTTGGTGAACGTGTTATCTCACGAAATGGCCCAGTCGATTGGCCGCCTCGGTCGTGCGATTTCACGCCGTTAGATTATTTCCTGTGGGGCTACGTCAAGTCTATGGTCTATGCCAACAAGCCAGCGACGATTGATGAACTTCGTACGAATATTGAACGTGAAATTGCAGCAGTATCGGCCGATTTATGCTTGAAAACCGTCGACAATTGGGTTCAGCGTGGCCGTGGTGGCCATGCAAAAGAAATCGAGTTCCATACATAATGGCATCGAACGTACTTTCACAGGAATAAAGAATTTCATTGGTATCTAATACCGGTTTTGTTTTATTAAAAAAACTTTCGTAGCGCTCTTATTGAAAAACCCGTAACTTTTTGTTGTAAGAAAATTTACTTTTTTAAGAAAAGGTAATTATTTAAAAAAATATCTTTTTTAAGAAGAAGTACTTTTTGTAAGAAAATTTACTTTTTTTAAGCAACGGTACTTTTTTAAGATAAGGAATTTTTTTTAAAGAAAAGGTACTTTGTTTAAGAATATGAATAGGTATTTTTTATTTGAGAAAATTTACTTTTTTTAAGAAAAGCCACTTATTTCAGAAAATGTTATTTTTTTAAACTTCTTTCACTTTGGCTTTTCTAAATTTACTTTTTATTGGGTTCAAAACTACAATATATACTAAATATTGGTTACAAGCTCCATCTAGAAAACTTCCCAGTAAACAAGAAATTTCCCAACATATATTAGTCTAGACACAAACCAAAGCAAAAGTACCCAATATAGTTGATAACACTGGGTTGTTACAAAAGTGTTAAAACAAAAGTTGTTTAATTTTTTTCATTTAGCCCCCATCTCGCAACGTGCGACAAGGAAGTTCGTTTCAAAAACATTAAAAAATTCGAAAACATCCGATTTTGGATATTAGATCCGGTTAATCGCAAAAACAATTGTGAAAAAATGATTATTAAAACAAATATATAAAAAAATATATATTAATAAAAAAAATAGTAAATCAAAATGTTATATTAAAAACCAAAAAAAAATCAAATTTAAAAACCAAAATTTAAAAAAAAAATGTATATTATAACAAAGTTAATACAAAATTTACAAAAAATCGTTTTGAAAGAAAATTCAATAAAAATATGTTATTAAAAAATATAAAAAAAAATGTTATTTAAAAAAAATTATAAGAAAAACGTAACCAAAATTCGAAAAAAAAATATTTTAATAAGTTCAAAAACATCCGATTTTGGAGTAATTGATTTAATTGGAAAACAAATTATAAGAAATAAAAATCCATTACAAAATTTAAGAAACCAGAAGAAGAAATCTCGAAATACTGAGAAAAAAATTTATAAAAATTCAGATTTGGGAATACTTGATCCGGTTAGTCGCAAAACAAAATTATCAAAAAAAAATTATTAGAAAAACATTATAAAACAAAATTTCATAAAAAAAAATTATAAAAATTTATAACAAATAAAATTATAACAAAATTACAAAAGTACGTTTCAAATGAAAACCCAAAAACAAATTAAAAAACCTTCTAATAAAAACTAAGAAAATATTGTAGCCGAAAATTTAAAAAAAAATATAACGAAAAAATCACAAAAACAAACTTTAAAAAAATATCTAGCTCTAAGGACTATAGAGGATAACTTGAACGAAATTCGACGGTATACGAATATACCACCTAAGGATTTTATGGAAATTTTGACATTTTGCATTAAGGACACACGCTATTTCAAGTGTGAAGATAGATTCTACGAACAGAGGAAGGTTATGCCCATGGGATCACCAGCATCACCAATTATATCTAACATCATCATGGAGGTATTATTGGATACAGTACTCGACACATTGGGGGAGAAGCCGAAAACCTTGACGAAATATGTGGGCGATTTATTTGTTGTTATCAGAAGAACTGAAGTGGCCAGACATGATGATGACAGCATTGACTTATTTTAATGGACAACTACGATTCACGCTCGAAGAGGAAAGGGACAATAGGCTACCATATTTGGAAAGTTTGGGTATCGGACGGGGAAATGCTCTCAAAATGGACTGGTACCGAAAACCTACAGCGTCGGGGCTATTGATAAATTATCATTCCAGACGCCCAAGGGGGACAATTGTTGACAATTGATTGACGCTGAATTCCACAGGACGGCTAAGGGGAAAATGGTGCAGATCCTTGGATTGGATAGTTTCCCCAGGAAAATTATGGACAATCTGATATCACGGGCAGAGACGAGCAGGCCGACTGAACGCCGTACTGTATCTGACGGAATTTATAGAACCACAACGTATGTTCCGGGTTTCTCTGGGAGATTGGAACATTCCGATATGTTTGACAACGGAGAATGTGAGTTGGCGTTGGGATCGAATTTGACCGTGAATAGTTTATTTGGCGGGGCAAGGTCTATTATTGACAAGGATGACGGGCCAAACGTTGTGTGAGGGATTCCATGTAATGGTGACAAGTCCAACATATGGCAGAAAGTATATGTTGGCACTACAATGAGTGGATTGAGGACTGGAATATCTGCTCATAAGTGGGACCGAAAAGGTCATTATGGGCCGATGGGACAGAGGATGGCACTCGCAGCCCACTGTCCTTGAACTGGACACGGACCTAATTTTGGCGACGTAGAAATTCTGACTGAAGGGGGAAATTACTACCTCTTCCGGGAAATGTTGCTTATAATTGACGATCCATCGGGAAGAAGGCTTAATTTCAAACGAGATACAGTTCTGGATTTTTAGCACTTATGAGAAAAATCACACGCTCTAAAGTCTTAAGTTTTTTGTTGTTTAGATGCAAATTTAATGTGTGTTAAAAGTTTGTCGCAAATATAATATACTTGTGTCCAAACACATTGTGTTTGTTATTCAATATTACATGTTTGGGACACAATGATTAATATGTTACAACATAAGTGTTTGCGCCACAAATATATCTGTGTTTGTGATACAAATACAGCAGTGTTTGGTGCACAGTTTATGCTCTCTCGAGAGCAAGAGAATAAACGAAGGACAACGAGAGAGTCTATCTTCGAAGTGTGTATTTTTTCAATATTCTCTCAGTCAGTGATTCATAAATAATCCTGAATGTGTGTGTAAATTTCAGATGAAGCCAGTGTTTTTTATTTTGGCAGTGTTTTTAATCATATATTTAGTCGCCAACGGTTCATTGGACAGGGCATATCAAAAGCGCTTGATCAGTGTAAAAAGTAAAAA
The DNA here is from genome assembly GCA_963931995.1 of Phaonia tiefii. NCBI lineage: Eukaryota > Metazoa > Arthropoda > Insecta > Diptera > Muscidae > Phaonia > Phaonia tiefii. The sequence goes on from OZ008367.1 coordinate 298,746,705, forward strand.
TAAAGGGACGGACGTGTTAAATCGTTTGTGATGTTGCTTTGGTTTTTTTGTGTGGGTTTCGTATACATTTATGTGTGCTAACAAAGTGAGAAACGATTTTGGGGAAAGAAATTGGAAAGGATAACAACGTGAAGCCCTTTGTCTGTGCGAGACTTTGCTGAGAAAATCGGAACGCTGGACCATTTGTGAAATTTAATAAAAAAAACACAAGTAATTAATACACGCTTGGGTTGCATGAACTAGATTTGTATATACGTATATTGACGTTTGTACGATCAAATAGTGATAACCAACGCATAGCTGAAACCTTCTAAAAACAAAAACGTGAGAGATAACAAAGAAGTAAGAAGCAAACGAGCAGCAGATTCTCATTTCATGACAAAAAAAACAAAATAAATAATTCATTCAATGCAAGTAAATGTAAAAGGACCGTTTTAAATCTTTTAATTTTTTGTATTAATTATTTATAAATGTGGATTTATTTTGATAAAATTAATTATTATAAATAATACATATATGTATATTGAAATCAAAAATATAATTTGTTTCTAAATATTATTATGTTTGGGAGGAAATACTCATATGTTTCCACGTAAGTATATGGAGGTTTTGGGGGAAGCACTATAATGCTTCCACGTAAGTATATGGATGTTTGGGATGAAGCACGCATATTTTTCCAAGTAAAAGCATACATATTTGTAAGTAAACATGCTAATGTTTGCATTTAAATACACCTTCGTTTGGGACTTGCAAACATATAAATGTTTGAAGTGTGTTTCAAACATATATATGGTTCCTGCAGAATATGTTTGGGAGAATATGTTACAGAGGCCGTTTTTTCAGCGTGTAGTAGCATATCAAAACTTTGGAATAGTGGAGTAAGTCAGTTTGGCTTCGGAATGCCTCATGTGACAAGATTGCGAGATTTTAGTTAAAATAACATTGCAATCCGAAACTTTGTAAAATGTGGTGTTAGCTTCTTTAAATTTTTGCTAAATTTTATATTTCTCTTTTCTTCAGCTTCAGTGCCGACCCTCGTATAAAATTTACCATATGCAGTCAGAAGTACTCGCCGCACAGATATTTGTTGAGATTATATTCTTTTGAGTTATATTAACAAAAACCTTACAATGTTATAGTTTTATGTTTTGGAACGTTGGCGTTTCCTATGTCTTTCACTTCCCTCCCTTGTTCCACCAGGAGTGATGCAGTAAAATTATGAGGTTATCACTAAAATGTGTGATGGTGGTTTGCAACTGTTATTCATTCAAATCAACTTGTTGATAAATGCTACATGTCACTCTTTTTTTTTAATACACTCAAAAGTTTACTAAAGAATTAAATTTAGAAATAGAGAGAAGGTCTCAATTTTAAATGCATTAAACTCGTTGAAGGTTTTTTTTAAATTTCACTTAATAATATTTTATGATTTAAGAGTCGTATTTTCCGCTGACTTTATCAGTATTTTCGGCAAAAAGATGTTGCAGAGATCGCGAAATAAATATTAGTTATATGTACCAATGCAATAGATATTTCATATGTCTGTTAGGCTTCTCTTAATACGTGTCAATTGGCCAAGACGCCTATTCATCACGCTTGTTCGTTTTAGTGTCTACCAAGCCATTGAAGAGATCGCACAATGGAAGATCAACTTGTGATTTTACTTCATTGTATATTAAACTTATGCAGACACCATTTCTCCTATATGACGATGCTGTAGAGGTGGACGAGTGGCATCGTTTGTGTTCGCGGAAAACAAATCTGACCGATAATGGATAGCAGAGTATCCGTGAACCTTCTATTTATAGCCAACACCAAGGTATCAATGCTTGTTTCAGTTTTTGACGGGACACTGTCTGAAGCCGCTACGATGAGAAGCATTTTGGTGCGAACTAAATGGTTCTTCCCTTTTCAATTCAATTCAATCCAATTCAGTTCAAGTGAAATCAATCCATTTCAATTCAATTTAGTTCAATTCAATTCAACTCAATTCAGTTCAGTTCAATTCAATAATTCAATTCAATTTATTTCATTTTAATTCAACTCAATTGAATTGAATTCAATTCCATACAATTCAATTCAGTTCAGTTCACTTCAATTCAATTCAATACAACTCAATTCAATTCGTTTCAATTCATTTCAATTGAACTAAATTCAATTCAATTCAATTTAATCCAGTTCAATTCAAATCAGTTCAATTCAAATCTATTCAGTTCAATTCAATTCAAAGCAATTCAGATCAATTCAATTCAATTTAATTCAATTTATTTCATTTCAATTCAATTCAATAGAATTCTACTCAATTGAATTGAATTCAACTCAATTCAGTTCAGTTCAGTTCAGTTCAGTTTAGTTTAGTTTAGTTTAGTTTAGTTCAGTTCAGTTCAGTTCAGTTCAGTTCAGTTCAATTCAATTCAATACAACTCAATTCAATTCGTTTCAACTCAATTCATTTCAATTCAATTCAATACAACTCAATTCAATTCAATTAAATTTAATTCATTCAATTCAACTCAATTCAATTCAATTTAGTTCAATTCAATTCGATTCAATTCAACCAAATTCAATTCAATTTAATTCAATTCAATTGAGTTTAATTCAATTCAGTTAAATTCAGTTCAATTGAATTAAATTCAATTCCATTCAGTTGAATTGAATTCAATTCCATTCAATTGAATTGAGTTCAATTCAATTCAGTTCAATTGAATTCAATTCAATTCAATCCAATTCAATTCAATTCAACTCAGATCAACTCTCTTCATTTCAATTCAATTGAATTCAATTCAATTCAATTCAATTGATTTCCACTATGTTCAATTCAGTTCAAGGGTTAGGGTGGGCGATCCTTGAACATTAGAATTTGGGTTCATCCCCGCTCTGATCGTCTTCAATTTCTTTTCGACGTCTGTCGCCTCGTTTGGTGAAGGCAACCCTCTTGAGTAAGTAGTCATGTTAGCGTTCGGACACGCTGTAAAACTATAGGTCCTGATCAGAGTGTCTTGAAATTAGGAAGCGCCTAGCTCACTGATTGTGCGCAGCTTCTCCCTATCCTATAAACCGCTATTAGAGGTTTAAGTTGTACTTATATGAGATTGAGGCTCGAGTAATGTTTTTTGGTTTCATTGCAGTCTTTATTAAGATGTCGAAGAGATTGCTCGACATACCTTCTCACTGTCAGTGGTCGCATTTGGTATTAAGTACTTTGCTGAGGACTATAACAATTTTCGACTTCTTATTCTCAAGGGTTTTGATATTGATATATTTTGTTTAATTAAATAAAGGACATATCTGTGGTCACAAACCATAACAGCCTAACTCGAGTTAGGACAAAACTTAAAAAAAAATTTGAGAAATCAAAGTGCTTAAATAAGCAACTCTTTTTTGTTAAGACCTAAGTAAAAGAATTCGTTTCCTTGTTATCTGTAACAAAGTTATCACAAAAACTCTGACTCCTGATTTTTAGTAAAGATGTTAAACTTTAAACTGCTAACCCTGAAAAATTTTAGAATCCACTTAGGCTGCTATGACTTGTGACCACAGATATATACATGCTTATATATATTTGCTATTAACTTGAATAGTTGCTGATGTTGAAAAGATCGCAGGATTGACCTTGTTTCCTAACCCGGCTTGATATTCAATAATACTTTAGTTTGCTCCCTAAAATTTAAACATTAACCAGTAATAGATTATTGTCTATTAAACCTGTCAGTTTTCCTTGATGACATACATGTTACTTTCCTACTCTTTACTCGTATCTTGTGTCTTGATGCTGTGTAACTCTTTAAAATTATGTAGGTTCGTGGTTCGAAATATTCATTGAAAAGAAATTGCAATCCCATGAGTATTGAAATTACAAACTCACCACTGCGATACGTACATTCACTTCAAAAAGAAAACAAAAATTAACCCAAACTTTTTAAATAATTTTTTTTTTTTATTCGTACAATAGAATAATGCGACCTTAAAACTTAAAACCACAATGATGACCTTTAAAGATACTTATATATATCAAGTGGCAAAACTTTGCTACTTAAGCTAACACGATTAGACCTAAAACTTTTTCGATTTGAAAATTCGAGCTAAACTTGTCAAAAAATATTAATTTTAATTAAACAACAATGACACTTCTGCTATGAGGTGAATAAGTGACGCAAAACAAGGTGGAATGAATGGAATTGAAGTGAATTGAATTCGATACTAAAAGAGGTTTTAACAAATTAAATTTAAAGCCGAGTTACGGAAATGACTATTAAGTGTTGAACGGAGGTGTTCAAAGAAGTATCCGCTGATGAATTTCTTAAGAAATGACCAATTGTCTTTTTTTGTTTCGCTGCTCGTTCATTAACCTTTTAAAGCTTCGCTGATTTGTTGTGTTTTTATTTAATTTTGTTACTACTCAAGACGACACGACTTCATTGAATCCATATGAATTGTATTTTCGTTAAGATCAGCAGATTTCTTGACGTATTTGGTCATGCGGTTCTTAACCAAACCCGGAGCAAGCAGACCCGTATAAAAGTATATATACGCACAGGGTTTAAGTACATCAAAATCTTAATAGGTATTTGCTTTGTTTACACACACACTCCGTATCACATAATTAGTTCCACGGAAAATTTGAATTGAAAATGTTTGTAGTTTGTTTACCAAATTTAGTAGTTTTATACACCATTTAACCCTACGATGATGGGCTACATGGGAGGAGCAAAACTACCATAGTGAGCCTGGATGAACCCAAATATGAATTTGGTTAGGTGTTGGTGACAGCAGATGGAGTACTGTGGTTTTTACGACCGTTGTGATACCACGATCTAACGAGATTAACCGATGCTACTTCACGTTGGCTCCATCAAAGATTCAGGATGTTACGATGAATGCACGCTGAAAAATTTTTCGTTTTTTTATCGTTTAGATGCAAATATAACGTGTTTGTAGCTTGTCGCAAATATAGTATAGTATACTCGTGTCCAAAAACATTGTGTTTGCTATTCAATATAACATGTTTGGGACACAATGATTAATAGGTTATAATATATGTATTTGTGAATCGAATGAGGATTTCATTGTTGGAAACTGCTGAAAACAAAAACATGACAAACAATAAAGAAACAAAATACTGGACATCTTTCACGAAAGTAAGGCTTGCAAACATGTAAATGGTTCCGGCAATATAATTCTGGGGCCGTTATTTTTCGGCGTGTGACCTTAGGACCTTTTAGCAGAGTACAAACTGGTTCACCAGGGACTAATGTACGTCTCTATTTCAGCCACATCCGGGAAATACTGGTATGATATAACATATGGATTGAACGCCCCTTAACTATACCAAGGCAATTTACAGACTCAGCGATGGGCACGGGATACAAAGTACCGTATTCCCACAATAGTCCTGGTTGACCTGGTCATGTACTGCAAGGCTCCAGAGAAGTGCAGAAAAGTACCCCTGCTTAAGGTGTTCCTATGTAGATACACCTGCTCGCAGCCGAAATACCCGCTTCTGCCACGACCTGCTCCTGGAGAGCATTTCGTTAGCAAGCCCTCTAAGACCTGCGTGTCTTCTAAGAATCGGTAGCAGCCATTCTATTGCACCGGGCTTGAAGATCTGCGCTTTCTTGTCACGTTTTTATTTTCACCAATTTTCAACAAACAGAAACACATATTATATCCTATTAATTATTGTGTCTCCAACATGTAATATTGAATAGCAAACACAATGTGTTTGGATACAAGTATACTATAATTGCGATGAGCTACAAACACGTTATAGCCTTATCCACAGAACAAAAAGAGACCGAGGCCTTTACCTTTGAAGTACACAGCTGCTCTGTAAATAGCAATTTGTCATCAATACTCGCCCGCAAGTGTTCATCAATCAACCGATCCAAACACTTTAGTAGAAGCGATGACAAGCTAATATGCCTAAAGTCTTCAAGAACTGTCAGAGAGGTCATCCCCGCTTTGTAAAAAAATACCACTCGTATACCCCTCCACCCTATAGATATGTATCTGCACATTATATACCTTCATCCGTTAGAGGATCAATAGATCGGTAACAGCCTGAAATTCCGCTGGTGATATTATGTCGAGCCCTAGAGACTTAAAAGCTTTCAGACTTCCAATAGCCCATTTAATCCTGGATTTGGAAACAATATCGAAGATAACTTATGATCTGTGAGGAGTATGTTCACTTAGAGCGTCTGCTCATTCAGCGAGTTGCCAGGTAAATACGGATTTTGCAACTACATAAGTTGTACATAAGGAGATGGAGTGAAACTCCGCTGCAGGTTGTCCTCTGCCCAGAAGTATCCTTCAGGTACCATGTCGTCATATTGCCTGAAACCGGTATTATCCTTAGCCTTAGATATATCTTCCACTGGTTTACAGAAGAGCTTCCACGGGTGTCTCTTGCCCGTCTGATCGCACTCTTGCATCGCTTTAACTCAACTTTGAAATCATCCCAGTCCTGCTTATATCTCGAAGACTTGTTAAATAGTCGTCGACATGACTTATATCCACACGTTACCCATTCCATCAAGGAGGCTCATTCTTCCTCCTTAACTTTGTTCTCGAGCAAGAGATTTGTAGCGTCTTGTTGAGAGCACTCGTGACCCTGTGCGCTGCTATATCTATGTCATCTACGCACCTTATCTCCACAGATGTTTCTAATCATAAAAAACTTTTACAGGTCTTTCCATGGTCCCTCTATTGTCAGTTTAGGCTGTGTCGTGTTCCAATCCAACTACAATTCGATCACAGAAACAATTGGTATCTTGCACCTGGGTCAGATATTCGTGGTCCCATTTCTTCATAAGGCAGGTATGACGCGACTAAACAAATATTCGATCCGCTCAGTTTCAGGCTGACCGCAACGATTTCCCTGTACTCTGCTGTCATAAGCAACGATATCCGTGCATAATTTAAGTAAACGTACATTCAACTCACCACCATTCACAGCCACATACTTCTCTAGTCTACTCATCACCTAAGTATACACAACATCCATCGCCGACACCAAAAACAAAAAGACCAATCACACTCACTAACAACACACACAAGCTCTGCCGACGTTGTGTAGCTAGTAGCAGTGAACTAGTCTCAGCGGTCACACAAGAATGAGTGCGATGATGCAATTCCCATTCGGTTTGATGCAGCTAACCTACATAATGATAAGTTTGAATAGCCTCACCAGGCAGTGTCTTTCGAGCGCACATTCCGAAAAGATCAATTCATTGGATCTGGGGCTCTAGGTCTGTATAGAACAAGAGTAACTTTTTAAAAGCTGTGTTTTCCAAGGTGGCTTAAGCAAATGTACCGATAATAGAGGCTTCACTGACTATTCCATTCTAGCGACTTCGGCTGACTATTCGGTTAATCGAATACGACTGGCTATTCGACTATAACGGCTCCGGCTGACCGTTTTATTATTTCGACTTCGGCTGATTATTCGATTATATCGGCTCCGGCTGACTATCCGATTATAGCGGCTTCGGCTGACTGGTATAGCGGCTCCGGCGGACTGTTTGATTATAGCGGCTCCGGCTGGCTATCCGATTATAGCGGCTCCGGCTTCGGCTGACTATTAGATTATAGCGGATTCGATTAACAATTCGACTATATAGCTCTGGCTGACTATTCGATTGTAGCGGCGTTGGGTGAATATTCGACAATAGCGTCTCCGGCTGACTATCGGATTATAGCGGCTTCGGCTGACTCTAGCGGCTCCAGCTGACTATTCTATTCTAGCGGATACTGCTGACTTTCGGATTATAGCGGCTTCGGCTATCTATAGGGGATCTAGCTGACTATTCGATTATAGCGGCTTCGGCTGACTACTCGATTATAGCGGCTCCGGCTGACTATTCGATTATATCGGCTTCGGCTAACTCTTCGATTATAGGGGCTTCGGCTGACTATTCCTCATAGAGACTTTCTTACCGACTATTTACCGATACTGTTCCTACTCGAACCGTCCTCACCGGACATGTAAAGCACATACCGCGTCAGAAACCCGCATATCCGACCCCAATCTACACAGCGAATCCGAATAATCGCGTGTGCAACACACTAAGTTCCCGATCATCTTAAAATCGACCAGTCCGCAACGTGCCCCCAGTAGATTATTGTTAAGAGTGTTGTCAAGCCAAGACAAGTTCCCCCGGAAGAGTGTCGTCAAGCCAAGACAAGTTCCCCCGGAAGAGCGTTGTCAAATCAAGACGAGTGTTCTCAAGCTAAGAAGAGTGATCCCAACGTGTGAATCAGTTGATTTTATTTCTGTAAATCAAATTACTTTGTAAATTAAAGATTAATAAAGAATCCGAATTAGAACCCTATCCTGTTCCTCTTTTGAAAGTTTTGGTGGATCTTAACGAAAGACTGTGGACATGGCTGAGCTTACCTCAGCCCTCGACAAATCCACGTTACAAAGTCCTCCTTGTATGCATTAAAGGTCCTACCTAAAGTACGACAGTTATACAAAGAAAATGTACTGCACAGCGAGAAATCTCTTAGAATTCTTTTAAATAAAACAAGGTCATTACAATAGATAATGGTAAGGACATTCGGTGTCGATGACGACAGATTTTTAAATTTCTAAATTTCTATAGAAACGAAAAATCACAATCACAAGGAAATAATAAAAACTTTAGTGTCGATAACTATAGACTTCCACAGTGGTTGGAATAGGCGTTTTAATTGTGTGTATCACGCATCACAACTCTGAACTCGGGTCGTAAAACACCAATAAAAACAGTTTTGATAACTCTGGTTTTTAGAGCTAAAAATGATAGCACCTTTTCCGTGTGAATCTATTCTTACGGAACAGAGTGTCTAATTGCCTGTACTTGGTATTTGTTTCATGCTGGTCTGGAATATTTTTCATTTAACAAGCAAAAAATCTTCAAAATACAATTATTTCTATACCCACACTCGACAGCATTAAGACCAAAAAACACAATTCTTTACCCTCAAACAAGTCACCTTCTTGTGTATTTGGTCTTGTATTTTTATATGTCTTTTTTTTGTGTTTGTTTTAACAATTTTATTTTTACCATAATGAAATTGTCGTAATATAGTTTACGATTAGGGGGTTATCCCTCCATTACCTGCTCCCCAAAATGAGTCGACATAATATTTAAGCAGCCAAACAAAAATCTTCAAATTATTATGAAAAACATAAGGAAGACTCATAAATGTTTAGGTTGATTTTTTCGGTGTTCAAGATTAAGGTTAACATTTCTGGAGTACTGAAACTTGTGTGGCATTGAATTGAGCGTCACGACGTAGATTAAACAGTATTTAAAAATTATCCAGAAAAATAAAATTACGTGGTTAACGTCTTTTTTAATTTTGTACAATTAAGATAACTAGTTTCTTGGTTTAAAATAATATGAGTTAAAAGGTTTTAAGGTTGCAAACACACAAATTATCACTTGAACTTTAAATTAACTAATATTTTGGATGGAAGTCAATTGTCAGCAATCACAGCACCCATGTTGCGGACACGTTTTGCATATACAAATGGTTTGTTAAATTTTAAGCATACGAGGGTTGTCATTTATATTTCCGGGCTTCACAATTTTCTGTGTTGCCAGGAGAAATCTGGCAACACTGTTGCAAAGTATTAAGGGGCCCTTAGACCTGTGGATAAGTTGCAGCGACTTCAAGTTGACATCAACTTATCCATGGTGTAAGGTGAAGTTGGTGGTTTGTACAAACTAGTTGATGTAAAGTCAAAGCGATTTTGATTTTTATCAACTTATCCATCAGTGTAAGGGGGAGTTGCAACAACTTCCATACGCATTTCGATAAGACACGTTCATGAGGAAACATTATCGGCAAAATGTAAATAAATGAACCAAAAAATAAATAAATTAAATATTGTCGGCATAATTTAAACTAAATTAATATGATTTGTAGTGTTACTTGTAAATATTTAAAGAAAATAAAAATAGCGTTTTTTCGTAAAATTTCGTAAAAAATCTGACATGAAAATTAAGTTGCCTTAACTTGTTTGAGAGAGTAAGGGCAAAGTCAAGTTGATGTCTAGTCTAGTGAAGCCGAGCAACTTATCCACAGGTCTAAGGGCCCCTTTACAGTTTTGAGATTACCGGTACCTTAGAACATGTTGAGGTGCGAGCATTATCTCTGGTCGAAAAAGGCATCGCAGTCAATAAATGGAGTTAACTTGTGAACATTTTCGTGCTATTATTTTCCACAAATTTCGAAGCGGATTGTCAAGAGAAGACTGCATTAATGAACTCATATCTTTGTATTCCGTTGATGCACCATCCTACAGTACTAAGGAAAACTGGAATAATGAATTTGAGTGGGGCGGAAGTTCATTTCATATCGCATTTCCAAAAAATATCGATGCTGTGCATGAGCTGGTATTATCATGTGCCATGCCGTGAGATAGAGGCAACCTCGAGTATTACTTCCACTCCCATATATTCAATACTTCACGAGCATTTGGCCGTTAAGAAAATTGCTCGCCGTGGATACCGCATAATTTGTTAATCGGACAAAAAAGGCTTATGCCGATAGGTATCAAGAAATGTTGAAAAAAAATCACATGAGGTGTCAGAGGACACCCGGTTGGAACGAAGTTCCTTTCGCTATATATTATGTACCAGTTAGTTCCAAGACGCCTAAGGCGCCCGTTGAAAAATATGATAATTTAAATGGATCTTTAAGAAGAGATACTTTTTTAAAATGATTAACTTTTTTTAAGAAAACTTTTGTTACAAAAAAGTAAATTTTTATGTTTTTAGGTCGCTTTTGTAAGAATATGTATTATATTTCCCCGAAAAGGTCCTTTTTTAAAGAGAGGTACTTCTTTTATTAAAAGCTACTGTTTTTTTAAGAAAAGGTACTATTTTTAAGAAGAAGTAGTTTCTGTAAGAAGAACCCATAAAGAGTGTTATTTTTTTTTTTACAAAGAAGTACTTTTTTAAGAACAGGTACTTTTTAAAGAAGTGGTACTCTTTTTAGGAAAATGTTATTTTTATAAGAAAATGTACTTATTTTCAGAAAGGCGTCTTATCTCAAGAAAAGGTATTACTTTATTTTTAAGAAAAGGTACTTTTATGAAAAGGTACTTTTAAGAAAAGGTACTTTTAAGAAAAGGTACTTTTAAGAAAGGGTAATTTTAAGAAAAGGTACTTTTAAGAAAAGGCACTTTTAAGAAAAGGTACTTTTAAGAAAAGGTAATTTTAAGAAAAGGTACTTTTAAGAAAAGGTACTCTTAAGAAAAGGTACTTTTAATAAACGGTACTTTTAAGAAAATATGCTTTTAAGAAAAAGGTACTTTTAAGAAAAGGTACTTTTAAGAAAAGGTACTTTTAAGAAGAGGTACTTTTAAGAAAAGGTACTTTTAAGAAAGGGTAATATTAAGAAAAGGTACTTTTAAGAAAAGGTTCTTTTAAGAAACGGTACTTTTAAGAAACGATGCTTTTAAGAAAAGGTACTTTTAAGAAAAGGTACTTTTAAGAAAGGTACTTTTAAGAAAAGGTACTTTTAAGAAAAGGTACCTTTAAGAAAAGGTACTTTTAAGAAAAGGTACTTTTAAGAAAATGTACTTTTAAGAAAAGGTACTTTTAAGAAACGGTACTTTTAAGAAAAGGTACTTTTAAGAAAAGGTACTTTTAAGGAAAGGTACTTTTAAGAAAAGGTACTTTTAAGAAAAGATGATTTTAAGAAAAGGTACTTTTAAGAAAAGGTACTTTTAAGAAAAGATACTTTTAAGAAAAGGTACTTTTAAGAAAACGTACTTTTAAGAAAAGGTACTTTTAAGAAAAGGTAATTTTAAGAAAAGGTACTTTTAAGAAAACGTACTTAAAAGTAAGTTTCTTAAAAGAAAAGATGCTTTTAAGAAAAGGTAGTTTTAAGGAAAGGTACATTTAAGAAAAGGATTTTTTGTTAGAAAAGTTTTTTTTTTGAGCAGGTATTTTTTTTGAAGAAAATTGTATTTTTTTAAGAAATTGGATTTTTTTTTAATTGTTCCCTTTTTCAAGAATAGGTTCCTTTTTAAAAAGTACAGTGGTGGTCCAGTATAACGAACGCCGATATAACGAATGCCCAGTATAACGAACGCGTTTTTCTAGTCCATTGATGACTCTAAATAACGAACGGTTGAAAAATTAAGTATTCTATATAACGAATGCTCTCTTTGCCTATGCTTTGTTTTATTCTTTGTTATTTTTGTTTGTTTGTTTTGTGCACTTGCACATAGAAAACATTTCATTTGCCTAATTTTTAAAAAGGGAAGTCCCCGTTTATTTACTGTGAGATTTGTTGACCACTGGTTGCGTTAAGTGGGGTACACACTAGCGATCATGTTCGTCAGTTTTGCTCATATTTCTCTTGCTTACGTGTGTGACCGTTAATTTTCGTCAGTCAACAGTCAACCACAAAAATTTTTGTGGTTGAGTGACAGTCAGCGGCCATATTTGTTTTTGACTGATAGTGTGAACCAAAAAAGTCAGTCAAGCGGATTTTAAGGAGATTGCACGAACAAGCTATTGACTTCACTACATCAATTAAAAAAAAACAAACACATATTGGAGATTTTTTTTCTAAAAATAAATAATTTTGCTCATGTATGTAAATTTTTTCCTTTTTTTTAAATAAATGAATTCATATAATACGAATAGAGTTTAACTTGCTACTATGGTAATATTTATGAAAAGAAATATATATTTCGATATAACGAATTTTCGATATACCGAACGACCCTGGACATTATATCATTCGTTATACTGGACCACCACTGTATATACTTATCTTAAAAAAAGTTATTTTGTTTCACAAAAAAATTTACTCTTTAAAGAAAATTTAGTTTTTTAAGAAAGGCCAATTTGTACTTTTTAAGAAAAGGTACTTATTGTAAAAAATAAAACTTTTTTTAAAAAAGGTACTTTCTTTAAAATAAGGGTTTTTTTAAGAAAAGTACTTGTTTAAGAATATGAATAGGTTTTTTTTTTTTGTTTGAGAAAATTTACTTTTTTTAAGAAAAGGTACTTATTTATGAAAATAGTCTTTTTGTAAACTTCTTTCCCTTTGGCTTTTCTTAATTTACTTTTTATTGGGTTCAAAACTGTAATACTATATACTAAATATTGGTTACAGGCTCCACCTAGAAAACTTCCCATTAAACAAAAAATTTCCCAACAGATGTTAGTCTAGACACAAACCAAAGCAAAAGTACCCAATATAGTTGATAATACTTGGTTATACTCGTAGCATAATAGTGTTAAAAAGAGTTGTTTGATTTTTTTCATTTAGCCCCCATCCCGCAACTTGCGATAAGGAACTTCGTTCCAAAAATCAATGGCATCACGACTGACCACGAATCATGAACCTATGCATGTGTACAAACCTGAGACTAAACAGCAATCGACTGTATGGATCTTCCAAGACGAGCCAAATCCAACAAAAGTTGTTTGCGCATGAAGCACTTCAAAGCAAATGGTGGCCTGCTTCTTCGGCATAACTGGTCATGTGGCAACAGTTTCATAAGAGTAGCGTAAAACGGTCAATTCTGAATAGTACACAACTCTTTGTTGGCCAGAAATTTTTGGTAAACTTAGGAACACGAACCGCCAAGAAGAATCATTCGTCATCAGCAAAATGCTTGCATTGGCTCAAACAAACGCGCATTTGATCAGGAAAACTATTGATTTGAAGGATCACCCGCCTGTATTTGACACTTAATGAATTATTTTTATCCCGAAACATTAAAAACTAATCGCGCGGTCAACGTTTTTTGACGCCAGAAGACGCGGTTGATACGTTCAAAACACATGTTTTCGATCTACCTCATTCGGAGTGGCAAACTGGCTTCGAAAATTGTTTCAAACGCATACAAGGTGGGATCTTTATAGAAAATATTCTAAAAACCAATCAAACCAATTTCGATCCATAGTACTTGGTATTTTACTATTAGGCCAGAAATATAAACACACTGAAAGAAAATCTTTCTATCAAATCAATGCTAAATGTTCATCAATTGTTCTTCATAGATCTTTTACTTCAATCTTCATCATAGGAATTTAGAAATAATTACTGGGATTGATTCAAAATATGAACGTAGTATTGGAAAAATAACGATAACCAAAATAGTAGAAAATGGACAGAAATATCAACGGTATGAGCATTTTCTATGTGATCTCCTAAATTGTTCTTGTGGATTTTTTACAATGAATAATAGTCCAAAGAATTTGCCTACAGATTAGCGAACAACTTACATCAAAATGATGACCAATTTATATCAAATTGATTGCAAACTTACATCAAATTGATGCGAACCTTACATCTAATTGACAAAAATGCGCAGCAAATTGATTTAAAATGTACATCAATTTGATGTAATGTTGTCGTTAAGTCAACATAAACTCTTGATGAAATATGGATAAAAGATTGATGAAATGTTCTTCATCACTTCAATGAAATGTGTCGTAGGTTGAACAAAGAGGAAATGTTTCATCAAAATGATGAAGGAATTCATAAATTTGATGATGCTTTTTCTTTCAGTGCAGCAATCATATGATCATATACCAAACACTTTACTTCTCTGATCTAATTAATTTATGATAATGTCGATTTTTTGGTATGCAGGATATGCTTTCCTACGGAACCTGTAAAGTATTCGCTTCACTAAACACAAATCTTTGACGAATAGTTTAATCGGAAGTGATTTAACGTCTAAATTCATCGCCACAAGGTTAATATTCATTGCGGCAATGAGCAGTTTTGTTCCACCAACGTTCTTATATCATTGGTTCAATCAGTCCTGCCATATTTTTTATTTTTTACTTTGAAAAACTGTCAATATTCAAAATAAAAGATTTTTTAAAAAAAAACTGCTCCTTCAAAACAAATTTAGAAAAATAATAATAAAAACAAAAGGGGCTATTGTTGAGCATTACAACTAAAAAAACATTTGGAAGACTTGTCTATTATCGGCGTCAAGTAAAAAAAAAGAAGTATACTAGGGCAAAAATTGTTTTTTGATGTGTTAAAATCTATAGCGGCGTATAGGGACTAAATCTATCAAAGTCAGATTTTATGCTGCTGCTAAAACCAGATTTTCTGCGACTGCGAAAGAGAATAATGACGTGTTAAACAAAAATGAGCGAGCAAGAGAGCAATGAAAGAGTGGTGTGGCAGGGGTGAGGCAAACGAAATTGTGTCTATAGCGTATGTATTAACATAATAATGTATGTGTGTACATGTGTCTGCTGCTGTTGTTGAACGGAGATATAAAGCATTGCCATGCAAAATTTCATTTGCAATTTTGCGCAGTCGACGTAATAGTGACACACTAATACGTCAGCTACTTCGTACAAAGTATGTGTGATGTTGTGTGTTTGCCTGTTTCGTTGCTGTTGATATGGCAATCATGTGGTTATGTGACACACGTATACGTCAGCTACTTCGGACAAAGTATGTGTGATGTTGTGTGTTTGGTTGTTTCGTTGTTGTTGCTATGGCCAAACAAAGCGAGTCATTTGATGTTCAGCATTGCCCGGTGTATACAAAAAACTATTATTTTTTATTTTCCAATGTAACATTTACTTACTAATGTGTTCATAGAAATCGAACAGATACCGTGTAGCAAAAAGGTGTTAACACATCATCCGTGAGTTCGAACACTTATTGATTTTTTTATACTAGCCACCAATGGGTTAACCAATATACACATATTTTTATACAGATTTTAGAAAGACCTTTCTAATGAAATCCATTTGAACAGGATCGGATAATAAATATACATTATAAAAAATATATACACAAATATACATTCAAGCTTCGGAAGCTCATATTTCAGAAATACGGGCCAGCGGCCAAATTTTTTATTAGTTTACCTTTTATCACCATTTAGATATACAGAATGTCCAAAAGGGGGAAATTTACGTTTATTCCGATCATTAAAATTGGAGCGCCATACGAAAGAACAAAGCGTTATAATTGTGAAAACTTATTACACAAATTTGGAAAGTTATGATGACCTCACTCGCAAACTTCGAAGACTTTTCAGTCGAGAAAATGCACGTAATGTGGCAACCATTTGAAGAGTTGTCAAAAAATTATGAGAAACTGAGTCGGTTGTGGACAGTGAGATGTACCGGTCGGTCTTTTGAAAACATTGCTGCTGTAAACGAGAGTGTCCACGAAAACATCAATTTGGCATCGTTCTCAAAAACTTCAAATTTCACGAAGCACTACACAGAGTATTTTGACAAAAGACCTTCACCTTCATGCTTACGAATTCAGCTTACTCAGGAACTCAAACCTGCAGACCATGGAAAGCGCCGACAATTCGTTCAATGGGTAATGGAGCAAAGTGAAGTCAATGCCAATTTTTCCAAAAAAAAAGCATATTCTTCAATGAAGCGTATTTCGATCTGAATACACAGAATTGTCGAATTTGGGGCTCAGAAAATCCTGATGAAACCCATGAGAAACAAATGCACCCATAACGAGCAACTGCCTGGTACGGATTTTGGTCAGGCGGCGTGATTGGGCCTTACTTTTTTTGAAGATGAGGCCTAAATTGCAGGGACTGTAAATTTTGGTCAGGCGTCGTGATTGGGCCTTACTTTTTTTTGAAGATGAGGCCTAAATTGCAGGGACTGTAAATTTTGGTCAGGCGGCGTGATTGGGCCTTACTTTTTTTTTGAAGATGAGGCCTAAATTGCAGGGACTGTAAACGACAATCGTTACAGGAACATGATAACAGATTTTCTGTGGCCTCAACTGGACGGCAGGGATTTGAACGACATGTGGTTTCAGCAAGACGGCGCCACCAGCCACAACTCACATAAAACAAACGATTTATTGCAGCTACGATTTCCGCAACAAATTATCTCTAGAAATTGTGATGTGTGATTTCTGTCTCTGGCGTATTAGTGAAATCTCGGGTTTATGCGAATAAACCAGAAAAAATTACTGAGATCAACTACAAGATCCAACGCGTCATCGGTGAGATACAGCAACAACTCTGTAAAAAAGTCTTGACAATTTTGCAGTGATGGCCTGTCGTCAGAGCCGTGGGGGAAGATCAATATTTTATTCCATACTTAATCGGAACATGTCTTCTTTATAATGCAATAAAAAAAGCACAACTATCTCAAAAAATACGTATTTTTATTTTAAAATAAAAAAGTGCATTCTCACTGAGACACCCTGTACAGCAGTCCACCTTGCGTTTTCTTTAACATCTTAACAAATACAAATTAAGGAAGTCTGATAATTTTGGTCAAATTTTTAAAAAGTTGCTAAAAAAAAAAACAAAGATATAGTAAATAAAAGACATTTTGGAGTTAAATTGCAGTAACTTTGATAACCGTGGTGACACTGAATTTGCAGAGGAGTTCATCTATCAAACTTAAAACTTATATTCTCCAGGAAATCATTTCCAGGAATTTCAATGGAACTCGGTATTACTTAAAGCTCTGTGATCACATAAGTATTTGAACATAATTTTACTGACTGGCAACAAATTATTACTAATTTTTAGTATTAAAGAAAAGAGCTGTTCTTCTTTTCACTTTTAAATATAAAGTATTTTCGTCCTATTTATTTGAAACTATTTTTGTTATTCTTCATATTGTTTTTTCATATTTCGGGAATATCTCGACAGTCTTTAAATAGTTAAATGCTTTTATGAGTTATCAGCGTTTCTCTTTTCTTTTGTTGTTGTTGCTTATTTTTTAATATCCAAACTTGTGTTGTACTTTTTGATGTGGGGAACATCACTTGAAATGAAACACAACAGCACAAACAACATCAATAACAACAACCTCGAAAAATTAATTAGAAATGAAGTCCAAGACGCAAACAAATAGAACAAACACACATACGGGTAACAAAACCATAAATTCTTATCACTCTTCATGTATCTTTGTGTCTATTGCCGCATGGCGTTTGACGAATGGAGCAGCAGCAGCCAGTAGAGACGTATCTGTTTTGCTTTTCATCCACTGATGACGATTGTTCGCATCCACTGTGGGCCAAACACTTTTATTATTTTGACAGTTTTCGATATGGGCTACCAAATAATAATAATAATAATAACTGACAATAGATAACAGCAAATAATTGCCTGTTGGAAGCAAAAATCCATGAGAGAAAAAGCAAATCCAAAGTTAACATTTGTAATGTCAATTCCACTTACGAGTAGGGAATATAAACCCCACTGGCAGGCACAAATTCGAATATGGATGTGCCCATTAATTCCACTGCCTCACATTGGTTCAAGCGTATTTTTTTAATTGAAATTATAGGAATAATATTATTAACTCAAGTGTAATCAACTGGGCTTTTCCGGGTTCACTTGGTTCTAAGTCGTTTAGAAAAAACACTACGTTCAAATTTTTGATCTGTCAATCCTTTAGATTCCTCAACACAACTGTATATAATTCCACCAAGCCGACTCTAGGCATTTTGACGTCTATTCAGTTATAGAAATAATAATTTGTCTCAATGGAAGTATCATGTTACAATTAGAAGCTAAACTCAGTAGAACAGCTGATTTGAATTTTTCGTGTTGATCAGTTTGGTGGCTTCTGTTCAGAATCAAAGGTTTTGTTTTTGTACTTTTTTGTTTACATTTATTGTTGGTATACATATGAGTTGATTTTGGCATGAGGAAACTCTAAACAAAAACAAAATGATTGTTTGTTGTTGCCCACAATTGTTGTTGTATCTACTGCGACTACTTCTTAATTTTACTATGGGCAGTATGTTACCCTACTGGGCCACAGCAACCCCGTTCGGTACATTTTGTATGATAAAATCTCTCTGTTTTTTGTATGACAAAATTTCTCTGTTGTCGATCGATCATCACCAACATCGGTATTGACCTATTCAAACAGCACCGTAAGCCCAACGACATCTTGAATTGTGTTTAGCTACACTTGCTAACGGGACACAAATGGATGATCAGTATCCATGTCTTACAACATGTTGGGTATTGCTGGATTGATATCGACCATCGTATACCATCTGGCACAAAACCAGACAGAGGGCTCATATACTTATTTGACGTTATCATACAGTCTCAAAGCAAAGAAGAGACATCCATGTGACTCGCCAATCGATGTTATTCCAAGTATAAATGTCCTTATAAACATCAACATTTAACATTCCTACTAGAGTGTTCAAAAGCAAAAGCGAAAAACCAGCGAAACCCGTTACCCGTTTTTTAGAAATTAACCATGTACCGATTTAAAAAAAAATAAAATAATATTCGAATAAATCGAAACCCTGATATTACTCGATTCGTTTTTACTCAGATTGTGTTACACATCCTTACAAAAATTTAAAAAGTAAACAAAAACAGATATGGTTTTCAAATATTAATGATTTTTTTTTAAATAAGAAACACGAATCTATTTTTAAATATAACTTTATAGCTTGAATAAATTCTACAAACGATTTTAAGGAATCTTTTTAAGTTTCAAAATTATTTTTAAGTTTCAAATGAATCACGTAATAAAAATTGGTATACGATTTAATTTTTTACACTTTCATAATTTTAAAATTTCGTCACCTGAAATGCCCAAAGGCGTAACCCTCAAAAAATAAAAACTGTTTTTTGACTGAATATAATACTCCACGCTAAAATATACATGTGCAAAATAGTAGACTTCCAAGTTCCTAAGGTAAGCGGTGGAATGAACGCGTATAAAACTGAAATACTTTGGATTTTATAAGGTTGTTCGCTTCTCTTGTAAAATTTTGAAAATGAGGGTTACGTCTTTGGGCATTTTAGGTGACGATTTGTGAGTTTGAATTAAAGTTTCAATTTTATATTAAACACGCATTCTAACTTGCAATAGGATTTACATTTTAATTTCAAAATTAAAAGTCATTATCAAATTTAAATGCAGCTATGAAATTTTGAGATTGTAACACGAATACGAATATGCAATTCACACTAATTTAATTCAAATTAATTCAATTCGAATTAATTCAATTCCATAGAAATCAGTTCACTTCAAATCAATTCAATTTAGTTGAAATCAGTTCAATTCATTTCAAAGTTCTTTAATACAATTCAAGTCAGTGAATTCAATTCAATCCATTTCGATCCAATTCAATTTAATTCGAATCACTTTAGTTAATTTCAATTCAATTCAATTCGATTCAGTTCAAGTTAATCCAATTCAATTCAATTAAATACAATTCAATTCAATTTGGTTTACTTTAATTCAAAAGTCACTGCAACTCAAGTCTATTCAATTCAATTGAAATCAGTTCATTTTAATTCAAAAGTCACTGCAACTCAAGTCTATTCAATTCAATTGAAATCAGTTCAATTCACTTTTATTAAATTCAATTCAATTCAGTGCAATTCAATTGAATTTAATTCAATCCAATTCAATTTAATTCAATTCAAAAAAAATCAATTCCATTCAATTCAATTGAAATTAGTCCAATTCAATTCAATTTATTTCAATTCAATTCAATGCAATTTAATTCAATTCAGTTCAATTCAATTGAAATCAGTTCAATTCAATTCAATCTATTTTAATTCAATTCAATTCAAATCAATAAAATATAATTCAATTCAATTCAACTCAATTCAACTCAATTCAACTCAATTCAACTCAATTCAACTCAATTCAAGTCAATTCAATTCAATTCAACTCAATTCAATTCAATGCAATTCAATTCAATGGAATTCAATTCACTTCAATTCAACTCAATTCAATTCAACTCAATTCCATTCAATTCAATTGAAATTAGTTAAATTCAATTCAATATATTTCAATACAATTCAATGCAATTTAATTCAATTCAATTCAATTCAATTGAAATCAGTTCAATTCAATTCAGTCTATTTTAATTTAATTCAATTCAAACCAATAAAATATAATTCAATTCAATTCAACTCAATTCAATTCAATTCAATTCAACTCAACTCAATTCAATTCAATTCAATGCAATTCAATTCAATGGAATTCAATTCACTTCAATTCAACTCAATTCAATTCAATTCGATTCAGTTTAACTCAATCCAATTCAATTGAATTACACACAATTCAACAATTCGATTCAGTTCAATTCAATCCAGTTCAATTCAATTAAACACAATTCAATTCAATTCAAGCGAACTCAATTCAATTCGATTCAAGTCGATTCAGTTCAATTCAATCCAATTTAATTCAACTCAATTCAATACAATTCAAGTCAATTCAATTCAATTCAATTCAATTCAATTCAATTCAATTTAATTCAATTCGACTGCAATCAGGTTAAGGCCACTCTTACAATGCGGCGTTGTCGGATTCGATCATGGAATAGTATTGAACATTCCTGAATTTGTCGATTATGCGAAAAATGGATTCTACATTCGATCAATTATATAACACTCCTATTCCGGAAAGGTATTCCCGGAACAAAGCAGTTCTATAAATATAAAAAAAATGGTTTCCGAATACATCCCATCAAGGGTTTGGGTCGAGCTTCTCACAACTAGTGAGCTGTGCACATTTTCATGGCTAAGTACTCGATAGTGTCACCATCACTAAGCGACGGGACCGTCGTCAGAGCAGGGATCGGACCCACGTTCTCATATATAAGGGCCGCGCACACTAACCATTGCACCACTGACTGTTCCTTTTGTATAGGGATATGTAAATTTCTATGCGGATGGTTCTTTCGTAGACCAGGTTCAAGGTATCAATGCTTGTTTCAGTTTTGACGGGACACTGTCTGATTGGTATCAGCGCAAATGACTTTCAATTGATGCATTTTAAATTGCAATTGATGCATTTTAATTCAAATTTATTTTTTTCTAAATTTCAATTGATTTATTTTAAATTTCAATCGAAGTCTTTTAAATTTCAGTTGATGTTTTTAAATTTCAATTGATGCATTTCAAATTTCAAATAGAATTTTTAAATTTCAAATGATTTTTCTCAAATTTCAATTAGAAATGGTTTAATCGGTAGGGTAATGTCTACTATGGGATCCTATCTATATGGGACATGGGAAAATTATCTCAGATAGGTGTAGATAAGATCTTGAGCAAACTAAATTGTTCTCGGGTAGGTCAAACACTTTATCTCGTTAGCCCGTGGTATCACACTGGACTAATAAGCCTAAGGGAGTCGTTCATCGACTGCTACCAACACCTGACCCAAAAGGTAACTACATACGAGTATTATGCGTTAGCACAAGTCGATTATATATTGTGCCAATTTGTCGCTAGTTCGGCGTTTTCGTTACAACCATGCTAGCGATAATAGCTGGCGTGCAACCAAAGCATGGTCATTACCTGCCTCAATATATATCGCAGAAATCTGGGTCATATCAAAACCATATGAAACAGCAGTGGAAGTTTAAGAGAGAAAAGTCCTACGAAAATTGTATGGAACTGTTTCGAATAAAGACGAATCTCTATGTGTCTCGACAAACTCTAAAATGTATATTCGAAAACGAAAGGAGAAGAGGAAGCAAAAACTTTCACTTGGTCACACATTTGAACAAGATCGATCCCTGCCCAGACCACTTAACATTTATTTACCTCGCTTAGTGACGGCGAAACTATCGAGTATTTAGCCATGAACAATCTTTTCAAAAATACGGTTCGGAATCGGAGTAAAACTGCAATTCTCATCAGTGAGTATAAAACTAAAACGCGCACAAGTCACTGGATGTGAGAAGCTCTCCCCAATCTCTTCATTGAAATAAGGGTTTTTCAAAAGAGACGCTACAATAGTAGATAGGGACAGCAAACGACGCCATATTTTTTCCCGCTCTCTTGACATTTCTCTTCAGTAAGGTTTGCCATCTCATCATGGACAGATATACGAGTCAACAACGAGTCGAAATTATTAAAATTTGCTACCGAAATTTGGAGTCAGTGGCCTCAACTTTAAGAGCGCTACGTCCAATTTATGGGCGTCATAATCGTCCTACCAGATCAACAATTGAGCGTCTAGTGGAAGAATTTGAATCCACAGGCACAGTACAAAATGTTCCCGTGCCAGTGAGACAAAGAAGTGCCCGTAGTGTCGAGAATATTGCTGCCGCTGAGGCTTCAGTTCGTGTCTCTCACATGTCGTTCTCAAGCGTTGGGCATCTCTGTGACGTCGTTGTGGAGAATTTTGCGAAAAGATCTTGGCCTACATCCTTACAAGATCTAATTGACGCAAGAACTGAAGCCGCTTGACCACCATAAGCGTCGTATGTTCGTGAATTGGGCTGAGCAACAACTTGAATATGATTTGGATTTTCATCGGAAAATCATCTTCACCGATGAGGCTCATTTCTGGCTGAATGGCTTCGTCAATAAGCAAAATATGCATTATTGGTCAGACAGCAATCCACACGTAATCCATGAGCATCCCGAAAAAATTACGGTTTGGTGCGGTTTATGGGCCGGCGGCGTCATTGGGCCGTACTTCTTCCGTGATGATCAAGACCGGCACATTACTGTGAATGCGAATCGCTACCGTTCAATGATAACCGAATATTTTTGGCCCCAATTGGATAATATGGACTTGGAGGACATGTGGTTCCAACAGGACGGCGCCACAAGCCACACAGCGAATGCCACAATCAATTTCTTGGAAACCAAGTTTGGTGAACGTGTTATCTCACGAAATGGCCCAGTCGATTGGCCGCCTCGGTCGTGCGATTTGACGGCGTTAGAATATTTCCTGTGGGGCTACGTCAAGTCAATGGTCTATGCCAACAAGCCAGCGACGATAGATGAACTTCGTATGAATATCGAACGTGAAATTGCAGCAGTATCGGCCGATTTATGCTTGAAAACCGTCGAAAATTGGGTTCAGCGTGGCCGTGGTGGCCATGCAAAAGAAATCGAGTTCCATACATAATGGCATCGAACGTACTTTCACAGGAATGAAGAATTTCATTGGTATCTAAAACCGGTTTTGTTTTATTTAAAAAAACTTTTGTAGCGCTCTTATTGAAAACCCCTACATTAATTGAAATTTAAAAATTATATTTTAAATGTGAAATACATCAATTGATATTTAGAAGACATCAATTGAAATTTGTAAGATATCAATTGAAATTCGAAACACATCAATTGAAATTTAAAACGCATCAATTGAAACACCTTACACTGTTCGCTGATCTGTTAACTCACATGAAATGAAAAATCTTCTGATAAAATCATTCAGATCGAATGATATATAGGTAAATAGTCTTAGGAAGCCAAAAAGACTCCAGCTGAAGGACCAAGTAAATGAAAACATGGAGAGAAGAGGCGAAAAATGGAATTGGTTGTTGTGTAAGAAGCCTGATCTAAACAGGTTCTGAATAGCCAATAAAAGCAAGTAGACAATAGTTCTGCAGACTGTAATCGACCACCCTGTTTCAATTAAATCCAAATACTGTGAGACGAAAAATATCTGGCGTGAGTGTCCACCACACTATGTCAATTTACAGGCTTAAACATGGGCACTGAATATGACGTCCTTCCGCATTTTCTACCTAATATCGACTGGGAATATCCAGGGCTATACAGAGAGTACCACCAATGACCTAAACTCTAACTGGGCTAAACATTGATGGCACTGAAACTTTTTCTACAATGTGGTACATTTAAACCACTGTACATCTACTTTTCTGTCATCTACTACATCATCTACTACTCTGCACACTTTGAGATAAATTTCCAATTGTTGTTTGAGCATTGAAACCTGTATCTGTCAATTTCAAGATATTGAGTTTTTCTACAACATCTTAAGATACAATTGCCCCTATTGTTGTCAGTGTATAAAGTAAATAAAATGTTCTTACTATATTTTCCCTTAGAAACCAACACACCATTTAATGTGTATCAATGAAACCAAAACTCAACATACACAGTGGTGGACATATGAATAGAAACACTTTCAAAATACATAAAATTTTCAATAGAATTATTTGCTTTCATTTCATGACCCCATTTCAAATTGTAACAGATAATTTAACCCGATATACAAGGTGGCCCAAAAGTAAACTTCCGATGTTATTTGGCTGTAATTTAAAAAAAAAATGAAAAACTTTGATTCTTCTTGTGGATTATTTTTATTTGGTCTTTTAATTTTTTTTATATCAAGTCGAGAATATGATGTCATGTAAATGGCCGCCGCCACAGTTGATTGTCATTTGAGCCCTTTTTATGGCATTTTCCATCACTTTGGCCAAAACTTCCGGCGATACGTCCTCACATTCTTGACGGATATTGTCTTTAAGAGCTGCAAGAGTCTGAGGCTTGTTGACATAAACCCGCGACTTCAAAAAGCCCCACAAAAAGAAGTCTGGAGCGGTCAAATCAGGCGATCTTGCTGGCCAGTGCAAATCGCCAAAACGGGAGATTAGGCGCCCGGGAAATGCATCCTTCAGTATATCGGTTGTGGCACGTGCAGTGTGTGCCGTTGCACCGTCCTGTTGGAACCACATGTTTTCCAATCCCAATTCATCAAGTTGTGGCAAAAAGAACTCGTTGATCATTGCTCTGTAGCGTGGCACGTCGTCTGGTCGATGTCGACGGCGCTTCCATGACATCCTCGGCTACAGCAGCAATATTCTCTGCAGAACGGCTACACCGGGGTCTGCCACGCCTGGCAGCATCTCGTGTTGTGCCAGTCTCTCCGAGGCGAGCGGCTAAACATCGCAGTGTTTCACCAGTAGGCGTTGGACGGCCGGGAAATCTGCGACGAAATTCACGTTGTGCCAAAGTCACCGACCGATTATTGGTCAAATAAATAGTCAGCAATATTCCGCGTTCTGGAGCAGTGTATCGTAACATTGTTTATTAACGTGTATTTCGCATGTGTTTACTACACAAATGTCAAAACCGAACTGACATTAGGGGCCAATCGCAAAATTTATAGCATTTTCTGATAGGAGGATTACTTTTGCGCCACCTTGCAGTATCAAACTATTTTAGCAGCAAAATCAGATCTGCACCACAATTTCACCAACGGTAAAGGCTTTTGCGCTGAGTTGAAAAATAAGTTTTTTTCTCGCGATAGGTCCAACTTCTTGAGATATAGGCCTTTAAAACTTGAGTATATAATCGGTCATATCTCAGGTATTTATAATTGGATCTGCTTGAAATATGTATCATTACAAAGCCCTTGTGAAACTCTATAACTCTGTATACAGGGTGATTCAGGAAGTTCCGGACAAATTTCTCCAGCGTATTCCTTGGCTCATTTCATGAAGAAAGGTCCACTAGGACCATGTCCGAAAATTCAAGGGAGCGAAATGGCAGCGGGTTAAAAATTTTCGGATTGGTGGTCGGAGGGTAGTAGGGTAAAGTTGCTAACTTCTGAGCCAGTGGTCGGTAAGAGGTATGGCTATCTTTCAACAGAAAAAAAACATAAGTTACCTTCCATCTTGCTGAGCAAATTGAGGCTAGATGAATTTTTTCCCCCATTTTTTTCCGAAAGCTCTGTATCTCGGCGATTTGACTTTTTTTTTATTGATTCTGAAAGGCCTCTTTAAGACCTTTCCAACAAGCCCAAAAACAAAAAAAATCCGGCAACTGGCTCAAAAGTTAGCAACTTTACCCTACTACCCTCCGATCGCCAATCCGAAAATTTTGAATCCGCTGCCATTTCGCACCCTTGCATTTTCGGACATGGTCCTAGTGGACTTTTCTTCATGAAATGAGCCAACGAATACGCTGGAAAAATTTTTCCGGAACCTCCTGAATCACCCTGTATAAATATAAATACAAAAGCTTTTATTAACCCATTGAGGGCTCATTAAAAAAATGTTTTTTATCCTCATTTTTTGGTTTAATCAACTTGTTGTTTTTCTTGTCGTTTGGTGATGTTGTCATTTTTTGGTGTTGTCTTTTATTTCTGTTGTCCTTTGTTATAGTTTTTACACACCAAAATATAAAAATGATTTATAAAAAATCTCGCGAATTTTTTTCTTCGGAAAAATTAAAATCACATCAACTTAAGGTACAGAGGGAAATTGAACCCCTGCAACTAGATGGAATATAAAATTCAAATTTCAAAATTTTCAAAAGGGTCTACCACACGGCACGAGCAACATAGGTCTCCGAGAGGGCTAGTTTTCCATTTTCTCACATGCTTTACTTTTTCTCCAATTTTGGTTGTTTTTTTTTAAAAAAAATTTTGTCTGCCCCTGGTCCTTAATTCAAAAAAAAAAACAAAACAAAAAACATTATTTCCTCAACATAAGGGGTTGGCGACTTCCACCTCACCGTCCTCTCCCGAAAATACTAATTCAATGGGTTCTTCCTTTTTTAAAACTTGAATATCTCGGGTCTTTGAAGGGTTATTGTTGCGTATTGTAGCTTGGAAAAAAGTTTGAAGACTTCTCTACATCGGAGTCTAGTAAAAATAAGTATACACGGGCATTTTTTTTTGAAAAAAAAAATTTTTTATCAATAAAGTGAGATTAAAAAAGGTTTTTTATAATAGCCCACAATGGGTTAATAAAACCAACTATTTTTATATACACACTTACAGATACTAAAAGAACCTTTTTAATAAAATTTATTTCATCAGGATCGGATAATAAATGACAAAGTTATGCGCTATTATACACTCAAGCTTTGGCAACCTATATTTCGGAAAATGTGGATTTCCGCAAACTCTTTTTTTTAATCAGCATTTACTGCTCTATCAGGCAAAAAGCCAAAAAAATCCAATTTTGCCGCTAAAAGAAATTTGCTCCGTAAAACAAAACTTCAATTCAAATAAATATTTTCAGTTTTTTCTAAATTGTTCCTAATAATATATCCAGCACTGTATCGTATATAGATGATAGAAAAATATTCCCCTAGCCCCAAAACCGATATAGAGTTCGCACGGAAAACCAACAAAAAAATCACCAATTCAGTTCAAAACAATCAATTGTTTTTTGATTCATTTCTGTGGTTAAATTTATATAGTTTTGTTGTTAGGAAAAAAACTTTTTTTCGTTTTCCCCTCTGAAATTTTGTTTACTCCCCTTGATTCCTTAACGCTTAAGTAAAATTGAACCAACAACTAGAATATCATTCAATATTTTACAATTGCGGTTTTACTGGAATTTATTTCAATCTATATTTTGAGGTTTTCTATTGCCACTTCAAGTGGATAGAGGAGGTAGAGCAGGGATATTGAGGATGATATATTTGCAAATTATGCCACTCATAAAAGTTCCAAGTTATCTGGTTTACGTTTAATGCCCTCCAATTATAATTTTCGAATTCTAACTAAATGTGAATGAAATTGTGAAAACTAAAATATTTGTTCCAAGTAAGTTTTTTGTTTTATGCCGTTGTGGAAGTTGCGGCCGTGGAATTTAATGACTTCAAAGAAAAGAAATTTAAAAGAAAATGAAATACATAATTTATTGTCAAAATCATTTAATTAATACAGCGAATCATTTAATTAGCACAGTACAAAAGGGGACAAAAGGCGCACAACCCCCAACCTTTTGATGACAACCACCGAAAACGTTATAAGGAACACGATTTACGGATATGCACTTGGAGTTCAAGAACCCTACAAGGTGGAAATAGCAGTCGATGCATGGTCACTTAAACTGTTTGTCCATTGTATTACCACGGGATAACAGGATTAAAGATTGTCCACAAATTCTCCCAGGTCTCTAACTAGGAAGGATCCCATAGTCAACATCCACCTGCCGGCTAGAACTGCATATGTACAGAGAAGAGGTTTACTGAATTTTTACTGTTCCTATAGAGGCAGACAGTGTCCCGTCAAAATTGAAACAAGCATGACTAGAGGCAGACGTTACATTGATTTCTTCCAAGCCACTGTCCGCCCGACTTGCCTTGGGGGTACACAATCTAAACCGCTCCGACAACTCTCGCACATCACCATGTAGGAGCGTTCTTGCATCACGCTGAAAAAAACGACCCCAGCAACATATTGCAGGAAGAACCATGTAAATGTTTGCAAACATTGTTTTGAAGATATGTTCCTTTTTTGTTTCTTTGTTGTCTGTCACGTTTTTAGTTGTCAGCAGATTTCAACAAATAATACCACTTTTAGGTCACAAAAGTATATATTATAACCTATCAATCTTTGTGTGTCAAACATGTAATATTGAAAAGCAAACACAGTGTGTTTGGACACAAATATAATATATTTGCAAGGTATACACTCAGAGATCTATTTGTTTGAAAAGAGGTTGTAGCAACCGTAAATTTGGTTGTTACCACCTCATTTAGGTTGCCACAACCGAATTGAGGTTATTATGACCGAATTTAGTCTCCACAATCGAAATTCGGTTGAAGCAACCTCGTTTCACAATTGATTCGGTTGTGACAACTGAATTTTCAATTATATTCGTTCAGTCAACTGCATTTTCTAATATTTCGGTTGTAACAACCGAATTTGAAACTAATTCGGATGTAACAACCGAAATTGGTGCCAAATTTGGTTGGAGTAACCGAATCTGGCATCAATTTGGTTGTAACTAGCGAATGTGGTATCAATTCGGTCACAATAACCGAATCTAGTCTTAATTCGGTTGCAACGACCGAATTTGAGGTCAATTCGGTTGCTGTAACCGAATTTCTCATGAATTCTCTAGTTACAACCGAATTGAAAAGGAATGAACATAATTCTATGTATTTCAATTCCTTTAATGAAGTTGTGTCAACCACTAATTAGGTTGTGTCAACCACTAATTAGGTTGTGTCAACCACTAATTAGGTTGTGTCAACCTCCAGTGAGGTTGCCTCAACCTCCAGTGAGGTTGTCTCAACCTCCAGTGAGGTTGTGCCAACCTCCAAATCGGTTGTGACAACCTCTAATTCGGTTGAGACAACCTCTAATTCGGTTGAGACAACCTCTTAATTCGGTTACGGCTAATTTTTCTGTGAGTGTAAAGACGTTATATTTGCATTCAAACAATAAAACCTGATTTTCAGCGCAAAGATATGCTTAAAAGTCGCTAGCTGCATGCCAACACGTTCCAGTTTTTGTGAAATCTAAACGGTAGTCCCTAGTCTGGCCAGCCCTTCCGCTTTAAAGTTCCCCAGAACGTTCCACTCCCCTGGCAACCATATGAGGTGAGTATCGTTTTGCTGGGCCAACTCGTTAAGAGATCTGTGGCAGTCCTCGTCAGTTACTGAGGAAAGACGATCAATAATTAGACGACCAGAAGATGTGCGCAATTTGGCAACCCTCGTAAAAGAGACCCAAAAAGTGGTAACAATTTATATCTTGATTATTTCATACTCTTTGTATAGTTTATGTAATTTTGCTTCAACGTGTTTCGAATATGTATAGTTATATACAATCAATGAAGAGAGTAAGAGAGAGAGAGAGAGCAGAAAATAATTAAGATTTCACTCGTTTTGTTTGTTGGCATTCGAGTGAAGAGAAATTTTGACTGTCTACTTGTACATCAGTTTTGTGTTGAGTTCAGGAATGCCGAATCAAGGGAACTGATTGCCGCCTGATTGTCAGAGAAGATATTCACCCCAAAGACTGTTAAAATAGTATCCTTCAGCAAGCAGGTCACTTCCCTAATAGCGAAATCTACAATCTACACTATCTCCTACTATCATTAGCTCCTGATCTTCAGTGGAAGAATCGGAGTGGAGTAGTGCTGAAAAGTGGTCTCTCCACATTTTGAGCACACACTGCTTCTCAGTCACCAGATTCCCATTATCGTCCTTGCATGAGGGCAGCCATGAAAAAGCTTCTCAAAATACCATACGGAACCGGAGTAAAACTGTAGTCCCAATCAGTGTGTGTAAAAACTAGAAAGCGCACAGCTCTCCCCAATCCCTTAATGGAATGTAATGGGAAACCCGTTTTGTATATGCTACAATGGCCAGGTAAACTACATGAATGAGACAACCCTAGTTCTTGCTCTATATATATGTAACCGTCTTGCTCTAATGCAAAATAACGATATCCAACACTGTTATTCTAATTTCTTCATAGTGGCAACTTTCTGCCTGTTTAAACCGGAAATATATATAATCGTCTTGCTCTAACGCATGGTTTGTAATTATTCCTGCATGTGTGTATATTCGTCTCCTTGGCTTGGAACTCACAACAACGATATCCAACACCGTTATTCTGATTTCTTCATACTGGCAACTTTCTGCCAGTTTATAAATATAAATATATATATTATTTAATTGACAAATATATATATGTATATGTATATATATAAATATAAATATTCGTCTTACTCTAACGCATGGTTTGTAATTATTCCTAGCTAGCTGACTGGTTGTGAGAAGCTCTCCCCAATCCGTTAATGGGATGTAATGGGAAACCCGTTTTTATATGCTACAATGGCCAGGTAGTCTACATGAACGAGACAACCCCAGTTCACTAGAGTAGGCAACATACCCTATCATATCATTCATTGTCGACCCATATGTATAGAATTTCAAAGAACCCTCTATACCAGCAACTGCTTTATTTCAGAAATCCCCTTGCCGGTATGGTATTTGCGATGGTTCCCCTTTCGAATAATTGACAAATGCTAGAATGTTGGCTGCAACTTCCTACACTGTTCCATGACCGACTGCGATCAAGACCCATTGTGAGAGTTCTCATATCCTAATGGCAAACGTAGAATAACTCTGGCTACCTACAATGGCCATCGGCAAAAAAAAAATTAAAAAAACAAAGGGTTTTTCAACAGAGACGCTACAAAAGTAAATCGATAGGGACAGCAAACGACGCCATATTTTTCCCCGCTCTTTTGACATTTCTCTACAGTAAGGTTTGCCATTTCATCATGGAAAGATATACGAGCCAACAACGAGCCGAAATTATTAAAATTTACTA
This sequence comes from Phaonia tiefii, assembly GCA_963931995.1. Lineage (NCBI taxonomy): Eukaryota > Metazoa > Arthropoda > Insecta > Diptera > Muscidae > Phaonia > Phaonia tiefii. Next base: position 298,778,492 of record OZ008367.1, read on the forward strand.
CCGAAATTCGGAGTCAGTGGCCTCAACTTTAAGAGCGCTACGTCCGATGAGGTGATGAGGCTCATTTCTGGCTGAATGGCTTCGTCAATAAGCAAAATATGCGTTATTGGTCAGACAGAAATCCACACGTAATCCATGAGTCATCACTGCATCCCGAAAAAATTACGGTTTGGTGCGGTTTATGGGCCGGCGGCGTCATTGGGCCGTACTTCTTCCGTGATGATCAAGACCGGCACATTACTGTGAATGCAAATCGCTACCGTTCAATGGTAACCGAATATTTTTGGCCCCAATTGGATAATATGGACTTGGAAGACATGTGGTTCCAACAGGACGGCGCCACAACCCACACAGCGAATGCCACAATCAATTTATTGGCAACTAAGTTTGGTGAACGTGTTATCTCACGAAATAAATGGCCCAGTCGATTGGCGGCCGCGGTCGTGCGATTTGACGCCGTTAGATTATTTTCTGTGGGGCTACGTCAAGTCTATGGTCTATGCCAACAAGCCAGCGACGATTGATGAACTTCGTACGAATATCGAACGTGAAATTGCAGCAGTATCGGCCGATTTATGCTTGAAAACCGTCGAAAATTGGGTTCAGCGTCTGGACTTCTGCAAGCGTGCCCGTGGTGGCCATGCAAAAGAAATCGAGTTCCATACATAATGGCATCGAACGTACTTTCACAGGAATAACGAATTTCATTGGTATCTAAAACCGGTTTTGTTTTATTTAAAAAAAACTTTTGTAGCGCTCTTATTGAAAACCCCGTTATTTATTGCTTCCGTGGAAGTGATGGCCGGAGCACCTGTGATGGGAACCGTTGCAATGCTCCCAACCCTAATCAGTAGTGCACTATTGAAGGGTTTATCAAAGCACTTGCCACCACACGATATCCCCATTAAGCATTGTCGATCTGACCACCGCGGAATAGATCCAGTGAACAATTATCGACGGATGTCCGCATTTATACCTTACTGAACTCTTACCAGTGTCAAGGGCCATCGTCATGCGTCTGAAGCTAAGCTTGCTGTTCACAGTAACACCCTGGTGTTTGGCACATTCTGCAAATTTAACTTCGGAACCATTCAACGACGTGACATTAGCATGTTTACCTGCAAAGATATATACTTTTACGCTTTCGTCGAAACATTGGTGTGTTTCTTCCCAATCGAACGATTGCAAGAAACTAAAACGCAACAGATCAGTCAACATAAAAACACCCAATTTATTTATCCTTCATTCAGGAATATTTATAAATCACTGACTGAAAGAATAAAGCATGAAACACATAGACGACGACAGGCTACCGACCACAACCTGTCAAAAACAAAATACATGCGTCTATATGCAAGTGAATATTTTAACGACGGCAAGGCCACGACTGCAGGTTGTTGTCTATGCTACTTATGTAGCTGTAGTTGAATTAAACTAATTTCTATTTGTGTGGGCGACAATCAACAGGTTAGAGCTGTCAATGCCTGAAGTGGCACCACTGACAGTATAATCAACTGTTTTCACAATTTTTGTTATGTTTGTAATAATATTTATTAAATATTCTCCAGACATTTTATTTTCTTCTAACACAAATAACACAATAACACAAACGTCAACATTACAGATCAGCTGTTTACTTTGCAGTTGCCGTCTTGAAAATAATTCAGTAGCTGCCACACGTCTACATTTGCAGTCAGCGGCATTTGTAGTCGTGTGTTCATGTAGCCTGTCGTCGTCTATGTGTTTCATGCTTAATGCACAAACACAGTTATACACTTGCAATAACATTAACTGAGACTAAGAACAATCTCACTTTGTCCCTCTTTTATTTTTCCCTCGACAGGGCATAGCTACAAAAAAATTAAGTATACAGGCCATCAAACACAATAGTATTTGTATCACAAACAAAGTAGTATTTGGATCACCAACACATATATTACAACATATTAATCATTGTGTCTCAAACATGTAATATTGTACAGCAAACACAATGTTTTGGGACACAAGTATACGTTATTTGCGATAAACTCCAAACACGTTATATTTGCAAACAAACAAGAAAGACCTACAGATTTTTCAGCGTGTAGTAAAGCTCGTTTCGTGAGTTTTGTATGACAAACTCTCTTTGCGCCAGCATGTGCTGACGAAGAATAAAGTTAGTGTTATGTTTCCGATCGAGCATTACTCCGCCACGTTTAATCTAACACCCTACAGAATTTATATACATAGGCCCTGACGACACTCCGTACATTGGTTCAGTACCTCCCATATATCCTCTCATTCCATGGTTAAATTTCAAATCATCAACCAAACAAATTAGTCGCTATCACTAAATATTTTTGATTTAAGATGTTGGAATTGGTGACAAGGTCGTACAATTTCAAACAGCCGCAAATGCGAATCGTACGATTTCATTATGAAACTCTTCCTACTACAGTAAAATGTTTCATTAAATATTTATTTTTCATTTCAACAATTCTCAAATATTTCATACAATATACAAATTTTTCCCTTTCACTCGCCAACGAAAATTCAAATTTCTCGCATCTCTTTTGACACTTAAAATAATGATCACACGTGTGCGTTGCATTTAATGCCAATTTTCGGCCCCGCTGTCATCTTCGCTAAATGTTTCGGGTAACTAGAAGAAGAAGAAGAAAAAACACTCAAACTGCCCGAAACAATTTAAAATTTAATGTTGCGTATAAAACTGGCTGTTTGTTTTGGCCGGCCGGCCCTTCATCTAAGCAATTTAAACTTTTTAAATTGTTTACGTCTTGATTTGAAAAGTTTTTGTCTTCTGCGTTGGAAAAAAGAAACAACGCTATGATGGAATGAGTGATGATCTTCGTATGTGTTGTCACGCGATTTTAAATGACATAAAAATTAAATTTTTCTTACGCTCCCATCTAGTTAGAGGGGGGGGAGGGGGCACGGGATTTTGTTTATACATATGTGAACTTTTGTTTTGAGAGAGATTCTTTGGCAGTTGTTGTTTTTTGTGTTTTGTTGCTGTTAGCGTTGTCAACGCTAATTATATGACAGTTTAACTTATTCGAATTAGGCGCTTATGCTACTAAATGTTTGTGAATAGTTTTCGGCATAATACAGTGGTAGTTGCCACATGTTATTCAGAACTATTAAATCAGCGGGATGAATAGATACTAAATTAACCCATTGAGGGGCAGGACAGGAAAGTTATTTTTCTCATTGACACATGGGGAAAAATTATTTAAAACCAATGCATAGAGCGACAAGAAAACAATATGAATGCTTTCGCTACAAGCTGGCAATTACCGCCTGCTTGCTAGTAACCAAAACGCCAAACTTGTGAAAATTTATTATAATATATTTAATCGTCTTGTTCTAACGCATGGTTTGTAATTATTCCTGCATATGTGTATATTCTTGTCCTTGGCTTGGAACTCACAATAACGATATCCAACACTGTTATTCTGATTTCTTCATACTTGTAACTTTGTGCCTGTTTAAACCGGAAATATATACAACCGTCTTGCTCTAACGCATGGTTTATTGTTATTCTTGCATATGTGTATATTTTTCTCCTTTTCTTGGAACTCACAATAACGATATCCAACATTGTTATTCTGATTTCTTCCTATAGAGCTCTTTCAATAAGGGCGCTACAAAAGTTTTTTTAAAATAAAACAAAACCGGTTTTAGATACCACTGAAATTCTTTATTCCTGTGAAAGTGCGTTCGATGCCATTATGTATGGAACTCGATTTCTTTTGCATGGCCACCACGGGCACGCTTGCAGAAGTCCAGACGCTGAACCCAATTTTCGACGGTTTTCACGCATAAATCGGCCGATACTGCTGCAATTTTACGTTCGATATTCGTACGAAGTTCATCAATAGTCGCAGGCTTGTTGGCATAGACCATAGACTTGACGTAGCCCCACAGAAAATAATCTAACGGCATCAAATCGCACGATCGAGGCGGCCAATCGACTGGGCCATTTCGTGAGATAAAACGTTCACCAAACCTGGTTTCCAATAAATAGATTGTGGCATTCGCTGCGTGGCTTGTGGCGCCGTCCTGTTGGAACCACATGTCCTCCAAGTCCATATTATCCAATTGGGGCCAAAAATATTCGGTTATCATTGAACGATAGCGATTCGCATTCACAGTAATGTGCCGGTCTTCATCATCACGGAAGAAGTACGGCCCAATGACGCCGCCAGCCCATAAACCGCACCAAACCGTAATTTTTTCTGGATGCAATGATGACTTATGGATTACGTGTGGATTGCTGTCTGACCAATAACGCATATTTTGCTTATTGACGAAGCCATTCAGCCAGAAATGAGCCTCATCATAAATTGGACGTAGCGCTCTTAAGGTTGAGGCCACTGACTCCAAATTTCGGTAGTAAATTTTACTAATTTCGACTCGTTGTTGGCTCGTATATCTTTCCATGATGAAATGGCAAACCTTACTGAAGAGAAATGTCAAAAGAGCGGGAAAAAATATGGCGTCGTTTGCTGTCCCTATCGATTTACTTTTGTAGCGTCTCTGTTGAAAACCCCCTTATATATATTCGTCTTACTCTAGCGCATGTGTTTGTAGATATTCTTGCATATGTGCATATTCTTATCCTTGTTTTGGAACTCACAATAACGATATCCAACACTGTTATTCTGATTTCTTCATACTGGCAACTTTGTGCCTGTTTAAACCGGAAATTATATAATCGACTTGCTCTAACGCAAGGCTTTTAATTACTCCTGAATGTGTGTAGATTCTTCCCCTTGTCTTTGAACTCAAAAAAAAACTATATCCAACACTGTTTTTCAGATTTTTTTTCAGACTGGTAACGCTATGCCAGCTAAGGGTGCTGGCAGAGTGGCGCGAGATAGCTGACTTGTGCAGGTTGCTGGTTGAATGGCAGAAAACTAGTTTCATACAAATTAGTACAAACCAACGTGTAGATGGCAGAGTGGCACGAGAAGCTGACTGAGCTGGTTGCTGGTTGAATAGCAGAAAAGTGTTTCGAAGCGTGTTCTCGCGTTGGTTTTTGCCGACACACATGCTTTTGTATGCTTTTGCTTTATCTTTTTTGTTATTTGTTACGTTTTTGTTTTCAGCAGTTTCCAACAAGCAAATTCACAATTGGGTCTCAAAAACATATATTATAACCTATTAATCATTGTGTCTCAAACACGTAATATTAAATAGCAAACACAATGTGTTTGGATACAAGTGTACTATATTTGCGATAACCTACAAACACGTTATATTTGCAATCAAAATACAAAAAGGGACAGATTATTCAGCGAGTAGAGCAATGCCAACATGTTACAATTTATGTGGAACCTGTACATTAGTCCAAAGCATTGACAGCTCCTTCATTTAGTTCCACGGACCTGGCAAAGAGGTCATCTGCATAAGGTAAATATTTGGGTCATCTCCTTAAGAGATCTATGGCAGTTCTATGCTGATGTTGAGTTATGGAAGATTGAGCTCAAGGACTTAATAATCGATAGGCTGACCACCGTCACTGCTGAACTATTATTCTTCAGCCAACAGGACATTTCCCTAACCGCCAAAATTATTCCACTATAAACGCTACAATGATGAGGCAATCTACCATTTGAAACTTCTTAATGGCCTGGAATTTCTATTATCCAAGAGCAGGAACAGAGTGACGTGCGGGGATGCCCGACTGCAAAGAGCGGCGACGACTGGATGTTGAAGGTGGCCTCTCAACGCTGGCCTCTACAGCCTGCATGTTCTCGTGACACCGCTTTGGACGATATCGGTCTTGTTGACTGGCATTACCAAGATTACCGGTGGCGACAAATTGTTCGTGTAAATGCACTTACAGAAAAATTCGGTTGTGACAACCGAATTAGCCGTAACGGAAATTAGAGGTTGGTATAAGCACACTAGAGGTCATCACAGCCGAATCAGAGGTTGTCTTAACCGAATTATAGGTTGTCACAACTGAATTTGAGGTTGTCACAACCACATTAGAAGTCACCACAGCCGGATCAGAGGTGGTCTCAACCGAATTAGAGGTTGTCTCCACCGAATTACAGGTTGTCTCAACCGAGTACGAGGTTATCTCAACGGAATAATAGGTTGTTTCAACCGAATTGGAGGTTTAGACAACCTCACTAGATGTTAACACAACCTCACTAGATGTTAACAGAACCTCACTAGAGGTTGACACAACCTCACTAGAGGTTGACACAACCTCACTAGATGTTAACATAACCTCATTAGAGGTTCACACAGCCGAATTAGAGGTTGTTACAAACGTCAGGTTTGAAATACATAGATTTACATTCTGGTGACCGAATTGAAACTGAATTTAGTTTAACCTACAAGATTGACACCAAATTCGGTCGTTGCAACCGACTTCTGGAAAAAATTCGGTTACTGTGAACGATTTGATGCCAACTTCGGTTGTTGCAACCAAATTGATGCCGAATTCGGTTGTTGCAACTAAATTGATGTCACATTCGGTAACTCCAACGGAATTTGGTAACGATTTCGGTTTTAGCAATCGAATGAATTCCAAACTCGGTTTTTCCAACCGAAATTTTAGAAAATATAGATTACACAACTGTCGGTGGTGCAATGGTTAGTGTGCCTGGCTTTTGTGCATGAGAACGTGGGTTCGATCACTGCTCAAACCACCTTACATTTCCTTCGACGACGGTCACCTCGCATAGTGATGGCGCCACTATCGAGTACTTAGCCATGAAAAAGCATCTCAAAAAACCGTTCGGAACCGGTGTAAAACTCTAGGGGTGAGATTAAAAACTATAAAGTGCACAGCTCACTGATTGTGAGAAGCTCTCCCTAATCGCTTCATGGGAGGTAATGGGACAACCATTTATTTATTTAGTTTGCAGAACGACTATAATGGAAGATGCAGTTGTCACAACCGAATCAATTATGAAACGAGGTTGTGTCAACCGAATTTCAGTTGTGGGAACTAAATTTGGTCGTGAGAACCTCAATTCGGTTGTGGCAACCGCAATTCGGTTGTGGCAACCGTAATTCGGTTGTGGAAACCGTAATTCGGTTGTGGCAACCGCAATTCGGTTGTGGCAACCGCAATTCGGTAATAACAACCGAATTTACGGTTGTTACAGCCTCTTATTAAACAATTACTTCTCTGGGTGTGGTTAATTGTGTGGTACGATGGCGCTCTCCTATGTCGATATTTTGATCGATACGCACGTTGCGTTCTCACAGTTCAGACCATGTCTTGAATGTGAAACTGCGCGCTTTGTGGTTGCGTCTACTGTCCCATGGCACAAACTCACTTGGACGGACGCTTCGAACACTGACTCTCATAAGCCGATCCGAAAACAAAAGCAAAAGTTGTAGGGTTGTCATATACGGCAGGTTTAAATGGTCCACCCGTGTTAGACACAATCCCTATTCGAATGCGACACTCTCGACTAATCAGCCATTGGAAGGAAAGCTTCTTAAAAAAGTTATTTGAAATCGGTGTGAAATAGGGGGTGTAAGTCCCAATTAGTGAGTGTATGGAAAGCGTCGAGCTCACTGTAAATGAGGAGCTCTCCCTTATTAAAAAAAGAAAAGTAAAATGTCACTGTTAAGACATAAGTATTGAAGGTTCTGTAATTACATTTTAAATGGGTCATATCCAGTCATGACCTCTGGCATTTGGCATCAAGATAATCCTGCACTGTGGTAAATATCGGCCCCTGCAACATATTGCAGGAACCATGTACATGTTTGCAAGAATTGCTTTCGCGAATTGAAGATCTGTTTCTTTATGGTGACAGACAGCAGTGTTTTCAGCAGTTTTCAACAAACAGAACCATGTTTCGGTCACAAATACATATATTATAACCTATTAATCATTGTGCTCCAAACGTGTTATATTGAATACCAAACACAATGTGTTTGGACACAAGTATACTATGTTTGCGTCAAGCTACAAACACGTTATATTTTCATCCAAACAACAACAAAAATACAACATTTTCAGCGTGTGAATGACGAGTTGAGCGTATTGATAACCAAGGCATAACATGTTTAGAGTACTTGCAATATCTTTGAAATTTAAAGTTCGTTTTGAAATAAATTTTGCTCCCCTCAAGTCAACATGTGTTTAAAACAATTTTTCTCCATTCAAAACAGAATGTACGTCGTCTTTTGTTCATTCTCCTCTCCCTCACTCTATCACTCATAACAATTCCATTAAACTTGAACTTATCAGTTGAGTTAAAACTCGCACACCCTGAGTTTGTATTTAATTTGTTTCGATTACAAATTACTACAATCGAATTGAATCGAATGGAATATTAATTGGCGACCACTTTCTGTTTAGACGTCGACACCGCTCGCTGTGTCTATGCCCCGGATTCGTATAGAATTTATGCAATTTCTCGATGCCATTGACAATTTTCCCCCTTAAAACATTTGCATTCGCTGTATGAAATACAGATAGACTTTGAGTTATAGCTCAAGTCGATAAATTTCTAGCAACGATAAATTATTGCAATTGCAGCAACAACAATAGCAATATGAAATAGTCTAATATAAATTATAATAAATAGGCATTATTGAGAGTCTATATGAGACTCGCACATTGATTTTTATATAGTGTATTCGAAATTATTATAGGAAATATAATGGTGGCGTATGTAACCAAGGCAGTATATGCATAATGCATTTGTATATTTTTGAATTTGATTTCAATTCTACACCAGGTAATGCAGTAGTTCTTAAATTGGGGCTGCGGGGATCCCAAAGAACCCTAAGAATATTCGGAGGAGGGTGAAAGGAGTTGCACAAGGTTGATGCTTTCAATTGTGCTAGAACTACAAATGCTAAACTAATGTAGCATTTAGGACGCAGTTTATCACGGCCAGGAATTCGATATCCTTGTTGTTTAATCTTTGTCGTTTACACAATACAATTTGAGATTAAATTGGCATTTCAGGTGGCAACTCCGTGCTTAGACCAATTCCCCGGCGATACAAAATTATTCATGACGACGGCACAAAAGAAAAATTAAATCGGCGGCTATTGATTTTGTCAGTTTTGTACAAATTTGAGATGTTTTTAAATTAACTGAGCCCTTGAAATTGGATCAGTCGGTCAAATCGGGCCAGTCGATAAAATCGGCTCACATTTTATACCAATAAGACCCAATTATATTGCCGGCGTCATGACCTTAAAAAAATGTTTGGTGGCGGCGACGCGTCGGAAAATTTTCGATCGGCTTTCGTCTGCCAAACAGTTGAGTTTGTATGTATGTTTTTATTATGGTTGCATTATTTAGTAATTAACAGTGTTGCATTAAAATGTACACCAGTTTAAAATGAAGTTAAAAATTAAAATTCAGATTTTACAGATTAAAATTGTATGAGTAATCTGAGGGATGACCTTCAATTTTTGGTGGCGGCGACGCGTCGGAAAATTTTCGATGGGCTTTCGTGTGTCAAACAGTTGATTTTTTGTGTATGTTTTTATTGTGGTTGCATTATTGTTAGTAATTAACAGTGTTGCATCAAAATGTACACCAGTTTAAAATGAGGTTAAAAATTAAAATTTAGATTTTATAGATTAAAATTGTATGAGTAATATTCGGGATTAGCGTGGGTTAATTCCGTATAACGATCATATATTCCGTCAGATAAGGTATTATATATGATGCCAGATAGGGTGGGCTACGTACAATTGGAATTTAATTTCGCTTTAAAACCCAACAAATAGACAATTTTTCAAAATTATGACTTTATGAATGAAACAAAGCATCGTTCAAATGGCTTCCAGATTAGGTTTTTTTATTTTTGTAAATTCTATGTGGAAATTTTGGTCGAAAAATTCAAAACTTCGATTACACTGTATGCAATTTTTTAAGTCATGGAAATATAACCATATACGGACACCACTACGTGATGAAAGACCAAAAAAAAACCGTGTCTCGCTGTTTTGCCCAAAGTCATGGACTTGGCTTTTACGGACCCCGCTTTGGGGCCTCGTTGTCACTTTTGCAAAAAAGTGATCATTTTGTCAGGCTCATATCTTGGAATTCGTTCGGAATTTTGATTTATTCTCTGAGGGAAAGTTGTAGTTCTTGTCATTCTTAAATAGATAGCATAGTATCTCAATGTTGAAGTAAAAAAAAAACAAATGAAATTAAAAAAATATTCGGGAATTTTTTACTTTTGCGACTACCTAAACGCTACCTAAGCGCTACCTAAACGGTGTTTAGAATCATTCCTAGGAAGTTCATATGTTCCAGGCAGTTTATATGTTCTAGAAAGTTGTTTACTAAGATTTTAGGTACATTTCTGTAGTCGATTGTTTCCTTGAATTTTGAACGGTTTGATACCTATGGACCTGACAGGGGGAAAAAGGTAAAAAATCGATTTTTTTTAAAGTTTTTTGCGATTTTGACTTTGAAGATGAAGTTTTTTGATTTTACATTACATGTTCTTTATGACAAGAGCTACAACTTTCCCTCGGAGAGTAAATCAAAATTCCAAATGATTTGCAAGATATCAGCCTGACAAAATTATTACTTTTTTGCAACAATTACGCCGAGGCGCCAAATCTGCCCATAAAAAAATATTGGTGTAACCAGTCATGCAAGAATGCTGTCAGATCCAAATAGAACGCGGTCAGAGACTGGCTTTCTAATAAAAACGTTAATACTGAACTGCTACTCAAACAGGAAAGATCCAAGTGTGCCAAAATACGTCGACGCGAAAAGTTTCTTCACGAACAGCGTATTCGTTCTAAAGTCCTTTCTTTCCCTAGAGGAAGTAAGAGCTTTTGGTCATTTGCAAGAAGAATAAAGGATAGTTCTTCCTCTATCCCAACTCTTCTTAAAGATGACATAACATTCACTGAACCGGTTGATAAAGCTAACCTCCTGGCTGAATTGTTTGCAATGAACTCTTCCTTGTCGGATAGCAATCAACCACTCTCCGTGATCAATTACGTATCTTTTTCCATGCCCAAGATATTTTTTCGAACGCCAGGAGTTAAAAAGGGTCTTGCGACCCCCGCATACCGTGCGGGAGTCTTTCCGGCACGTTGGAAGGTTGCTAACGTCCAGCCAATCCCCAAAAAAGGTGATGCAAGTGACCCTGCAAATTACCGCCCAATTCCAATTTGACTCTCGAAGGTTATGGAGAGCATGGTTAACCACCATCTTGTGAAATATCTTGAGTCCAATGACCTTAATGATGGATAGTTGGCTTCCGTAGAATGAGATATACTGAAGACCTGATGACGTTCCTTTCGGAACAGTGGAGTCGATCCATCCACCGGCATGGTGAGAGTAAGGTAGTTGCTCTTGATATTTCCAAGGCCTTTGACGGAGTAAGGCACGATGCACTCCTGTTAAAGCTCGCTGCTTTTGCTGCTCGCTAACTTCACTCGATTTATATCGAGTTTTCTAACAGATCGCACTATACGAGTTGTAGTAGATGGGGTTCATCCGACGAGCATGAATTCACTGCAGGTATACCACAGGGCCCTGTTCTTTCTCTTTATACTTTTCTTATTTTCATTCACGATCTCCTGAGTCAGACTATGAATCCAGTCTACTCTTCTGGGGATGACAGTAATCTCTATCATTCTTATTCATTCGACCATAGGCCAAGTCTTCAAGAGATTGAAGTCAAACGCCGGACATTGAATGAAACACTCGGCCGGGATCTGATGTCCATTGTTGAATGGGGTCGAATGAATAGAGTAGATTATAATGCGGGTAAGGCCCAGTGTTGTTTGTTGTCTTATAAGCGGATTGCTGGTCCAGGTGTGTCGTCATTGTCTATGGACGGTGTGGATATTGATGAGTCACACGCTCTTGATATTCTGGGCACGAAAATACAATGCGATGTCCGTTGGGCAAAACATGTATTTGAAGTGTCGAAAGATGCATTCAAGTGTCTAGGCTTTTTAAAGCGGTGCAAGCAATACTTCACTCTATCTGATCTTCTCAATATCTACACCACCTACATCAGGCCAAAGATGGAATATAATTCCCATATATGGGCAGGTGCTCCTAGGACCTCTTTGAAGCTTCTCGACCGTGTCCAGAGGAGAGCGACGGTGTTAATAGGGGACAGTAGGGTATTCAACTTTATTGCCTCCCTCGAGCATCGTCGAAATGTGGGTTGCGTGTCGCTGTTCTACCAATACTTCCACGGTATGTGTTCCTCGGACATCCGTCAGCTTATGCCAGACGTGAGGATATTTAGTCCAAGTACGCGGCTTCCAGGAACTCTCATCCGTTTTTTATCGAGTTACCGATTGACCGCACTACACACTATAAAGAAAATTCGTTCCTCAGCTGCACAGTCCGTATGTGGAATAAACTTCCGGCTAGTGTATTTCCCATCAATTGTGACATACAAAGATTCAAGGCAAATCTCAACAGACACTACTCCCTCTTTCCACCCTCCACTACCACAATTTTCCTTCGCCAACACAATGCACTGCATTTATAGGCGGCATTCCCTGAGTGTTGGTTTGATAAAAAAAAATTTAAAAAAAACAATCCTTTCGGTTTTTAAATTTTAGGTGAACTAAACCGGAGAAATCGTGGCCATCGTCGAACACCGCCTTGCAACTGCGTCTAACCCCTTAATAAAATACTTATTAAGGAGTTTCTACCTTCCATCCAAAATAAACCCCATTCAGTGAAATACATATAACCCGTTTGCGCTAAACTAAAACATATTTCTTACATATAATTCCATCTTAAATTATTTCTTAGACGAATATTTTTCGATTTTTCTTCGTTTGTCCCAAATGTTGTTTTGAGTTTGAAGTTACAATAAAGCCATTGAGGTAAAGGAAGGAGCAGTTAATGGAAAGGTTTTCCGTTTCTCGCAAACTATATATTTTTTTTAGTTTAGATTTATCACATAGCGAATGTTACAAACATTTTTAGAAACTACGGATATTATATGTTTGATTAAACAAAATGTTCATTTTAAGAAATTACAATTACACGTTAGCGCAGTTAAATAATCTGAAACTTCGTTTGGAAGTAACGAAATTTTGTATTTGCCTGAAGTAGCAGTGGAAACTCATAAGCTTGGTTTGTAATGACATCACTCGTAGATTTCTTTGATTTGAAAGATCATCTTAAAATGTTGTAATTTATTTTACAATTTGTCAAGGGAAACCGTTGTACCCTCACCAGTGAGAACCACTGCTTTTGATGCAAGGTATCGTTTGTGGGTTTCAGCTGTCGTAATACAAATTTTCAGCTGCATTTTATTAGCGTATATATTTTTTTTCATATATTTCTTGCTATATATCTATTAAAATCTATCTAAAGTATTAAAATCCACTCACATTCATTGTACACATGGAAAAAAAAGTGTAACAAAAACCTGAAATTGTTATCTCTTGAATGTCTGCATTCTCCAAAGTACTATATCGACGTCTATCGCGTCAATCATTCGCGACCACACGGGTGTTGGGCGACAACATTTGCATAAAGTCCACACTATGGATTAACCAACCAACAGACATTGCGCATGTGTGCGCAGTTTCCGTGTGGGCTGTGTTTTAAGCGACAGCCGCCAGAGTTGTTAATGGGCGGAATTGGTTTCTCTTTCATTCATTGCAGAATGTATTAATTATTTAATAACTATTTAATATGGTACTTTTGTTTTTCTAATTCTATTCTTGTGTCTACATTTAATTACATTTTAAGTGATTTTCTGACAGAAAACAAAACAAAATTATTATCGCTTCTAAGCGGTTCTATGGTTTCTTAAGCGTAGAGCTGCACCATGAAATCCACTTTAGTTACGGCTATTTATTTAACGATTTTCGGTTTTGTTTTAATCTTTGGTTTTGTGGTCTACGAGAGATTGATTTCAAATATTTAAAAGTATTTTTGTTTACTTTTGATAGTGTGTACAGTGAAACCTCTATAGCGGTGCCAGTATCGATTAAAGATTTCCAACTTAAAAAGCTAAAAATTTTCATCTGAAAATTTTCAATTCTTTTATTTTATAAAAACTTTGCTATCAGATATAATTCAATACAATACTATCCAGGTAATGTAAATACATGAAATAAAATCAGATTCCATTTGAAGTTTTAAAGAGCGAAATTCAATTTCTCTTGACATTATAACTGACAAGAAATTGCATCATGTATTACACCCATATATGGTAATATATAAAGGGTTTTGCAATAGGTACTTGACGACTTTGAATTTAATTTGTGAACGCACTATTTCACTGATCATCTAACTGTTACTTTCCTTTTTGTCATGGTAAAGTACACGAAAGAACAACGTATGCAAATTATAAAATGTACTACCGAAATTCGGAGTCGGTGACCGCAACTTTAAGAGCGTTAACTCCAACTTTCGGTCGTTATTCTCGCCCTAGTAGACAAACAATAACAAGTTTAGTGCAAAACTTTGGGTCTACATATTCATTGTGTGATGCTGCCATGCCGTGTGAGACAACGGGTTGGTCGAAGTGACGAAAATATCGCTGCTGTTCAGGCGTCCGTAGCAAACGATCCAAATCAGTCGATTCCGCGGCGTTCTCAAGAACTGGGCATAGGCAAGACCACTTTATGGCGAATTTTGCGTATAGATCTTGGTTTACACCCATACAAGATCAAGCTGACTCAAGAATTGAAGCCGATGGACCATTTGACGCGACGTACGTTCTCCGATTGGGCTCTGGAGAAGATGCGCCCGGATGATGAATTTCATCGCAAAATCATCTTCAGTGATGAAGCTCATTTCAATGGGTTCGTCAACAAGCAAAATATGCGTTACTGCGTTGGTGAAAATCCACCATCCACAAAAAATAACTGTTTGGTGCGGTTTGCATGACGGCGGCGTCATTGGGCCATTTTTTTTTGTCGACAATAACGATCGTCACGTTACTGTGAATGGCGATCGTTATCGTGCCATGATTACCCATTATTTTTGGCCCGAATTGGAAAACATGGACTTGGGACGACATGTGGACATGGTGCCACAAGCCACATAGCACACGTTACAATCGATTTCTTGAAGACTAAGTTTGGTGTGCGTGTTATCTCAAGAAATGGACCAGTCTATTGGCCGTCTCCTTCGTGAGATTTAACGCCTCTAGACTTTTTTCTTTGGGGCTACGTTAAATCATTGGCCTATGCCAACAAGCCGACGACGTTGGAAGAACTCAAAGCCAACATTGAACGCGAAATAGCGGCCGTGTAACCGAGTCATCGAAAATTGGGTCCAACGAATTGACCGCTGCCGACGTGCCCGCGGTGGCCATATGAACGAAGTCGAGTTCCATTCATAAATGTTTTGATTGTATTTCAAGTCGATCATAAAGTTTTGGAAATATCTCAAATGGTTTGCGTTTTATTTAAAAACAAAGTTGTCAAGTCCTTATGAGAAAACCCGATAGTTACAGCTGAAGCTCAAATATTTCTCAAGGAATTTGTATATCTCATACAACAGACTGTCACAAATCGAACATCGTAATTTCAATCAGAGAACTAATGGTTCGAAAAGAAGCAACCCTTAATTCAGTTGTGGCCACCGAACTGCAGTTGCCGCAATCGAATTGAAGTTGTCACGACTGACTTTAGTCTCCACAACTGAAATTAGTTTGGAGCAACTTCGATTCAAAATTGATTCGGTTGTGACAACTGGATCTTCAATTATATTCCTTACGTTAATGAAATTTGCAATAGTTTCAACGAACAACAAACGAATTTAGAATGAATTCGGATGCCACAACCGAAATTGATAGCAAATTTTCCCACGTAGTGGTCGGACAGAGCCCCAATTCCTGCGAACGACGACGAATCGATAAATTTGGATCTTCTTCCACACTTTCGTGTATAGCGGTGATATTATCTTCAGTACACACATTCCTTCGACGTGTTGGTGTTACTGCATCATTTCAAGACTATGTGGTATGAAATCTATCCACAGTTCGAGGGATGGCTTGCTCAGATGGACGATTTTGTGCGCCATAAAAATCACGAAATCATCTATAAGTTGCGAGAATCGATATCTGATTTTAAATTAAATTTCGATAATTTGGTAGGGTTGTTCAAGCGTGAATCAATTCATGATGATTTGCCATAGTATATTGATCACAAGTGCCGAAAAGTTAGCCCAGTATGATAGTTTGTATGACAGCTAGCCCATGCGTAAGTTCTATCTAAGCAAACGAAACACGCTCTACAACTAAAACGAGAATTTTAAGGTATAAAAGAAAATTGTATACAATAGAAAATATTATCAGTAACACAGTGCAACACGAACAAATATAACCATATATGGACACCACTATGTGATAAAAGACCAAAAAAAAGACCCGTGTCTCCCAGTTTTGCCCAAAGTCATGCACTTTTTTTTATAAGCCCACAAAGATTTGGGGCCTCGGTGTCAATTTTACAAAAAGTGATCATTTTGTCAGGCTCATATCTTGCAAACCGTTCGAATAAAAAAAACGTCCATGACTTTGAGCAAAACTGGGACACACGTGTCTTTTTTTTGTTGGTCTTTTATCATGTAGTGGTGTCCGTATATGGTGTTATTTCCATGACTTAAAAAATTACAAACAGAGAAATTGAAAAATTTTCGGGAAATTTCTCACATTTGCGGCTACCTAAACGGTGTTAAGAATCATTCCTAGGAAGTTCATATGTTCTAGAAAGTTGTTTATTGTTATTTATCTTAGGTACATTCTTGGAGTTGATTGTTCCCTTGAATTTTGAACGCTTTGCTACCTATGGACCTGAACAGGGGAAAAAAGGTTAAAGAAATCGAATTTTTTAAAGTTTTTTTTGCGATTTTGACCTTGAAGATGAAGTTTTTTGAATTTATATGTTCGTGTTGGAATATATTTTGTCAACAATTTTTGTTCTTTCCGAAAAGAGCTACAACTTTCCCTCAAAGAATAAATCAAAAGTCCGAACGATTTGCAAGATATGAGCCTGTCAAAATGATCACTTTTTGCAAGAATGATACCATAAAAAAATAAAAAAAATGTCCATGACTTTGGGCAAAACTGGGAGACACGGGTTTTTGGTCTTTTATCACGTAGTGGTGTCCGTATATGGTTATATTTCCGTGACTTAAAAAATTACACACAGTGTAACTAATATTCATTTTCTCAAAAATATCTACACCACCTGTTGTGTATTTTTGGCGGTCATAAGTTTCTTCCACAAAAACTTAGCATTTTACAGAATGATCTATACAGGGTGGTAAGGTCACGACTGGACAAATTTCACCAGTGTATTCCTTGGCTAATTACAAGCCCAAAAAAAATCCGACCACTGCAGTGCACTAGTTCAGAACTTAGAAATTTTACCCTAGTACCCTCCGACCACAAATCCGAACATTTTCAAACCGCTGCCATTTCGCCCCCTTGCATTTTCGGGAATGGTCGTAGATGGACATATTTTCATGAATACGCTGGTGAAATTTGTCCAGTCGTGACTGAATCACCCTGTAGTTAGCGAATTCACCAACCTTCTGTATAGAACCCACAATTAAAAAAGTAGTAATCCACCACAGCTATGTAGTTATTAAAAGTATAGGGTGATTTTTAACCTCGATAGAAATGGAAATTGTAAAAATATCATAAAAAATTTAATTAATGCCAATTTTTGTTCATGGCATTAACAGTTGGAAATGCTGTCGATGATATGGCCATTTCGGGTATATGGCCAGCGCATTCTGGACGCCCAATTTTGGGTCAGTTTTTCGAGCAACGAAATGGTCATCACGAATAGCACGGGGATATTGCCAAGCGCATTCAGGACGCCCAATTTTGGGTCAGTTTTTCGAGCACCGCTGGCTGTATATCACGAATAGCACGAACAATTGTGGCCTCCAAAGCGTCAATTGCTGCTGGTTTATCAGAATAAACCAGTGTCTTCAGAATGCTTCCATAAAAACCTAGCATTTTACAGAATGCTGTATAGTTAGTGAATTCACCAACCTTCTGTATAGAACCCACAATTAAAAAAGTAATAAGCCACCTCTGCTATGTAATTATTAAAATGAAAGGGTGATTTTTAATGGCGATAGAAATTTAAATTGTAGAAAATATCAGAAAAAATTTAATTTTAATTAATTCCAAATTTTTGTTCATGACATTAACACTTTGAAATGATGTCGGTGATATGGCCATTTCGGGGATATGGCCAAGCGCATTCTGGACGCCCAATTTTGGGTCAGTTTTTCGAGCACCGCTTTCTGTATATCACGAATAGCACGAACAATTGTGGCCTCCAAAGCATCAATTGCTGCTGGTTTATCAGAATAAACCAGTGTCTTCAGAATGCTTCCATAAAAACCTAGCATTTTACAGAATGCTCTGTAGTTAGCGAATTCACCAACCTTCTGTATTGAATCCACAATCAAAAAGATAATAATCTACTTCAACTGCATATGTAATTCTGAAAATTACACATAAATGTTTCAATAACATTATGTTGCATTAACTTTATATAATTAAAAAATATTATTTTTTTTTTTGGTAGATATTTCATTTTAAAAATTTTAGATTTTGAGCTATTATTTCTTCTAAGAAACCATTCATATTAGTGAGCTAAACCAGAATTTTAAGTAATAAAAAGTAAACTATATACAATAGCAACTATTATCATTATTTTTCATTTTGGCAAAAATATCTACGCCACCAATTGTGAATTTTTGGCAACTTATGCTTCCATAAAAACCTAGCATTTTACAGAATGCTCTATAGTTAGCGAATTCACCAACCTTCTGTATTGAATCCACAATTAAAAAGACAATAATCAACGTCAACTACGTAATTCTGAAAATTACATATAAATATTTAAATAGCAATAATTTTATATATTTAAAAAGAATACTAATTTGTGTGATAGATATTTTATTTAAAAAATTTTAGATTTTGAGCTACTATTGCTTTTTAGAAAACATTCAGATTAAGGGGCTATGATTTTCATTCGATTACACAGTGACACAAATGAAAGGAATTTGTTTCGGGCCTCAACCAAACCAAAAAAATTGTGAAAGTACTTGGACGTGGTATCGCAAAACCCCGCTCGGTTTTGCCCCTATACGTAACAATTTTTTTTACAGGCCGAAGAAAGTTTTGGAGGTGGGTCAGGGCCCTATTCCAGACTTTGCTTCAATAAATCCTAAACAGCTTGAGATATTGCATTACAACCTTTGGCGGTATTCTAGCTATTATCCTATTTCACAATGCCCTCTAACATATTTTTGTACTATGCGACCATTTGAGATCATATATGACATTTTAGGACGTTGGTGTATTTGTCAATTTTGCCGAAAGACGTAAGGTGTACAACTTTGGAGACCATTATTACATTCCTATGTGAATAGTATGGCCGTCGGTGGTGCAATGGTTAGTGTGCGCGGCTCTTGTACATTCGAACCCGGCTCTGACCACCTTCAAATTTTCTTTCGGCGGCGGTCACCTCGCATAGTGACGGCGACACTATCGAGAATCTAGCCATGAAAAAGCTTCTCAAATTACCGTTCGGAATAGGTGTAATATTGTAGATCCCAATCAGTGAGTGTAGAACTAGATCGCGCACAGCTCAGTGATTGTGAGAAGTTCTCCCCAGTCCCTTCATGGGATGTAATGGGAAACCATTTATTTATTTTATTTTTTAATAGTATAGAATTTATAAGCGAACATTTTAAAAAATTTAATATTTCTGAATTGGTACAATCATTTTGGAACCCAAAATATAAATTTTGTTCATTAGTGTGTTTGACAATATTGTTACGTAGTATATTAACCACTACAACTTTGTAGAAGATATAAATTTGTAATTTGTTTAATATTGAATACATAAAGGTGAATATTTAAAGAATATGGTTAAACGCAGCATTTCTACACCAATTATGGAGCTCTAAAAGTTATCAAGAAATTTACAAAATATATGATATATAAAAAAAATAAAATATAATTTATAAAATATTAAATATATGCAATTTTTCATGACGTTGCGCGAAATAATCGACTAACAGTGTACTTTTCCTTAGAAATATATTAGACGGAATTGTGAAATAGGATATTTGCTACAATATTGTCAAAGGTTGTCATGCAATATTTCAAGCTGTTTAGGATTTATTGAAGTAAAATCTGAAATAGGGACCTGACCCACCTCCAAAATTGTCATCGGCCTGTAAAAACTAAATTGTTACGTATAGGAGCAAACCTGAGCGCAGTTTTGTGATACCACGTCCAAGTACTATCACAATTTTTTAGTTTGGTTGAGGCCCGAGATCCACTGTTGCACAGTGTTATTAGCCTTTTGAGTTTCGAGTTCTATTAAGGATATTATTTAGTTCTTTGAACGCTATTTAAACTCGAATTTGCAGCTTTTTGAGCTAAAATTGTCTATATTTTTTCAGTAGCGCTTTAAGATACAGATTTTCTTCTTTCTAAATTTTAAGTTTTGGTTTTATTAAAAGTAGCTAGTAAAATGATTCGAGATTTGTTTCCAAAATTTGTAATAGCTTACCTTAAGTTTGGAACAGCTGCTGCTGCGGCGGCTGCCTGCAACGGCGGTGGCACATTATACGGGAATGGTAGCTTGGCAGCTACAGCGGGATTTTCGAATAGCATTTTCGTAAAAATCGTGAAACAATGCTTTCTTTACACTCGAGCAGAACTAAAAATGCACTCTTTTATTCCTAAGCACTCGTTTAAGGGGGATTTTTCAATTTCACTTTTTCAAACTTTCAAACACTTTTCATTGATAATTTGCTTCTGCACGATAGAGGGCGCTACTTTTGCAAAAAGATTTGCTATAAAACTTTTTCAATATTAATTTTATGATATTCTTTTTTATGCAGATTTTTTTTTTAAAGATTTAACACTTTTTTTTATTATTATTTAGAAATCACTTTATATTGACACTCATTTGTTGGTGTTGTTGGTTGACGTGAAGTGGGAGCTGTGTAGCAAAAAGATTACAAGAACTCAAACAAATCTCCGCGGGGATTTCGTTCGATGTTGTTGGTTGGTTGGTTGGTTGGTTGGTTTCCTTTGAACTTTATCTTTGTTTAAAGCTGAGCTGAGCCGAGCTGAACTGTGCACACTAACAAATTACGCCTTGCGATATTCTTGAGTAACTCGGGCAGTGTAGTATAGTTGTTGTTGGGTTTTTTTTTGTAATTTTTCTTTGTTTTTTCTTTCTTCGCCTTTAAGTTGAAATAGCGACGATAGCGATGGAGATACAGCAAAAATAGTGATGAAAACAAGAGTACGATCCAAGACGGGTTGTATGTGTGTGTGTGACGTCCGTATGTAGAGTAGTATATTTCAACTGCTAATGTTGTTGGTTTATATATTTGTTTACCTCGTTATAACTGTCAAATTTTGACTAATCACCGGCTGTACATTTCTCAAGAAACTGTTTAATTTTAAGCACTTTTGAGGTTTCTTTACTTTTTTTTGGTTAGAACTTTTCGTTTGTTTGTGTTTAAAATAATTTTTTAAATTTCAATAAAATTTTTAATTATTTTGGAATATTTTGTTTTATTTTTCAAGAAATCTTTAATTTGTTTCTTAAAATTTTTAAAACTTTATGATATTTTTAAAAGACTTTTTGTTAAATCTGCGTTTATTTGTAACACCTGCAAAGAAAAATTTATAAAAAATAATTATTAATATTTTTTCAAGTTCCTAACAAATAGTTAAACTTTTTTAAATAACTTTAAAACGTGTTATCTCTTTCAAAATACTTCTGTAATCGATGACGTTTAATGTCAAACTGACAGTTAGTTGTTATGGCACATCATGCTAGTGTCAATGTGTTATTGTAATCAAGGCGAATTCGCCGCCGTGATTGCCAAAAAAAAACACAAACTTCCATGTGTTTCTCGCATAAAAGCCAAACAAACAAAAATCAAAACGGCAAAAAGCATACATATGTATGTGATAAAATATCCTGTGGTGAAATAGGCATTAAACCCCACACTACATCACATCAGCTAAGCAAATCTCTCTTCCTTAAGAACAAAGACACTCACTTATACTCTCCCTCTCTCTCTCGCTCTCTCTCAGTGTCACTCTTTAGTTTCTAAACTCACCTTTCCTGCCTTCCTTCACCAAATCCCCCAAACACATCTTATTAGTCTTAAACAATATGAAGAATTCGCAAATGTTACGTTTTTGTTACACTCTCTTCTTTCTTATATGATTCGTTTCCTTTTTTCTACTCATTTTGTTTGAGAATACCCGAATCCGCCACTCACATACATTTCAACTCTCACATTCATTTTCGAAACTGCTCCTTCCTATCCTGTTAGAAAGAAACAACTCTATTGAAGAGAGTAATTTAAATGATGGGTTGTTTACTTCCTCTCTTTATATCTATGGGTATATTGCATACACCCACACTTTGGCACACGGTTTACACGCAATTCTCTAAAATTCTCCAAAGGTTTGAAACAAATGTTTCCAGTTAGAGTGTCACCTTCATACACACTTATGTATGTGCATAGCATTAGTGTGGCCAGTAGAAGTGTGGCCAATGCAGCGATTTTTTAAAGTGAAACTCAAAACTACAGATGTGGGAAATTTAAATGTTTTTTTAGAAACAGAAGACAACTCTTATGGCCGGTTTTTAAGTAGGTAGGTAACTATCGGTTTACTTAATCTTAAGTAAAGTTACAGTGGCGAGCAGATGTGGATACATCATAATCACATTTGACTTTGTCCATTTGTAAAACCCGTAAGTTTTTTTATTTTTATTCTTTATTTATTCTAGAAAAATGAAACATAACTGGATTCTCAAAAATTTATTGAAAAAAGTAACCTTTGGAACTTAAACCGATAAAACCCAATGTATCCACTTATGCTCGTTCGAAAATTAAATGTTTTTAATCACGTTGTTTAGTATTTTGTCCAACGACCTTTGGCTTTAATGACAATTTCTATTCGTTTGACCATGCTTTTAACCAGTTTCTCGATGTGTTCCTTTGGAATATTGACCCACTCGTATGGTGCATTTTCGTATGTAGCCAGTAGTTTTTCAACAAAACCCATAAATTTGCTATCGGGTTAAGATCCGAACTTTGAGCTGGCCACTGCAGTGTGTTACATTTTTGACTGGCGAGCCATTGCTTGATAATTTTGTCCGTACGATTAGGATCTCCATCCTGCTGAAATATGACTTCATCCTCGAAATAAGCGCTTTTGTCCACAAAATGTTGGAAATTTGGCTCCAAAATACGAAGATATCTTCGTTTTTCGTTAGTTCGTCGATTTTTACCAATGGCCCGACATGCCACCAAGTAAAACAACCCCACACCATCAAGTTGCCTCATCCATGCTTCATTGTTTCTTTGACTTGGTGTTTCTACAACGTTTCATATGGGTGGTGCCAGAAATATTGCTCGCCATCCGACTGAAAGCGATGGATTTTGATCTGGTCCAACCATATTACCCTCTTCTGGAAGTCGACGCTTCAATTTTTGTGCTCTTTGGAAAACTTGAGACGCGCCGATATGTAAGGCTGGTTTCTTCCGATTTTCTGCCGTTGTCAGCCCAATTCGCCGAAGCGTTCTACCTGCTTTCCACCCACTAACGGGTTTGTTTATGACTGCTGCAGCTTCTTAAGGGGTTGTCCACATGCTTGGTCGGTATAACCCGTTCCACAGATCGAGCATCTCTATTGGTAAGCAATCTTGGTCGCGATTTCCTGGCTTCTGGCGGCTCTACATTAGGTCTTGTTCTAACTTGCAGCACTGTTCGATGGCAAACACCCACGTCTCTAGCAATTCTACAGGATGAAACAGCGTCATTTGTCATTTCAATGATTCGGTTTAATTTTGTCACGAAGTGAATATTTTTGCGAAAAATTTAGTTTCCAGCTAATGAAACTATCAACGGTGCCACAAAAAGTATTTACTCTGCTGAATTTCATAATAATTCAAATAATGGTAAATATTACGTGTGCTTTGACTCATGTGCCAGTGTTACCAGACACCAAAATCCAAAACGGGCAAAGGTGGATACATTGGATTTTACGGCATAAACTCAAAAAATTATTTTTTGCATTAAATATTGCAAAATCTAGCAATGTTTTCGTTTTTTAGGATTAATAAAGAATATTAATGAAGAAGATTGATAGGAATTGTTGTGGTTTTATGGGTATTACGGCAATTCAAAGTCTAATGTGATTAGAATGTATCCACATCTGCTCGCCACTGTAAGTAGAGGTCAATTATTCATTTTGTGTTTGTGTGGTGAGTACATGTAAAGAGGCATATTGTTTACCAATATGGCAACACTTGTGTTCTTATTAGAAAAAATATATGTTTGGTCTAAGAACCAAAACAGGGTGGGAGAAACCCCAACTAGAAATTGTCAGCCATGTGCGGTAAACAGTATCTAGACAAACAAACAACGTTTCCGAATACAGTGAAAACTCCCAATAGCGGACACTCTCTTAAGCGGACACCTTCCATATGCGGACAATTTTCGAATAACGTTGCACCAAATTGCTTTTTCAGAGCATATTTCCCTCCCAAGAACGGACCCTCCCTTGAACGGACACGGACAGCAAAATTGTGCATTATTTGGTCAAAAAACCTCTGAAAAGAGGACAAAAATAATTCAACATAAAACAAAATATTAACAATTGCACTTTTTTTTACAATAGAACACGAGGCGCTATAAAAAGCCTACGTGTAAATACAGACTTTTCTCACTTAAAAATATGCATGTGGCAACTACGTACTTACTCAGCTGATTATATTGTGCAGCAAAATCAAAAAAAAATATGGTTTTAATTAATTTTGTTGCAATGCCATCAAAAAAAAGGTGTTTGACGCTTAAAGAAAAGATTGAAATTTTAGAAACCTCACATAAACATAAATTACCAATTCGAGCAATAGCATCAAAGTAAGTGCACAATAATTATAATAAAATGAAATTGCAATTTCATTACATTTTTGTTTTAGGTTTGACATCGGCAAAACACAAGCGGCAAACATTTTAAAAAACAAAGAAAATTTGCTTTCCCAATGGCAGTCTGGCAGTCTGACAGTAATTCCAAACAAAAAATGTTTAGACTCCATTCGAACAACCTGAAACTTTACAAAATGTGTCTTGAATGGTTTTCGAAAGTTCGTGCCCAAAATATCCCTCTACCCGGAACTGTTATTCAAGAGAAGGCAAAAGAATGCGCAATAAAATTGGGCATTACGAACTTTGTAGCATCGAATGGGTGGCATAAGAGGCATAATATCAGTTTTAAATTCATTTGCGGAGAAGCAGCAGCGGTGTCGGAAGAAGACGTTAACCAGTTCAACAAAAGATTGAAACTGATCCTTCGTGATTACGAACCAAAAAATGTGTACAATGCGAATGAAAGCAGTATTGTTTTTCTGGCTCACAAGAGAGCATAAAGAGTGCAACAAACTCGGCAAACAAAAATAGATATATTTGGTACGCAAACACATATGTTATAACATATTAATCATTGTGTCTCAAACATGTAATATTGAATAGCAAACAAAATGTGTTTGGACACATGTATATTATATTTACGGCAAGCTCCAAACACACGTTATATTTACATCCAAATAACTAAAAACGACAAATTATCGAAATTTTTACAATTTTTATGGGAGGTACCAGAATTCGTTATCCGATTTCCTTCAAATTAGGCATACAATTTTCTGTATTGAAAATCTTATATTTACATGGCAAATTTTGGTTAAAATCTATTTATACGATAGGGTGTTACGGCAGTCTATAAATCTGTCTTACATATGAAAAAAAAGAATGGGTCCCGATCGATCCAACATAAGAACAAGACCCAATCTGCTGTTGTTGGAGAAGTGTTTTTGAAACCACTTTTGGTTTCTGCGTAGAATAATAATAATAATTTCGGTTTTTATGGGCGGTGGGCGATGGGCGTGGTCAATGTTGATGAAATGCCATTTTTTGGTAAGGTGGCGTATAAATATAAAGTTATTTTGTTTCATAAAATATTTACTCTTTAAAGAAATTCTAGTTTTTTAATAAAAGGCAATGTGTTGTAAGAAGAGATACCTATTTAAAAAAAAATGCAATGAGTGTTCGAACTCACGGGCGATGTGTTAACACCTTGTTGTTACACGGTACCTGTTCGATTTCCATGAACACATTAGTAAATGTTACATTGGAAAGTAAAAAAATAATAGTTTTTGTGCTGAAGGCTTTTTTTCCCTACATCTGCTTTAACATTAGATGTAATATTGTTAAAATAAATAAAGCAATATTTAGCTCACTTAAATAATTGTTTTTGTTTTGTCATAAACAGGGCGACGACAAAAAGTATTGAATAGTATAGAGAACTTATTGCACTCTTTTTCCGCTCGCATGTAGAAAGTCTGAGTAAAAGAGCATAAACGATTCGTATTCTCTTTATAGAATATTTCAATATAAATGCACTATTTCGGCAATGTTATTACATAAAAAATACAAAAAGCATAAATGTTTCGAAGGACATCAATGTTTCACATCAAAATTATGAATGGACCAAGCTATGAAAAAAAGAGAGTACTACGTTTTGAATTATTCGCCAGATGTTGCCAGTGCTTTTGAGCCATACAATGCGTTCCATGAGTTCTCTATACTATTCAATACTCTTTGGCGACGACGACCTGCTTGTGTGTTCGCTTCAGCTACATCAATACCATCATATTTATTTTCAGGCAGAGACTATTGTTGTACAAGAACCACGTATGTGATGCTAACGCTGTGTGTTGTTTGCATGTGTTCACTTTGATAGATTGCCCTACCCGTGCCTATAGATGTTAACACATCAAAAATAAAAATTAAGAAAACGTACTTTTTGTAAGAAAATTTACAAAGCTACTTCTGTAAGAAACGGTATTTCTTAAGAAAAGGTACTTTATTTAAATATGTGAATAGGTATTTTTTTTGAGAAAATTTGCTTTTCTTAAGAAAAGGCACTTATTTAAGAAAATTTTATTTTTTTAAACTTCTTTCACTTTGGCATTTCTAAATGTACTTTTTGTTGGGTTAAAAACTACAATATATATTAAATATTGGTTACAGGCTCCACCTAGTAAACTTCCATTTAAACACGAAATTTCCCAACACATGTTAGTCTAGACACAAACCAAAGCAAAAGTACTGGGTAATACTATAACACTACTGGGTTGTAACATAATATTGTTTTAAAAAATTTGTTTAATTTTTTTTAATTTAGTCCCCATTTCGCAACGTGCGATAAGGAACTTCGTTCACATAAATTGTGCACAGTTTTAGGCTTACAACTTTTTTTGTATCCAATGCATTTAGATGCCATCCATCAAAAACCACATACTTAATATAACATCAATCGTTCCTTTAAAATATAATTAAAATTTTCAAGGAAAATGAAAGACGACCATATAAAACAATTGCTAGGATGGTAAGGGTGTCCCATAATACAGTTTCTAGAGCTATAAAAAAATGTAAGGAACTCCTGACGATCGATAGAAGGCAATGCAAACATTAAACATTCTTCAGAAATATCCAAATGTACATATCAAGAAGAAAAGTTGCTCAGAAGACCAATTGCTCGGAATATTTGATAAGATAAGTGAAAACAGAGGCAGGTATCAAAACTTACAAAGATCAAAAAGTGTCCAAACTATATTCGGAAGCAATTCTGCGAGCTAAAAATGTACAGGGTGTTTCAAAAGTGACCACCCCATTATTTTTTCAAATGGCCGCCAATGTCAAATCTGTTTTGACATTTGTGGACTAGACAGATGTAGAATACAAGTAAACAAGCCATGGAGCGATACACTCCCCAAGAACGCGGAATAATCGTGTCTATTTTTTGCGTAACAATTTGTCTGTGGTGTTGGCGCAGCGCGAATACCGTCGCCGATTCCCCGCCCGTCCGACACCGACTGCGCAAACACTGCGCCGTTTGGCCACTAACCTTGAAGAGTATCCGACCACACGAAACGTTGCCAGGAGTGGCCGGCCCCAGAGCGCCCGTTCTGCCGAGAATATCGCCGCTGTTGCCGAGGATGTCAAGCTGTCGCCGGAAACATCGACCAGACGCCGTGTCTCGCAATTAGCCATCAGCCGGTCGTCCCTATGGCGAATTTTGTTCAAAGACCTGCGCATGTTCGCATACAAACTCCAGTCCGTGCATCAGCTGCTGCCTGTCGACCGCCAAACGCGTGTAACCTATGCCCAAGCCATCCTCAATCTCGTGGACGAAGTGGACGATTTTTCCACCAAAATCATAATGAGCGATGAGGCTCCTTTCCACCTCAGCGGGTACGTGAACAAGCAAAACTATCGCTTCTGGGGCCCAATGACGCCGCCGGCCCATAAACCGCACCAAACCGTAATTTTTTCGGGATGCAATGATGACTCATGGATTACGTTTGGATTACTGTCTGACCAATAACGCATATTTTGCTTATTGTCGAAGCCATTCAGCCAGAAATGAGCCTCATCCCTCCCTGAAGATGATTTTCCGATGAAAATCCGAATCATTTTCAAGTTGTTGCTCAGCCCAATTCACGAACATACAACGCTTATGGTGGTCAAGCGGCTTCAGTTCTTGCGTCAATTTGATCTTGTAAGGATGTAGGCCAAGATCCTTTCGCAAAGTTCGCCACAACGACGTCACAGAGATACCCAACGCTTGAGAACGACGTGTGAGAACACATTTGGGCTTTCTTGAACTGAAGCCTCAGCGGCAGCCATATTCTCGACACTACGGGCACTTCTTTGTCTCACTGGCACGGGATGCCTGTGGATTCAAATGTTTCCACTAGACGCTCAATTGTTGATCTGGTAGGACGATTATGACGACCATAAATTGGACGTAGCGCTCTTAAAGTTGAGGCCACTGACTCCAAATTTCGGTAGTAAATTTTAATAATTTCGACTCGTTTTTGTCTCGTATATCTTTCCATGATGAAATGACAAACCTTACTGAAGAGAAATGTCAAAAGAGCGGGGAAAAATATGGCGTCGTTTTCTGTCCCTATCGATTTACTTTTGTAGCGTCTCTGTTGAAAACCCCTTTAGATGAGCTGAATGATGTCACATTGGTTTTAAGTTATGGTTTCGACGGTTCCACAGGACAAAGTTGTTTTAAACAAATATTCACCAGCAATACCCCAGAAAGTTTAGATAATTCACTATTTGTGACATCAATTCGTTCGTTTTTGCCCAATTTTGAATTATTAAAATTGAATTATTAAAGGCCGTCGGTGGTGCAATGGTTAGTGTGCGCGCCTCTTGTGCAGGAGATCCTGGGTTCGATCCCTGCTCCGACCACCTTAAAATTTCTTTCGACGACGGTCACCTCGCCTAGTGACGGCGACACTATCGAGTACTTAGCCATGAAAAAGCTTCTCAAAATACCGTTCGGAACCGGTGTAAAACTGTAGGTCCCAATCAGTGAATATAAAACTTTAAAGCGCATAGCTCACTGGTTGTGAGAAGCTCTCCCCAATTCCTTCGTGGGATGTAATGGGAAACCATTTATTTATTTATTTATAAAATTGAATTTATTAAGGAAACGAAGGAACATATTTTGAAAGAAAAAAACAATCTGGATATGCAAATAAAAAACCTTGAGCCCTTACAATATTTTTTAAATGATAGAAAAATATCAGTAAAGTATGAACATATAATGAGTTTAATTGATGGAAAAGTTTTGAACGTACTGACGGAAACAAAGTCTTCCCAGTCGTGCCCAATATGTTGTGGAAATCCGAAGCAGTTTTTGTCAATAAAAGATTTAAGGTCATTAGTGTTTCAGCCAAAACCAAATTCATTAAAATATGGCATAAGCCCATTACACGCTTGGATTCGATGCTTAGAATTTGTTCTGAATCTTTCATATAGACTTCATATTAAAAAACGGCGTGAAGAGCATTTTCAAATCCGGAATTATTTGCGTCAATAACAAACGTTAACATCGAGTTTTTAAAACACTTACAAGTCATACTAATTGCAATTTCTTGTAATTTTGAGTTAAGTGTCGAAAACTTGAAGAGTTTTTGTTATAGAACAGCCGAAATATATTTTCAATATTACGAATGGTACCCAATGTCAGCTACGTTGCATTAAATTTTAGCACGTTCTTCACAAATAGTACAAGCCTCAATCGTGCCTCTTGGATGCGCTGGAGAAAGTGCTTCTGAGGCGAGAAACAAATTTTATAAAAAGGATCGCATTGAGCATGCACGAAAGGACTCTAAAGAACACAATATATCTGATGTTTTTAACAGAGCCATGGATTCTTCTGACCCATTCTTATCCAGTATTTGCCTAAGGAACCGTCATTCAGCAAAAAAAAATTTGCAGCTTCCAAGAGAAGTTATTTCTCCTTTAAAGAATCCAGCTGTTCCTGAATATCAATTGCCAACTACGTCAAGTGCTATCGCAAATGAAAAGAACACTTATTTAATTTTATGGTTTTATGTTAATAATTTTATAAGTAAATAAATGTTATTTCTAGCTGAAAGCTCCATTATCCAAGGGCCGTGTATTCTATTAACTCTCCCACCGCTAAGCTTACATTTCCGGTCTATGCAAGTGTGCATTATAATAATTTTAACGTGGTAAACAATATAGTTACTAGAAGTGGGCGTCGTTAGGGCGGATCGACTTGAAATTTTTATCGGAGAGTAAAATACCCATTGTAGTCACCTCTACTAAATTGTGAAGCTCTAGCTGCTTCCTATGATTTCTTGCCTCAAAAGCCATTCATTTGACCCATAGTGCGACGGCCTTGACGGCCAAACCTAACAATTTTCTCCTCAATGTAATTGCCACAATTTCCCATAACAAACCTCACAGTTTATGTGCTTTGTAAAGGGGTTTTCAACAGAGACGCTACAAAAGTAAATCGATAGGGACAGCAAACGACGCCATATTTGTTCCCGCTCTTTTGACATTTCTCTTCAGTAAGGTTTGCCATTTCATCATGGAAAGACATACGAGCCAACAACGAGTCGAAATTATTACAATTTACTACCGAAATTTGGAGTCAGTGGCCTCAACTTTAAGAGCGCTACTTCCAATTTATGGTCGTCATAATCGTCCTACCAGATCGACAATTGAGCGTCTAGTGGAAAAATTTGAATCCACAGCACAGTACAAAATGTTCCTGTGCCAGTGAGACAAAGAAGTGCCTGTAGTGTCGAGAATATTGCTGCCGCTGAGGCTTCAGTTCAAGAAAGCCCAAATGTGTCACTCACACGTCGTTCTCAAGCGTTGGGCATCTCTGTGACGTCGTTGTGGCGAATTTTGCGAAAAGATCTTGGCCTACAATATCAAATTGACGCAAGAACTGTAGCCGCTTGACCACCATAAGCGTCGTATGCTCGTGAATTGGGCTGAGCAACAACTTGAAAATTATTCGGATTTTCATCGGAAAATCATCTTCAGCGATGAGGCTCATTTCTGGCTGAATGGCTTCGTCAATAAGCAAAATATGCGTTATTGGTCAGACAGCAATCCTCACGTAATCCATGAGTCATCATTGCAGTTTATGGGCCGGTTTATGGGCCGGCGGCGTCATTGGACCGTACTTCTTCCGTGATGATCAAGACCGGCACATTACTGTGAATGCGAATCGCTACCGTTCAATGATAACCGAATAATTTTGGCCCCAATTGGATAATATGGACTTGGAGGACATGTTGGAGGACATGTGCCACAAGCCACACAGCGAATGCCACAATCAATTTATTGGAAACCAAGTTTGGTGAACGTGTTATCTCACGAAATGGCCCAGTCGATTGGCCGCCTCGATCGTGCGATTTGACGCCGTTAGATTATTTCCTGTGGGGCTACGTCAAGTCTATGGTCTATGCCAACAAGCCAGCGACGATTGATGAACTTCGTACGAATATCGAACGTGAAATTGCAGTAGTATCGGCCGATTTATGCTTGAAACCCGTCGAAAATTGGGTTCAGCGTCTGGACTTCTGCAAGCGTGCCCATGGTGGCCATGCAAAAGAAAGCGCTCTTTTGTAGCGCTCTTATTGAAAACCCCTTTACATTTCGTACGATGTCTGGTTGCAAATGTATACTTTCAGTCACTTATCGTTTATCCTCTTTCCTCCATTCTTCTCCATGAATTTCCAGCTTCAGCGTCGATCAACTATGTCATCGAGACCCTATCACAGTAATCGTGATCGTACCGACAATTCGTCTTTCAGCCGTCCGTCCATTGACACCACTGAACGAACATCTAACGAACATAACCTGCTTTAGGCAACGTGGTGAAGTTAACTCATAACAAACAAAATAAAACGATTAAAACCTCAAATTCGCACAAGGAATAAAACAAATCAAACGAAATGTATGTATGAGTCTCTTTTAATGTTTAAAACCACCACTTTTTCTTAGAATTTCACCAAAAAACAAAAACACACACGAGGCGAAGTTTTTTAATCGCCAAAAAATACGATTACAAGGTCCACAGCGGAAACTTCTCAAAGTTAATGTTAAAACAACAATACACACACATACATATATACGATAAATACACATGTGTGTGAAGGTGAGCTCGTAATAGGATAAGTACTCATGCATTCATAAACTAAAGTACATGTGTGGGAAGAAGGTGAGTATAAAAAAAAGCTGAGTGATTTTAAATTTGAGTGCGTGTTGAAGTTAGAATGTAATTTTCGAGTTGAGCATAACGTGCACGCGTTAAATGAGAAAAACATTCAATTTTCATAGTTCGTTCATGTTTTTGCGGTACAAGTTTGTGTTGTCGTCGTCGGTTTTTCTACGTAGAAAGGTTCTTTGTTTTTTTTTATTTGTTTTTCCTATGAAATTGTATCTCTTTTAGGCCTAACATCGACATAAAATCCAATGAACCTTGTTGGGGTTCTTGTTCCGGACGGACGGACACACAGTTGGCAATGTGGATTTTGTGCGTGTGTGTGTGTTATGTTAACAGCAGAAAACCTGATTTCTTCCTTTTTTTTTTGGTTGAGTTTTGTTTGGTCGCTTTTTCCCCTCCGTGAATTTTTCCATTTCTTGTGTTTATTGCGTTTTAGTTTTGTGTTTGAGTTAGAAGTCTTCTATAGGCTGGGTATTATATTGTTTCGTTATCATTAATTACGTTTTAAGTTTGGGTTCCTTCCTTTCGTAACATACAATTTTGTAATGGTGATAAGCGAAATAAAAATATTGGGATAAACAAGAAAATTGTATCGATTTCCTATTTATACGGGATAGTAGGCGAGTGGAGGAATGCATTAAAATAAATAAATAAATGGTTTCCCATTACATCCCATGAAGGGACTGAGGAGAACTTCTCACAATCACTGAGCTGTGCGCTTTCCAGTTTTCACTCACTGATTGGGACCTACAGTTTTACACCGATGCCGAACGGTAATTTGAGAAGCATTTTCAAGGCTAGATACTCGATAGTGTCGCCGCCACTATGCGAGGTGACCGCCGCCGAAAGAAATTTTAAGGTGGTCAGAGCCGGGTTCGAACCCAGGATCACATGTTCCAAAGGGGCGCACACTAACCATTGCACCATTGCACCTCTATGCTATGAGTACGACAGACAAAGTATTTAAAACAAAAACTTGACATGTCACTGCAAAAGGTGATTCACATTTTTAGAAATGGATCGGTTACTTTGGACTTTAAACAACTATACGCTGAAAAATCTGTATTTTTTGTGGTTGTTTGGATTCAAACATAACATGTTTATAGCTTGTCGCAAATATAGTATACTTGTGTCCAAAAACATCGTGTTTGCTGTTAAGTATTACATGTTGGATACACAATGATTACTAGGTTATAATATATGTTTTTGTGGCCGAAATATGGATTTGTTTGTTGAAAACTGCTGAAAACAGAAACGTGTCCGACAGCAGAGATACAAAAACGCAGCAGTTATTCAATTCATGAAACCAATGCTTGCAAACATATGCATGGCTCCTGCAATATGTTGCTGGGCCTTTTTTTCTGCGTGTAGTCTCTTCGATACGAGCGGCTAAGCGCCCTAGTGTTTGACAAGATGCCGTAGGATAGCCGGGAAATCTGAGGCGAAATTCACTTTATTAATCCTTAAAAAAATACCCACGAGTTTTCCGCGTTCCTGAAGAGCATAGCGTTCCATGGATTACCGACGTGTACCCGCTGAAAAATATCTGCCCATCAACATATTGCAGGAACCATGTACATATTTGCAAGCATTGTATTCATCAATTGAAGATCTGCAGCTCTGCAGGAAGCATGTACTTGTTTGCAAGCACTGTTTTCATGAATCGAAGATCTGCTGTTTTTTGTTTCTATATTGTCTGTCACGTTTTCGTTCTCAGCTGTTGTCAACAAACAAAGCCACATTTGTGTCACAAATATATAAAGAGTTATACATTTCGTGGTTTCAAAAGTATAGGGCTGGAGTTCGACATCTGTCAAACTAAGTTGTTAAACCAATTTTTTTTCTTTTCAGTTGAAAGTCTGACATTGACGAAAATGGATCGCTTAACTATCAGACAACGCATACAAATTATTAAAACCTACTAAAAAAAATGGTGATTCTGGCACAGCCACATATCGTGCTTTAAGAGGAGATTATGGTTTACTGTGAAGAAATTTGTGAAAATTGTGAAGAAATTTGAAGAGACTGGAGTGGTTACAGATATTGTAAGGCCTGTCCATCATCGTTTCGCTCGTTCCGCTGAAAATATCGCTGCTGTCAGTGAAAGTGTTGCCGAAGACCGGAATGTGTCGAATCCTCGTCGTTCTCAAGAATTAGGACTGTCTTACGGCACATTATGGCTAATTTTGCATTTGGATCTACACCTACATCCATATAAAGTCCAACTCACACAACAACTGAACCCAGCTGACCATTCACAACGTCGTAGATACGTGGAATGGGTGCTTGAACAACAGGCGGTGGACGGCGATTTTTCGAACAAAATTGTCTTCAGCGATGAAGCACATTTCTCACTCGGTGGGTATGTTAATAAACAAACTTGTCGTGTTTGGGGTTCTGAGAATCCTCAAGTAATTGAAGAGAGGCCATTACATTAAGAAAATGTCACTGTTTGGTGCGCTCTTTGGTCCGAAGGTGTGATTGGACCTTACTTCTTTTAAAACGACGATGAAACGACTGTCACCGTCAATTCGGAGCGTTATGGTCATATGATAACCGACTTTTTTTTGCCTGCTTTTGAAGAATACGACTTGGAGAATATGTGGTTTCCACAAGACGGTGCCACATGCCACACAACTCGAGCGAATATGGCTTTATTGCAAGAGACATTTCCTGGCCGCGTAATTTCTCGTCGTGGCGATATCAACTGGCCACCAAGATCATGCGATTTGACACCATTATACTTTTTTTTGTGGGGCTACGCGAAAGACCGTGTTAATGCAGATGAACCTTTAACTGTTGAGCACTTAAGAATCAACATTCGTCAAGTTATGGCTGAGATACCGCGCAATATGTGTCAAAAAGTGGTCGAAAATTACCTCAAAAGAATCAATGCTTGCAACACTTCGCGTGGTGGTCATTTAAATGATATAGTATTTCACACATAATGTCAACGTTCAAACTTTATAATAAAAAAGAAATATCATGAAAAAAAATATTTTATATGTCTTTTATTTGCGTTTACTTTTGAAACCGCAAAATGGATAACCCTTTACTTTATTACAACCCATTTTTGTCAACTAAAGGGTCCGCCATCTAACGTTTTTTTTTCAACTAGCGCTTATTTCGGGAATGGTAACACTTAGCTCATGTCTGATTTGACAGATAATTAGTTTTATCCTTCCGCTGAACGAATATGGTTGTGTAGATGCTTGAACAACGCTGGGAAATATGACCATACAATGCGTTTTCGCTTCGCTAAGTGGGCCTGCGATCGACTTACAGAGATGCCGATTTTGCCAAAAAAAAAAAAACATCTTTTCAGATGAAGCTCATTTTGATCTTGACGGGTATGTAAACAAGCAAAATTGTCGCATTTGGGGCACAGAAAACCCGCGCGTATACATTGAAAAGCCGATGCACCCAAAACGAGTCACTGTTTGGTGCTGATTTTGGTCCAGAGGCATAATTGGGCCATTTTTCTTCGAAAATGAGCAAGGAGTGGCCGTTACAGTCAATGGCGATCGTTATCGGGCCATGTTGAACGAATTTTTGTTCACAAAACTTGAAGAGGAGGATATTGGCACCATTTGGTTTCAACAGGACGGCGCTACGTGCCACACAGCCGAAGCTACACTCGATGTTTTGCGCCCTGTTTTTGAAGATCGCATTATCAGCCGCAGAGCTGATGTCGTTTGGCCACCTCGGAGCTGCGATTTGACACCGTTGGACTATTATTTGAGGGGTGCCCTCAAAGATAAGTTTTACGCCGACAAGCCAGAGACAATTGACGCTTTAAAGGACAAGATTCGTGAAGCCATTGGTGAAATACAGCTGCACACAATCGATAATGTGCTTAAAACTTGGACAGATCGTGTAGGCTACTGCATGGCCAGCCGAGGCAGCCAATTGAATGAAATTATTTTCCATTATTAACCGGAAGGATTGTACTTTCATATAAAAAGAAGAAATTTGAAAAAATATTCAGTAGTTTTTTTTATAGCATTTTCAAAAAAAAAAGTTATTTGGCGGACCCGTTATATTGCGTACTTTTGGTTTGGTTTAAAGGGAAGTTTTCTAGGTGGACCTTGTTTATTACATATTGTAGTTTTGAACCCAATAAAAACTAAATTTAGAAAAGCCAAAGTGAAAGAAGTTTAAAAAAAGAAATTTTTTTTAAATAAGCGCCTTTTCTTAAAAAAAGGATATTTTCTAAAAAAAAAAAAAAACCTATTCTAATTCTTAAATAAAGTACATTTTCTTAAAAAAATACCCTATCTTAAAGAAGTACCTTTGATTATATAAAAAAGTAAATAAAAATGTACATTTTTTTTTTTGTTGATAGTTGATTTATTGGAGCAACGATTACCAGATCGAAACAAATCCCGAAATTCCGAAGTCAACTGGCCACCAATATCATGCGATTTATTTCTCTGATCCATGAAATCTTTGATCCATGTAAATAAACCACAAACAAATCCTGGGCTCAAGCCGCGATTCAACGCGTCCTCAGTGAGATAGAGCCACATCACTGAAAATTTCATGAAACACTTTTCATAGCCACGGCAGCGATTTGACATATTTCGTACATTACAACACAATAGTGGTCCTCATGCAAACTCGAAAGAGCCTCGTAAACGCGTAAACCTCGCAAACTTACGCGGCAAACGTCAAAAGAAAGAAATTTCCCATACAAAGCGACTTGCACAAAAGTGGAAAGTCTTCAAGTCAGATTTGCTGCGCAAACGTGGGATGGAGAAACGTGTAAACTTTTGACATTTCGTTGTCATCTGACTAGGATGGATAAATAAGGTGATAGCACTAGAACAGTAGAAAAAGTACACAGACATAATACATGCAATTGCTACTGCTACCACCTTATGTATCCATCTTGGTCAGCTGATATGGTTTTGAGCACAAATACGCTGAGCAACTTTACTTGGTGCCTCATGCAACGGTGCGAGGGAAACTTGCGCTGAACAAAAGTTATCGGCTTTCACCTTTGCATGAATGCCGCTAATATAAATATCAACAAATATGAGTTTTATTTTTAAATTAAATACTGCGCTTTTATTGGGACACCCTATATTTCGAGTAGTCTGTCATTAAAAAATTTCAATATTGCACTCTAACTAAAAAAGAGTCATCACTCAAAATTTACACTGGAGACAAAATACAGAGTT
This sequence comes from Phaonia tiefii, assembly GCA_963931995.1. NCBI lineage: Eukaryota > Metazoa > Arthropoda > Insecta > Diptera > Muscidae > Phaonia > Phaonia tiefii. The sequence goes on from OZ008367.1 coordinate 298,816,294, forward strand.
TTAAGCAAACTATTTACATTTAGGACATTGCTCAATAATGGGAAAACCATAAAGGATAGCCCATTGACTATACAAGCTCTTGGTGACCACAGTCTCTCTGCGTGCCGTCCAATGAGACAGCGACCCGTCATGAAAGATACAATAAGTGAGACGCCCGGTCTCGATGTCGACAGCATGTCGTTAGTGCATTTCAAGTTTAGGCGGGGCCAAATCAGCTTGGACTACACACACTTCCCTACTAGTGATCAACCAGCGTTAGTGTTCATAAGGGCACAATTCCTCAAGAAGAGATTACAAGTTACTAGTGGTACTACCCCTGAAGCATGTAAGTTAGCCCTCAGTCCAACAAGTTCATCTGCTTTGCAGTTCCCTGTTATGTCCCTGTGGCTCGTCAACCAAATAAGGTGAATATTAAACTGTTTAGTCATCTCATTAAGCGATCTGCGACAGTCGCTGGCAGTTCTCGGATTCAGGAAGACAGTTTCCGGGGACTTGATGGCAGTTTGACTATCAGCGAAAATATTGATTCCGAATTTTGTTAGGACATTACTTCTCAGCCCTTCCGCTTCGTTACTATTACGTTTAGGACTTCTAAATTATGTCAGATTATGAGTCGTATGATGTACAACAATATTGGTAAAAGAACAATATCCGGGGGGCCCTGAATCCAAATAACTCTTTTTTTGTAGAACATTTCAAAATATGGCGAAAAAAATTAAATTAAATAAAATTGATTTATAACGCACTTGATTAACGAGATACAAGGTGGCGCAAAGTTAATCATCCAATTTTGTCTTTGAATACCTTTTTTACTAAATAAAAATAGTGATTTTGAGTGATGGAAATCCTTACTTGGACCTTCACAATTTGTTCCGTCAAGTGGCTGCAACCAGTCTTGATACACACTGTTTCATCGAATTTTCCATGACTTTCTGCAAGATTTTCAGGGATCACTGTTCGCATTCCTGTCGAATATTATCCGGAAGTTTTGCGAAAGTCTGAGGCATAGAGTAATTACATATAGAGAAGCGATTTGACTCAGTAAATTTACGAAGTTTGGTGTGTTGCAGATGGACGTTGCATGTTGGAAGGTATTGCTTTAATAACACCAGATAGAGGCAATGGCTCAAACCAACCAACAAGAAAACTGCAACGACATTTCGTTTTGTGCGTTAAAATTTTTGTGTAAATACACCAAAATGTAAATACTAACAAAAAGTCCAAAATACATTTAAATTTCACAGTTTTTCATCAAAACGACATGAAAACTTTAAGTCAACAATTGTTGTAATTCCACCTGGTGTAAGTCAATTTACGTCAAATAACTCTCTATCGCACCGACCGTACCACGATAAGTTTGAAACGAAACGTCAGATGACAGCTGTATATAACATTACTCTAGGGGCTGAGCCTTGTTGGCATAAACCTGCTACATTAAGTAGCACCAATGAAAGAAGTCTGGGTTGGTTAAATCGAGCGATCTTGCTGGACATGCCAAATCGCCAAAATGGAAGATTACGCAACCAGGAAATGCTTTCTTTACAATATACATTCTGGCTTGTGCTGTGTGTGCGGTTGAACCGTCTTGCTGAAACCACATGTTCACCAATCGCTACTCATCCTATTTCGGCAGTAAGAAGTCGTTTATTATATCTACTTACTTACTTCTATTGACTATTTTATAACCTCATTAGGTCAGACGTCTTACACATATTAATTAAACAAACAAATTTCAACATATTCTTCCAACCGACTCTATCCTTCGCCTTTTCTCGCTAGTTGGTAACACCAAGGACACAGACGGATTCTTCTGTCTGGTCTTTCCAGCGGAGTCTTTGTCGTCCTCTTTTCCTGCTTCCATCGGGTACGTTATCAAAAACCATTCGCGCTAACTCATCTTCATCCATTCTGATAACATGGCATAGCCAACGCAATTGGCCCACTTTGATTCGTCTAGCTATGTCCACGTCAGAATAGAGATTATATAGCTCTGCGTTCCATCGACGTCGGTACGCGCCGTTTTCTCTAACAGGACCATATATTCTACTGAGAATTTTTCTCTCGAAAACTCCCATGTGGTTTTCATCCGCTTGCGATATGACCCAAGTTTCGGAGACATATGTCAAGACAGGTAAAGTGAGAGTCTGATATAGCTAGACTTTTGACCGTCGAGAGAGGGCTTTGTTCCTAAACTGCTTGCTGAGCCCAAAATAGCATATATTTGCAAGCACAATTCTCATATTTATCTCCAGGCTGACGTTGTCCCTGTTCACGGCGAATCCAAGGTAGACAAATTCATCTACCACTTAAAAATTAAATCGGCTATCAAAGTTCAAATGCGGACCAAGTCGAGAGGTTCTCTAGTCGTTGACACCCTCAATTTTGTCTTGCCCTCATTAACAGCAAGACACCAACTTCGCTGATTCCTTTTCGATTCTTGAAAATGCTGCAGTAACCTCTCGCAAATTTTGTCTATGCCATCAGCATACGCCAGCAACATATGGCTTTTCGTGTTAATGTTCTTGTTCGTATTTACTGCAACCTTTCTCATGATTATCTCCATTAAGATGTTGCAGGGATTGCACGAAAGTGTGTCGCCTTGTCTAAGTCCTCGCTTGGTACAGAATGGTTCAGTGAGGTATTTCCCCACTTTCACTGCTGATTTGGTGTTGGTCAGCGTCATTCTACAGAGGCGGATCAGTTTTGGCGGAATACCAAGTCCAGACTTGGCCTACGGTCGAATGAAAGAGATTATTGTCATCCGCAAAAGAGTAGATCCTCAAGAGAGTAGTCTGACCAAGGAGATCGTCAATGAAAATAAGAAAAAGCCGTGCTAAACACTATTAGACCGACGGGTCTCAGATATCATACTCTCCCCAAAATTTTGCTTCAAAAAGTTAATTTTGTAAATTTGGTACGAGCAAGGGAATCGAAATGATGACAGATTTTTCCAGTGCCTAGAAATGGTAACTAAATGGTGTGCCACAACATCCTATGAAGGGATTGAGGAGAGCTTCTCACAATCAGTGAGATGTGCGCTTTCGAGCTTTTACACTCACTGAGTGTGAGATACAGTTTTACACCGGTTTCGAAGGGTATTTTGAAAACCACCGATGGTATCCAAAGAAATTTTCATTTGAAAATTTCGAGTTCTGACTCTTTTGTGGCTAGTGTCCGATATGTGTTTGTTGTTTTTTTACAATTTCAAACACAAATTTCAAATTAGATTGTCTACATAGAAGAACAAAACTAATTCAAGTACACAAAAACACTTTAAGAGGCGAACAGCGCCAAAACAAAACTCGTCGCCGACGCCACCGCCGCCGCTTACACATATCACACATATAGTGGGGAGTTTGCATTGAAACATGGTGCCGCCACCGCCACCGCCAACGACAACATCGATATGCATTCGCATTGTATTCAAATGAATAACATTGTTGAAGCTTTGCATAAAGAAAAACAAACCCACCAACAAAAGGCGCAACACAATGATCAAAACCAACAGCCAACAACAACCACAATAAAATCATACGACGGACATGGAGTCTCATACACACACACACACGCACGCTTACACAAGATATAAAACTAAATCGGAATTGAAACGACTGCAAAGGCACGACAAAACCGATTTGTTGTTTTAGTTGAACACCACTCACACACACACACACACGGACGACATGCAAAACTTCAGTTTGCAAAAACAAACAACAAAAAATAGAAAACAACCGACCAAAAGCAACGAACGACAATAACACATTCATCGTTGTCAATTGGTGCACACAACGAAACATAGGTAGTCATTCCAGAATTATGGCATGTCAAAGCATGACATGGCCGAAGCACAAAACAGAGCACAGCTTCCGTTTCGGGAGAAGTCAATACCGCGTGAGTTGTGATACCGCCAACTGCTGATAAACCGACAGACATTCGTATGTACGAGTATATTCACGCCACCATTCACTTTCGTGTGTATAAAAATACAAAACCGAAATGGCAATAAATTTGCAAATTTAAATAATAAAAACGACAATAAAAAATTGAATCACAATTACACTAAAACTTAATTAAAGCAAGCAACACAAGGCGCGACAACAACAACAATAACACAGCACCAATAACACAACAACAAAACACACATATAAACTTTAAAGCAACACAACAACAAACACACACCTTTTATGGTTTCAGCAGAGAAACAGGATTTTATTTTGATGGATCCCAATAGACTTGTAGAGGAGAGCGCAGCGAAGTTGTATTTAATGTTGATGAATTCTTTGATTAATCCGTTAAAATTCTAGTTAATTAGACTTTTTCTGTTCTGTATTTTATGTTTTTTTCTCTTTTTTTTACTTAAGTACAAAACTTTTATCCACTCAATCACTTGTATTCGCAACACTTTTGTGTAATTCCAATCCCGAAAGGAAGTGACGTTTTTCAAATATCAGCTTTAATTGGTTTTCTCTTTTCTTTCCTATTTTCTTTTTATTTTTTGCTTCTTTTTATCTTGACCAAATTCTTGTTTTTTTTTGTAATATTTTTGCCATTAATGCAAAATATCAAAATTCACTCTCGAATTGTTGTAACACCGATTTGCACTAAACTGTGATTTGTTTTATTTTTCTCATGTATTTAGGTTTTGTTTTCGACAACGCAAGAGTAGTAGCGTATACCCGCTTTTGTTATGCCTGGCGTGTAGACGTAATAACGGTCGCAATCGAACTAAACGAACACGATGCAAAAATTCAAACTAGAAATCGTTACGTTTTCAACACGCACATTGTGTTGGTTAGTGGTTGCGTCTCAACTACAACATTGAGAAAAAGAGAGACAGCGCGAGAGAGATGAAACACAACAAACCCCCATCAACCCATCATCAGACAGAAAATCACAGTAAACGAGAGTCATCATGTAAAATTTTGTAGTTCTCTCCTCCTTCTGCGATATATTAGGGCAAAATATATATTTCTCTCTGGGTGATAAAAATGAGTACAAAGCTCCACTTTGTATTTGTCGGTTTTGCTTTGTGTTGGCTTCTCTCTCCCCAACGAGATAAATGTTGGCAACAACAACAATACCCCACATCTCTAAACACTCATAGCCTGATAAAAAAAAAACATCAGTTCGCCGACTTTCAGAGTTGCCAAGTACAATGGAGATACAATGGTATTAATCTCACGCAAATGGATAAACATATGAGGCATTCAGAAGTTACACCACTTTCCAAAATTAAACAAAACTAAATTTGAAACATATGGTAGGGCCAAACCAAAACAGGACGAGACAACTACAATTAGAATAGTTCGTTCTATAAATAGAACTTTCAGAACTTCTGCATCAGTGCGTGTAGTAGGAATGCAATGTGTAAGTAGCGACAACCAATCACTCTGCACACAATCAATAAATCTCCTCGGTAAGTGACTTGTGTAAATACCTACCGCAGTGGCTTAACGGGCTAGACGCTGCTGAAGATGATGCTTCACAAACGTCGAAACGATCGTCCAGCGAATGTGAGTTCGAATCCCACCCGTGGCATTTACGTTCTTTTCACTAACCGGAGAAAACATGATCTCTTACAGTCTTAAAGGAAATTACAACTTTAAAACTTTTCATTTTAAAAAAAAAATATTTCAAAAAAATATTTATTTCAAAAATAAAATAAATTTACCACTGAGTGGTAAATGAATTGAATATATGTTCTTTCAGTGGCCAATCCGAGTAACTCCACATTATTGAAAATATATTCAAAAATTGTATTAGTTAAGCACCGTATTTAGTTCTTACGAAATTTTCGCAAGAAATTTTGTCATTTATCTCGAAACGGAAAATTTTGTTACCTAGTATTACCACCTATCTTTGATTTACGTTCTAAATATTTCATTTATAACACAGTGCAACACGAAAAAATTACGAGTTTTAAAACCGGTATTAGATACCAATGAAATTCTTTATTCCTGTGAAAGTACGTTCGATGCCATTATGTATGGAACTCGATTTCTTTTGCATGGCCACCACGGGCACGCTTGCAGAAGTCCAGACGCTGAACCCAATTTTCGACGGTTTTCAAGCATAAATCGGCCGATACTGCTGCAATTTCATGTTCGATATTCGTACGAAGTTCATCAATCGTCGCTGGCTTGTTGGCATAGACCATAGACTTGACGTAGCCCCACAGGAAATAATCTAACGGCGTCAAATCGCACGACCGAGGCGGCCAATCGACTGGGCCATTTCGTGAGATAACACGTTCACCAAACTTGGTTTCCAATAAATTGATTGTGGCATTCGCTGTGTGGCTTGTGGCCCCGTCCTGTTGGAACCACATGTCCTCCAAGTCCATATTATCCAATTGGGGCCAAAAATATTCGGTTATCATTGAACGGTAGCGATTCACATTCACAGTAATGTGCCGGTCTTGATCATCACGGAAGAAGTACGGCCCAATGACGCCGCCGGCCCATAAACCGCACCAAACAGTAATTTTTTCGGGATGCAATGATGACTCATGGATTACGTGTGGATTGCTGGATTGGATTGCATTTCTGGAAGCCATTCAGCCAGAAATGAGCCTCATCGCTGAAGATGTTTTGCCGAAGAAAATCCGAATCATTTTCAAGTTGTTGCTCAGCCCAATTCACGAATATACGATTATGGTGGTCAAGCGGCTTCAGTTCTTGCGTCAATTTAATCTTGTAAGGAACTAGGCCAAGATCTTTTCGCAAAATTCCCCACAACGACGTCACAGAGATGCCCAACGCTTGAGAACGACGTGTGAGATACACATTTGGGCTTTCTTGAACTGAAGCCTCAGCGGCAGCAATATTCTCGACACTACGGGCACTTCTTTGTCTCACTGGCACAGGAACATTTTGTACTGTGCCTGTGGATTCAAATTTTTGCACTAGACGCTCAATTGTTGATCTGGTAGGACGATTATGACGACCATAAATTGGACGTAGCGCTCTTAAAGTTGAGGCCACTGACTCCAAATTTCGGTAGTAAATTTTTATAATTTCGACTCTCCATGATAAAATGGCAAACCTTACTGAAGAGAAATGTCAAAAGAGCGGGAAAAAATATGGCGTCGTGTGCTGTTCCTATCGATTTACTTTTGTAGCGTCTCTGTTGAAAACCCCTTTACATATGTTCTTTCAGTGGCCAATCCGAGTAACTCCACATTAATGAAAATACATTCAAAAATTGTATTAAGAGAATGAATGTAGCAAATGTAGTCGCTATTTTTTACATAGTTAAGCACCGTATTTAGTTCTTACGAAATTTTCGCAAGAAATTTTGTCATTGATCTCTAAATGGAAAATTTTGTTACGGAGAATTACCACCTGTCTTTGATTTACGTTGTAAATATTTCATTTATAACACAGTGCAACTCGAACAAATATAACCATATACGGACACCACTACGTGATAAGATACCAAAAAAAAGACCCGTGTTTCCTAGTTTTGCTAAAGTCATGCACCTTTCATTTATGGGCCCCCAAAGATTTGGGGCCCCTGTGTCATTTTTGCAAAAAAGTGATCTTTTTTTCATATTTCGTAATCCGTTCGGAATTTTGATTTACTCTCTGAGGGAAAGTTGTAGCTCTTTTCATAAAGAATAAAGAATAAATTGTAAATAAAGAACAATTGTGAACATATAAAATCAAAAACACTTCATATTCCAAGGTCAAAATCGCAAAAACTTTAAAAAATTCAATTTTCCCCTGTTCAGGTCCATAGGTAGGAAACTGTTCAAAGTTCAAGAAAACAATCAACTATAAAAATGTACCTTAGATCTCAATAATCAACTTTCTAGAACATATGAACTTACTAGTAAAGATTGTTAACACTGTTTACTTCCTCATTGAGATACTATGCTATCTCACCGACCGCAGCATAGCATCTCAATGTTGAAGTACAGAAAAAAACAAATGAAATTAAAAAATTTTCGGGAAATTTTTCACTTTTGCTCGTATCTAAAGGGTGCTAAGAATCATTCCTCGGAAGTCCATATGTTTTAGAAAGTTGTTTATTGAAATTTTAGGTACATAAATTTTTGTAGTTTTGAACGGTTTGCGATTTTGACCTTGAAGATGAGGTTTTTTCTCAAAATGTTCACAATTTTTATTCTTTATGACAAGAGCTACAACTTTTCCTCAGAGAGTAAAGCAAAATTCCGAACAGTTTGCAAGATATGAGCCTGACAAAATGGTCACTTTTTGCAAAAATGACACCGAGACCCCAAATCTTTGGGAGCCCATAAAAAAAGTGCATGACTTTGGGCAAAAATGGGAAACACGGGTCTTTTTTTGTCTTTTATTACGTAGTATAAGGTCTTGTCAAGCGTACGAGTATTATGTGAAAGACTAAAGCCAATTATTGAAAACCTGACTGGACCTTATCAGTGTGGTTGTAGACCAGGCAAGTCCACGACTGATCCAATATTCACGCTACGCCAAATCCTGGAAAAGACCCACGGAAAGCAAATCGATATATGCCACCTTTTTGTCGATTACAAAGCTGCTTTCGATAGCCCCATACGGGGAAAACTGTACGAATCTATGTTTGAACTTGGGATTCCGACAAAACTGATCCGTCTCTGTAGAATGACGCGGACCAACACCAAATCAGCAGTGAAAGTGGGGAAAGACCTCACTGAACCATTCTGTACCAAGTGAGGACTTAGACAAGGCGACACACTTTCGTGCAATCTCTTCAACATCTTAATGGTGATAATAATGAGTAAGGCTGCAGTATATACGAACAAGAACATTAACACGAAAAGTCATATGTTGCTGGCGTATGCTGACGACATAGACATCATTGGGCGAAATTTTCGAGAGGTTACTGCAGTATTTTCAAGAATCGAAAAGGAATCAGCGAAGGTGGGTCTTGCTGTTAATGAGGGCGAGACAAAATTGACGGTGTCAACGACTAGAGAAACCTGTCTACTTGGTCCGCACTTGAACGTTGACAACCGATTTAATTTTGAAGTGATAGATGGATTTGTCTACCTTGGATCCGCCGTGAACAAGGACAACAACGTTAGCCTGGAGTTAATAGGAGAATTGTGCTAGCAAATATATGCTATTTTGGGCTCAGCAAGCAGTTTAGGAACAAAGCCCTCTCTCGACGGACAAAAGTCCAGCTATATCAGATTCTCATTTTACCTGTCTTGACATATGGCTCCGAAACTTGGGTCATATCGCAAGCGGATGAAAAACACCTGGGAGTTTTCGAGAGAATAATTCTCCGTAAAATATATGGTCTTTTAGGGAAAACGGCGAGTACCGACGTCGTTGGAACCAGGACGTGGACATAGCTAGACGAATCAAAGTGGGCCAATTGTGTTGGCCAGGCCATGTTATCAGAATGGATGAAGATGAGCCAGCGCGAAAGATTTTTGATAACGTACCCAATGGAAGCAGGAAAAGAGGACGACCGAGACTCCGCTGGAAAGACCAGGCAGAAGAATCCCTCCGTATCCTTCCAGTTGGAAGAATCTGTTGAAATTTGTTTGTTTAATTAATATGTGTAAGACGTCTGACGTCTCATGAGGTTGTAAAATAGTCAATAAAAGTAAAGTATCACGTAGTGGTGTTCGTATATGGTTATATTTCCATGACTTAAAAAATTACACACAGTGTAATTCCTCTACGCACTCCATTTCATTTTTAACGCATGTGGTGTTACTTTTGGTTGTTAAAATTAGCGATATGTCAAAATTCCGGTCCCAAACAATGATTTTTGCGTCGATCATCACTTCACACCTGAGACAAAGGAACAGTCATAGCAGTGGACTGGAATGGGAGAATTGTGCGCAAAGAAGGCAAAGACGATTCCATCTGTATTCAAGGTCATGGCGTCTGTTTTTTTTTTTTTTGTTTATTATTCTAACGGGATAAGTTTTATTGATTATCTTCAGAAAGAAACCACCCCCGAATTTATTGCAGTGTTTAAGTGATGACATTGTGGAAAAACAGCAGCATTTGGCGAAAAAGAAACGGTTGTTTCATCAAGACAAAGCTCTAATTCACAGCTTCACTATGGCGACGGCCATAATTAATAAATTAAAGCTCGAATTGCTTCATCACGCATCTTATTCGTCAGATTTAGCTCCCTCGGACTATTTTCTATTTCCAAATTTGAAAAAATGATTCGGTGGTAAAAGATTTGCCAACAATGAAGAGGTGGAGTCTGCGGTTGATGGCTGTTTTAAGGAGTTTGACAGTTCTTAATATAAACAGAGTATCGAAGCTATTGAATATCGCTGGAAAAAGTGTATCTTACTAAAAGGAGATTGTGTTGAAAAATAAAGGACTTTGATCTTCTTTGGTAGGTATCTATAGCAAAAGTTAAAGATGTAAGATGTGTAACAATTCTCACTTACTTGAGATTTGTTTATCCCTATAATGTATGATGATATACCTAAACACTTGTGAAGAACGGAGCTGATTATATGCCTTGTTGGGCATTGAAATAGCTATATTCCCAACCATCCACGATAATAATCAATTTCACATTATTTCTTTAATAATACATTCTATGAAAATTTACTTTTTGTTATAAAAGAAATTGATCTTAAACCGGAAAAATTATTAAATAAAATAAAGATCGAATAATAAAACTAAAATGGAAGATGTAACAAATAGTTTGACAAATACCCGTACTGATAGCTTTCTGTAAGTTCTATGATCACATCTAACTTGTTTAAGAAGCTATATTTTTGGAACGAAGTTCCTTATCGCACGTTGGGGAATGGGGTGCTAAATGAAAAAAAAAATTAAACAACTCTTTTTAACACTATTATGCTACAACCCAGTATTATCACCAATATTGGGTAATTTTTCATTGGTTTGTGTCTAGACTAACATATCGTGGGAAATTTCTTGTTTGATGGGAAGTTTTCTAGGTGGAGCCTGTAACCAATATTTATTATATATTGTAGTTTTGATACCGATAAAGAGTAAATTTAGAAAAGCCGAAGTGAAAGAAGTTTAAGAAAAGAACATTTTCTTAAATAAAGGGTTTTTCAACAGAGACGCTACAAACGTAAATCGATAGAGACAGCAAACGACGCCATATTTTTTCCCGCTCTTTTGACATTTCTCTTCAGTAAGGTTTGCCATTTCATCATGGAAAGATATTCGACCAACAACGAGTCGAAAGTATTAAAATTTACTACCGAAATTTGGAGTCAGCGGCCTCAACTTTAAGAGCGCTACGTCCAATTTATGGTCTTCAGCAATGAGGCTTATTTCTGGCTGAATGGCTTCGTCAATAAGCAAAATATTCGTTATTGGTCAGACAGCAATCCACACGTAATCTATGAGTCATCATTGCATCCCGAAAAAATTACGGTTTGGTGCGGTTTATGGGCCGGCGGCGTCACTGGGCCGTACTTCTTCCGTGATGATCAAGACAGGCACATTACTGTGAATGCGAATCGCTACCGTTCAATGATAAACGAATATTTTTGGCCCCAATTGGATAATATGGACTTGGAGGACATGTGGTTCCAACAGGACGGCGCCACAAGCCACACAGCGAATGCCACAATCAATTTATAGGAAACCAAGTTTGGTGAACGTGTTATCTCACGAAATGGCCCAGTCGATTGGCCGCCTCGGTCGTGCGATTTGACGCCGTTAGATTATTTCCTGTGGGGCTACGTCAAGTCTATGGTCTACGCCAACAAGCCAGCGACGCTTGATGAACTTCGTACGAATATCGAATGTGAAATTGCAGCAGTATCGGCCGATTTATGTTCGAAAATTGGGTTCAGCGTCTGGACTTCTGCAAGCGTGCCCGTGGTGGCCATGCAAAAGAAATCGTGTTCCATACATAATGGCATCGAACGTACTTCCACAGGAATAAAGAATTTCATTGGTATCTAAAACGAGTTTTGTTTTATTTAAAAAAACTTTTGTAGCGCTCTTATTGAAAACCCCGTTACTTATAAGTGCTTTTTCTTAAAAAAAGTAATTTTTTTATAAGAAAAAAACCTAGTCATATTCTTAAACAAACTAACTTTTCTTAAAAAAATACCTTATCATAAAGAAGTACCTTTGCTTAAAAAAAGTACATTTCGTTAAAAAAAAGTACCTTTGCTTAAAAAAAAGTAAATTTCCTTACAAAAAGTACCTTTTCTTAAAACCACTAATTTTTTTTAAATAAGTACATTTTCTTACAATAAATTGGCTTTTCTTAAAAAACTACCCTTTCTTGAAAGAGTCCTTTTTGTGAAACAAAATATCTTTTCTTGAGATAAGTACCTACTCTTAAAAATGTACCTATTCTTGAAAAAAGAACCAATTCTAAAAAATGTTCCCATTTCTTAAAAATATAAAATTTACTTCAAAAAATACTTTCTCTTAAAAAGAATACCTTTTCTGACAAAACTTCCTTTTCTTAAAAGTACCTTGTCTTAAAAGTATCTGAAATTCGTCTATAGCTCATTGTCTTTGAAATTCTATCATGTATCAAACTTGCAGGTTGGATGTCGATCAGTTGAGTCATCGAACCCCGGTGAATGAATGTATAGAGGTATTGGCGGATTCTTTGAAGTTATGATTTTGTGCGATTTGTATAAGGTTTTCAATCGGTACTCCACATATTGGCCTTGATTGTAATGTGATCTGGTGACCACAACACAAGCGAAGAATATATCAAGCAATGTTAGTACTATGACATGCATTTACAAAAGTAGAAAACAGTTTTGCCCATTGTAAATAATGTTCTCACAAGGGAAATGTGTAAAAGACTAAAGCTAATTATTGCAAACCTGATTGAGCCTTACAAGTAGGACTTTAGACCTGAAAACTCCATAGCTAACCAATACGCAGAATCCTAGCGAAACCACACAAAAAAACAAATCTGTACCTATTTTGATTATAAGGCTGCCTTCGATAGCCCGATACAGCTAAACCTTTAGGAAGCTAAGTATGAACTTGGTATCGCCGCTAAACTGACAACGGCTCTGCAGAAAAACACTGACGGACACTAAATCTAAAGTGAAGTTCGGTAAAGATCTTTGCAAACCATTTCTCACCAGTCGAGGCCTTAGACCAGTGAACGAAGCCGACACCAAATAGTTGGCGGCGGCGGCGCGATGTTTTAGGACTAATCAGCGGCGGCGATGATGAATGTTAACCAACGGCGACTACGTCTATGAAGTAAATACGAAAATTCTTTACGTATCTATTCCTGTACTAAAATAAACTTATTATATTAGGGATTTTTAGAAAAAATTACAAGTTTTTTTTAAAAAAGTTTTGAATTCGTTTATAGAAAAGATACGAAGTTTTCTACAGACACATTTCGAAATTTTCTATAGAAAAGTTGTTCTATCAAAATATTGAAAAATATTTTAAAGAAAACTTTTGACTTTTCCTATAGAAAAGTTTAAAATCTTTCTAGAAAAGCTTTGAATTTGAATTTGAAATTTCTAACAAAAAAAAATACAAAAAAACTACAAAAAAATAAGAAATTTTCTATTTAAAACAATAAGAAATTTTCGATAAAAAACTTTAGACTTCCTACTGAATTTTTATACATATTTATATTTATATTTTTATATTCCAGAAATGTTTTGAGTTATTCTATATATATATATTTTATATATGTATATATATATTTCTGTGGTCACAAACAATAACAGCCTAACTCGAGTTAGGACAAAATTGAAAACTAATTTTTGAGAAGTCAGCGTGCTCAAATAAGCAACTCTTTTTTTGTTAAAAAGTAAGTAAAAGAATTCTTTCCCTTGTTATCTGTAACAAAGTTATCACAAAAACTCCGACACCTGATTTCCAGTAAAGATATTAAACTTTAAACTGCTCTCCCTGAAAAATTTTAGAATCGACTTAGGCTGTTATTGTTTGTGACCACAGATTTATATATATAAAGTTACGACATTTTCTATAGTAAAGTTACGATATTTTCTATGGAAAATATCAAGACTTTTCTATACAAAAATTACGCAACTTTCCATAGAAAAGTTACTAAATTTTCTAACGAAAAGTTACGAAATTTTCTAAAAAAAAAAGTTACGAAATTTTCTACAAAAAAGTTACGATATTTTCTACAGAAATATTAAATTCTCTATAAAAATATGTGGAAATTTTCTATTGAAAACTTTAGACTCTACCTATAAAATAGTTTAGAATCTTTCTATAAAAAAATTGCCAAGTTTTTTATAAAACCCTCTACTCTTCCTATAGAAAAGTTTACAAGTTTTCCCATATAAAACTATAGGCTCTTTCTGTAAAAAAGTATAGAAGTTTTATATTGAAAAGTTTAAGATCTAGTTCAGAATATATAGAAAAGTTTAGAAGTTTTGTTACAGACATTTTTAGACTTCCTATATAAAGTTACTTTTCAGTGGTTTAAGACTTTTCTGCCTCCCATGTGTAAATGACGAAAATGCTTCCATCATTCGGCTCACACCCCATGTCCCAATTTGCGCATAGCCCTTGGCCAACTCCCTCTGCCTGATTAATTTCTGGAAGTATGCCAGATCCTTCTCCATCCCGAAGGGCTGCTCCTCTAAATCGAAAGATTCGTTTACTCCATCATCCTTGTCGCTAGCGAAAGAAATATTTGCTTTTGCGTTTTTTACTTTTTGACTATTTTTACTTTCACACTATTACAAATTTTTAGCTAGTGCCGCTGAATAAAGTAACGGAACTTTATAAATGGGGTTTTCAGTGCTCTGACAATCTGATTTACAAGCACTTTGGTAAACGAGTACTCTCCCTCAAAATTCTGGATTTGCCAAAATATTTTGTCGGCGTAGCCAAAAAAACGGCGGCTTCGTATGAACCGGCGCATATTTGAAGCCGATGCGAGTCACATATCAGCGGCGACATGAGCTATAACAAATCATCGGCGGCAGCTACGCAACGGCTCGTTTTCGGTCGACTTACTTCTCTGCCTCAGGCAGGGCGACATCTTGACGCACGATCTCATCAACATCATAATTTAGATCATAATGAGAAAAGCTGAATTTAATACTCATAAAATCAACAATAGGAAAAGTGGAGCAAATTCTTTTAGCAGCAAAATTGGATTTATTTCGTTTTTTTTTGCCTGGTAGAGCATTAAACGCGTATTTAAAAAAAAGAAAAAAGTTTGCGGAAGTCCATATTTGCCGAAATATAGGTCCCCAAAGCTTGAATGTATACTCGCTCATAACTCTGCCATTTATTATCCGAACTTGATGAAATAAATGTCATAAATCGTTAAATTTATATTCCAACTAGTCCAGGCTCTAGGCTCCGGCAGGGGGATCAAATTCCCTCTGAAGCTTAAGTCGATGTGTGATATTTTTATTTTGGTGTGTAAAAACTACAACAAAGGATAACAACAACAACAACAACGACAACAACAGCAAAAACAAGACCAAGTTGATTAAACCAAAAAAAGTGAGATAGAAAAATATTTTTTAAATGAGCCCTCAATGGGTTAATAAAAGGATATAGAGTTTCACAAGGGCTTTGTAATGAAACATATTTCAAGCAGATCCGATGATAAATACCTAAGATATGACCAATTATATACTCAAGCTTTAAAGGCCTCTATCTCAAGAAGTTGGACCTAGCGCAAAAAGAAAAACTTATTTTTCAACTCAGCGCAAAAGCCTTTACCGTTGGTTAAATTTTGGTGCAGATCTGATTTTGCTGCTAAAATAGTTTTATGCCTCAGCATCGTTTGATTCAATTTAATCTACTTGTAAATACAGTCCGTCTAACTTTATTACCTTGTGCCTGCTTTTTGTCAATACCTATTTTCCAGTAATTTAGTTGAAAGTTTATAATGCTGGTAACCCTGTTCATGTGTATTTCTTTGATTTCTGTTATATCCCCCACACACACACACACACACAAACTCACTCACGCCAAACAAAACAATGCGGTCTTGTATTGTTTTTGTACAATTTCGCCGCCTAAGCATGTTTGTTGTTGTTTCTGGATATCATTATTTTTATATCCATTTATGTATATTTTCTTGTGTTTCTGTTCCTACACAAGCACTTTCTGCTCTGCATGCCCAAGAATATCCAACAAAGAATAAGAAAATTTACCCAAAAACACTCACACACCCAAAAACAATTGAATGGATACAACCAAACCACTTCATGTAAATCTCATCAGCATCTCTGGGGGTAATCTCAATAAACCCACGGAACTCACGTACGAAAAACATGAATTAAAGAATCTCACCAGCACTTCAATTGGTCTCCCCAAATTAAACGTCCACAAACACTTGAAATACTTTTATGTTTATTGTTTTAACTTTCGGCAGTGTCACTGTTTTCCGTGTACAATAAAAAACTTAAATCACTTGAAAGCACTGAATCCACCACCAACGTTTTCTTTACTGTCCAAAACTTAGCTTCTTTACTAACAGCGTGATACCACAATGAGAACAAATTGCAACTGATGAATTCACTTGGATACCAACTACTCCATACATACGATTGCTCTCTTTGTGAGGGGCACTACAGTTGTAACAATACGATATTCATACATTTTGCCAACTTCTTGGTCTCGCTCATTCGTTTCGTTTATTTGTGTGCCTTGCATTTCGCAAACAAAACACAACTGAGAGAGTGAGAGATACCGCCATTTAATTCATCACCCACATGTGAGAGAATGAGAGTGTACAGGAAACGCAAATAAAATCAACTCGCAGCTTCGTCATCTCTCACTGTTCATAGCCGAAATGTATGCACGTATGTATGCATGTATGTATGCAAATGTTTTGTTTGTTTACGGCGAATTCGCTCAAAAGACGCTTTTTCACTAGTCGGTGGTTAGAAAGAGATGCATGCAGTTTTGGTTTCCGATATTTGTACAGAGCTTACTCTTTCTGTCAAACTTGAGTAACATTTCCGCCTGATTATTTATTGTTATTCTTTAAGGTTGGTTTTGTTGTGATGTTGGGTACAATTGTAAGAACAGAGTTGTTAAAAACTTGGTTGAATTTTGTAGAAAAGTAAAAAATATTGATAATTTTAAAATTTCTTTTTTATACAAAATATTTTGAGAAATTGTAAAATAATTAAACATAAACAAATGTTGGCAACTGTAAGTGTCCAGAGGGAAATCTTAAAACAGTTTAGTAGTTTTGGTTGCACACCTTTTTATTAAAAGAAAACCAAGGATACTAAAATATAATTTATGTAAAACTTTACTATAGCGACACATACATAACTTTTTTAAAAGTGCAATCCTTTCATTGTTAAAACCTGTACTAAACTGAAATTGTATCAAAAAATCACATGAGGGCCGTCGGTGTTACAATGGGTAGTGTACGCGCCTCTTGTACATGAGATTCTGGGTTCGATCCCTGCTCTGACCACCTTAAAAATTTCTTTCGGCGGCGGTCACCTCGCATAGTGACGGCGACACTATCGAGCATTTAGCCATGAAAAAGCTTCTCAAAATACCGTTCGGATTCGGTGTAAAAACTGTAAGTCCCAATCAGTGAGTGAAAAATTAGAAAGCGCACAGCTTACTGGTTGTGAGAAGCTCTCCCCAATCCCTTCATGGGATGTAATGGGAAACGGTTTTTTTTGTCAGGGGACAACCGGTTGGAACGAAGTTCCTTTCGCTATACTATATTTTGTTCTAGTCAGCTCCAACACGCCTAAGACGCCAGTTGAACAATACGATAATATAAATGTTTCTTTAAGAAAATATACTTTTTGTAAAATGATAAACTTTTTTAAGAAATTGTTTTTCTATAGAATGTATTTTTCTTTTTTATAAGTATTTAAAGAGAGGTACTTCTTTTATTAAAAGGGAATGTTTTTTAAAGAAAATGTTCTATTTTTAAGAAGAAGTACTTGGTGGAAGAAAAAGTCATAAGAGTATGAATTTTTTTTTACAAAGAAGTACTTTTTTAAGAGCAGCTACTTTTTAAAGAAGTGGTACTCTTTTTAGGAAAGGTTATTTTTTTAGAAAATTTATTTATTTTGAGAAAGCCTACTTATCTCAAGAAAAGAAAAGGTATTATTTTATTTTTAAGAAAAATGACTTTTAAGAAAATGTACTTTTAAGAAAAGGTACTTTTAAGAAACGGTACTTTAAAAAATGTACCTTTAAGAAAAGGTACTTTTAAGAAAATGAATTTTTGTAAGAAATGGTTTTTTTAAGAGAAGGTTTTTTTTGAAGATAAGGGTTTTTTCTTAAAAATGGAATTTTTTTTTAGAATTGATCCTCTTTTCAAGAATAGGACATTATTATCTCAAGAAAAGTTTCGCAAAAAATGTACTCTAAAGAAAATTTAGTTTTTTAAGAAAATGCAATTTGTTGTAAGAAAATGTACTTTTTTAAGAATAGGTACTTATTTTAAAATAAATTACTGTTAAAGGTACTTTTTGTCAGAAAATTTACTTTTTTTAAGCAAAGGTACTTCTGTAAGATAATGTATTTTTTTAAGAATAGGTACTTTGTTTTCTTAAACTTCTTTCACGTTTGCTTTTCCAAATGTACTTTTTATTGCGTTCAAAACTACAATATATACTAAATATTGACTACAGGCTCCACCTAGAAAACTTCCCATTAAACAAGAAATTTCCCAACATATGTGAGACATCTAGTTAGTCTAGACACAAACCAATGCAAAAGTAAACAATAAAACAAAAGTTTTTTTTTCATTTAGCCTCCATCCCGCAACGTTCCAAAAAAATCAATTAGTGTTCGAACTCACGGGCGATGTGTTAACAACTTTTTGTTACACGGTACCTATTCGATCTCTATGAACACATTAGTAAATGCTACATTGGAAAATAAAAAAAGAATACTTTTTGTGCTAAAGGCTCTTTTGCTATAGCACTTTCTTTTTTCTTACAACTGCTTTAAAATTAGATGTAATATTGCTAAAATGTTATTTGTTTTGTCAGAAACAGAGCGATGATGCCTTCTTGTTTGAATGCTGGCATACAGCCATAGTAAAAATACCAAGTAGTTGCAGTAGATACAAGAACAATTGTGGGCAAGATCAACAGGCATTTTGTTTTTGTATAGGCTCTCCTCATATCAAAGTCAACACATACATACGTATACCAACAAATAAATGTAAACAGAATAGTACAAAAACAAAACCTTTGAATCTGACTTAAGCGGCTAACTAAACCACGAGAAAAAAATTTAAATCAGCTGTCTACCGAGTTTACCTTCTCATTCTACCATGCATAAAATTGACTAAAATGCAATATTTAGCTCACTGAAGTAATTGTTTTTGTTTTGTCATAAATAGAGCGACGACAAAAAGTATTGAATAGTATAGAGAACTTATTGCACTCTTTTTCCGCTCTCATATAGAGAGTCCGAGTAAAAGGCCATAAACGAGTCTTATTCTCTTTATAGTATATTTCAATATAAATGCACCATTTCGACAATGTTATTACATAAAACAATACAAAAAGCATAAATGTTTCAAAAGGCGTCAATGTTTCACATCAAAATTATTAAAGGACCAAGTTATGACAAAAAGAGAGTAATACGTTTTGAATCATGTGCTTTTGGGTCATACAATTCGTTCCATGAGTTCTCAATACTATTCATTACTCTTTGGTGACGACGACCTGCTTATTTGTTCGCTGCAGCTACATCAATACCATCATACTTATTTTCAGGGAGAGATTATTGTTGTACAATAACCACGTATGTGCTGCTAACGCTGTGTTGTTTGCATTTGTTCACTTTGATAGATTGTACTACCCGTGCCTATAGATGCTAAAAAATTTTAACAGCAGTGAAAACAATTTAATCGTGTACAACTAAATACAATATTATTTTTCCCAACTTTCAAACAAATTCCAGAAAAGAACGTCAAATATATGCGTCGCTGAGAGAAAAAAATTAGCTGAAGTCGCCAGACGCTCTCTCTTCCATTTCGTTTAAACGCTAGAGATTTTGTTGTCGTCGAAGCGAGGCTGGTTATAACCATCTGATTTACCTAGAACATATTTTATGAATATTTCGTCTTCGCACCTCATTTTAAGCCTCTAATTCAGTTCTTCTGAAATTTTCATTGTCATAAGAAGTATAAGTATGTATACAAAAAATAACGAAAATTTCGCGCTCTTTTCATTTGCTTGCTCCCTCAGAAGTCTGCGAAAATTTCGTAAGTAAAAAAATTGCAGAGTTGTTACGCCAAAGTTATTTTGATCATTGTTTGGGACGGGAATTTTGACATTTCGATCATTTTAAAAACAAAAAGTAACACCACATGCGATAAAAAGAAAATGGAGTGTAAAGAGCAACTATTAAATAAAAGCAACTAAATAATAAAATATTGTTACGAATTTCCTTATTCGTCCTTTTTGCGTTGTTTTATTCCCAATAATAAAACAAGGTTCGTTTTAAATTACGATAGTTTCAACGGTTTAACTTCCTTTTATTTTTCTTATATAGTACAACTGTTTACTTTATTTATGACACTTTAACAAAGTCTTATATTTTACTATCAAATCGCGTTGCTTACTTTACGGCGGTTAATCACAAAACTGAACTCTCCACTCCAAAAACCTCCGCTATTTATACCAACTAACCATACTCAAATGAAGGTAGATCTAGCGAATTCAAGAACCTTCTAGACATTGTTGTCGTTGCTTATCTTTGTAGAACAATCTCGAATGGCGGAGAGTTATCTTTACTGAGGTGAATTCATGCTACTGGTTTAGCGAGCTGGTACGTTGTAACAATGCATACTTTCAGGCGCCGCACTAACCGCCTGTTATTTACATACTGTTAGTAGAGTCATTAACAGCACGCAAAAGCTTTTACTTATTCGTAACAATGTATTCAAGGTAAATCAAAAATACATGGTACCTCTCTGTAACAAAATTTTCGTTTTAGAAATAAATGACAAAATTTCGCAAGAACTGTATTCTTTACGATTTAAGCTGGGTACTAAGATCAAAGTTTCAAGTGAAATTTTACAAATCTCCATAAAAAAATGCTAAATGTTGATAAATGATAAATGTTGGAGTTCTCATTCAATTTGAGAAAAATTTTATTTTTCTGAGTTAACAAAATGTTAGGAAGATAGTAAAGCTGGTAGTCAACCTTAATTTATTTGTGGCCAATAATGCTACGAAAAAATATGAGTGGTAAAAACTATTTCACGCGAACGAACTTAGTACCAGGCCCTTACTCTTAAGTCATATGGAATTAGCATAGAGTAAATTAGAATAGAGTATTTTATTCTCTCATCTGACGTTTCATTCCAAACTCTTCGTCATAGGTTTAACTTATACCAGGTGGAGTTACAGGAACTGTTGACTTAACTTTTTCATTTCGTTTTTGTATAGAATTGTGGAATTTAAATGCATTTTGCACTTTTTTGTTGAATTTTATCTTTGGTATACATTAGGATTGTATATAACACAAATATTTTGCCACAAAAACACGAAATACCGTTGATGTTGTTTTGTTGGACATTTTGTTATAATGCCTCTATCCCATGCTGTCCAACACCCAATGTTCACTTGCAACCAAAGCTATGAATTTAAAAATATTGAGAGAATAAACTACTCTATTCTAATTCCTCTATGGGTATTACTTTTGTTTGTCAAAATTATCGAAATGTAAAAAATTTCGCTTACAAACAATTAAGCCCTGTATTCAGTCCTTTGAATTTTTCGTGTATATATAATAACAAAAATGTCGTGAACCGAAAATTAAGCTCACTTTTCATTTGCTTGGTACTCAGATCTTTGCAAAAATTTCGCAAGCAATATCAATTACAGGGTTGTTGTGCCAAAGTTAGTTCGTACGAAAATAATTGTTTGTTAAAGCCCCGTATTCAGTTCTTGCCCCAAAAAAAGAAAAAGACGATGACCTCAAGGACATATTCTATGAGGAAAGAGGAAACATACGACCGCTGCCTTGGCCATGACATTAAGGTAGGGAAAATGTCTGTGAACCTACCATCGGTGTATTCACGCGATCACATCCAACAACGGAATGAGACTGATTTTGTTGCGGTGAAAAACATGATTGTGCGTAGTTCAAGATTCCAACATAAAGACATCCATAAGGCTACTTGGACTTCCCCTGATCAACAGACGAACACCTTATTGATCACCTGATAATTGATGGAAGGCACTCTACTTGTGTAATGGGCGTACGTGTGATTCGAGGAGCTAATATCGATTCGGATCACTACCGGTTTGCAGCAAAGGTTCGCTCGAATTTAAGAAAATCGAAAGTCGTTCAAAGCAAGACATGTAGAACGCTGGGCATCGGAAAGCTGCAATTACCGGAGACAGCCACGGCATATGCAGAGAAGCTCACTCGGAAACTGACGCAGAACGAACCCCACCCTATGATTCTGAAGTGCAGTGGAAGTATATTTCCCACTCTATGACCGTCGGTGGTGCAATGGGTAGTGTGCGCGCCTCTTGTACAGGAGATCCTGGGTTCGATCCCTGCTCCAACCACCTTAAAATTTCTTTCGATGACTGTCACCTCGCTTAGTGACGGCGACACTATCGAGTATATAGCCATGAAAAAGCTTCTCAAAATACCGTTCGGAATCGGTGTAAAACTGTAGGTCCCAATCAGAGAGTGAAAACTGGAAAGCGCACAGCTCAGTGATTGTGAGAAGTTCTCCCCGGTCCCTTCATGGGATGTAATGGGAAACCATTTATTTTTTTATGATAACTGCTGCAGAGACTGTACTTGGTTATGAAAAACCGCTTAAATACAAACCGTGGTAGGATGAAGATTGTCGCATGCCAAGTGATGAAAACCACGCTGCACGTATGGTAATACTTCAGTCATATGCAACGCGATCCGCATCAGAGCGGTATAGGAAGAAGAGGAGGGAGGAATCTCATTTGTTTCAGAAAACAAAATGGTTGCGGAGAAACCGCGAGAGTGAACAAATTGAATCTTACAGAAGGCCCGTAAATTCTATCGAAAAGTAACAAGTCAAATCAACGACCATGGATCAGGGCCCCCTTTTATAGATATATGGACAGGAATCTTGTCGCAGATGTGCAGAGTATGTTGGGACTACCGAGAGATTACTTCTCTGCTTTACTTATCCCAGAAGACTTCAACATAAATGAGGGTGTTGATCATATAGATGATGATGGCGTCGACTGCCACCCTCCTAGTCAAGGCGAAGATACAACTGTAATTTCCAGGCAAAATAAGTACATGCATCCTAACCATTGGAGTCTTAGCATACAGTGTCCTATTTTCGAAAAAAAAGCGACCCGAATATATGTGCAAACTATCGTGGAATAAGCCTTTCATCCATCGCATGAAAGGTCCTCTCGAGCGTAATGTGCGAAAGAGTAAACCCGTTTATTGCAGACCCGATCGAAACTTATTAGTGTGGCATTAGGCCTGGAAAGTCAACTATCGACCAGATATTCACATTACAACAAATGCCGGAGAAAGCACACGAAAAAAATTCGACACCTTCTACCTCTTTGTAGATTAAAAGGCTACCTTCGATACCCGTATATGGGTGAAAACAGTACAAAGCTATGACGGAGCTTGTTATTCCTGCTAAGCTGACACGCCTTTGAAGAAAGACACTGACCGACACGAATTCCTCAGTAAAGATTGGTAAAGATCGAGGCCTCAGGCAGGGCGACACCCTAACACGCGATCTCTTCAGCATTTTAATTGAGATCATCGTGAGAAAAGCTGCGGTGAATATGAATAAATCTATCAACAGCAAAATTCACCTGCTGCTCGCGTATGCTGATGATTTAGACATCATTGGACGAAATCTGCTAGAAATTACTGCAGCATTTTCGAGAATTGAGAAGGAATCAGCAAAAGTGGGCTTGGCAGTAAACGAGGACAAACCAAAGTTAATGGTCTCGATAAGCAGAACATCCACCCGATTGGATGAAAGGGTGACGGTGACACTATCGTAACTAAATACAAAAAGCTTCTCAAAATACAGTTTGGAACAAATTAAATTCGATTGAAGCAACCTCAGGCAGGTTGTGACAATGTCTAGTTCGGATGAGATGGCATCTAATGTGGTTGCGACAATTTCTAAATGCAGTTAAGGATCATTCGGTTATTTTTTATTATGTCGCCTAGGATTTTCATTGGACCCATATTGCGAAATTGAGGGTAATAGGGAAAATAATAGGTAGTTACCCACGACGATGGGGAATTACCCATCACGATTACGCATTACACTGGGAAAACTAATGGGTAGTTTTACCCTATCATTTAGAAAAGTTATAGGGGTTAATTTCATGGGCAACCAAGGAATCTATGTTACCACCACGCATAGGTGCACGCTGAAAAATCTATATTTTTTTCTTGTTTGGATGCAAATATAAAGTGCGTTTGGAGCTTGTCGCAAATATAACATACTTGTGTCCAAAAATGTTGTGTTTGCTATTCAATATTACATGTTGGAGACACAATGATTACTATGGTAGAATATATGTGTTTGAGACCCACATATATTTATGTTTGTGATACAAATACGATAGCAAGAGAATAAAAGAGGGACAACGAGAGAGTCTATCTTGTAAATGTGTATCAGTATTTTTGCATTATTCTCTCAGTCAGTAAGTCATAAATATTCCTGAATGTGCGTGTAAATTGCAGATGAAGTGTTTCTTATTTTGTCTGATGTATTGCGTTTCAGTTTCAAGTATTCATTTATCAATCATTATATTCATGTACGTGCTACCAAAGTGAGAAACAATATTGGGGAAAGAAACTGGAAAGGGCAACAACGTTAAGCCCTTTGTCTGTCCGAGCCTTTACTGAGAGAATCGGAACGGCGAAACATTTGTTAAATAAACGCTTGGCTTGTATGAACTACATTTGCATATAAATGTATTCTTTGTGTACCAACGCATAGTGATAACCAACGCATAGCTGAAACCTTCCGAAAACAAAAACGTGACAGGCAACAAAGAAAGGAGAAGCAAGAGAGCAGCAGATTCTCATTTCATGAAAAAAATTAATGCATTCAATGTAAATGAATCTAAAAAAGGCCGTTTTAAATCAATTATTTTTTTTTTAATTATTTACAAATGTGAATTTATATTGTTAAAATTATGTAATTATAATAAATAATACATACATATATATTGAAATCGAAGAATAATTCGTTTCTAAATATTATAATATTTGGGAAGAAATTCGCATATGTTTCCACGTAAGTATATATATGTAGGTTTGGGGGAAACATTCGAATGCTTCCACGTAAGTATATGGATGTTTGGGATGAAGAACTTATATATTTCGACGTAAAAGCATGCATGTTTGTCAGTAAACATGATACTGTTTGCATTTAAATACAAGTAAGTTTGGGACTTGCAAACATATGAATGTTTAAAGTGTGTTCCAAACATACACATGGTTCCTGCAGAATATGTTTGGGAAAATATGTTAGAGAGACCGTGATCGTCGAAAGAAAGCTTAATTTCAAGTTAAACACTATGTATAGGATCAAGAGAGTCGAAGAGGTCGTGTTTTGGTGTAAAAGATCCATCAAAGTGTGCGGCATGCCACTTCCAATTTTGAGAGAAACTTCTCCACTCACATCCCGGAAAGACAGGGCTGGAAGGCCTGGGCGTACCAGGCTATAGAAGCTATTTAGGCTTTTACACTATTGGATCTAAACCAGATGACAAGTTAGGATTTGGAGGCTATTCTAAAAAGCTAGGTTTAGACCTTGCATAGAGACTGTCAGACCATTGTAGTGTCTTTCCAGCAGAAGTCATGGCAATCGGGGAAGCTGCCCTTTGGATGGGACGAAACGTCATCACCGCCCGGTGTATCAACATCTTCGCTGATACTTCGGCTGCTATAAAATCTCTGCAATCTGTATTACTGGCTTCAAGAACTGCCCACTTCGGCCACGCATCTCTAAATGAGATGGCCAAGCAGTTCGATATTCACCTTATATGGGTACCGGGGCACAGGAACATTCCAGGAACCCATATAGCACATGGGCTGGCAAGATTTGCCACTACCTTACCTGTTCCACTGGAGCATATGAGTATGCCCCTTTCTGCATACAAGCTCAAGTTTAAACCCGAAGCTCTCAGACATGCGAATGATTAATGGTCCCGTGGTATAAATTGCAGGATCAGCCGGCATGAACGGCTAAGTTATGACCTAAATCGTCTGCTAAACCTGATATCCATTCCTATACAAGATATCTCTGTGCCAGTAGCTGTGATCACCGGACACTCTTTAATAGGTAGACACGCGTCTAGACTTTGAGTCTCACCTCATGATTACTGCAGAAGCTGTGGTGATGAACAGCAGGCAGAGGAGAACGAGAGCATCGAACAGATGCTACTGCCCAGGTCTTTTGTAGGAGTAGGAGAAAATATCTAGGATCTTATTTCATGTTGGATCTACTAGGCATTCAGGGAGTTAATGTGAATGATTTTAGGACCTTTCTGCAGAGTACTAATTGTTTCGCCAAGGACCAATGAACTAATTTTTTTTAGCCATATCCTGAAATATCAGGAAAACGTATTACATGGCTTGAACTTCACTTAACCATACCCGGTCAATTTACAGGTTTCAAGATAAGGACGGAGTATTACGTCCTGTGGTGTCCCGATGGTCCTCATGCGACTAAGTGGGTCAATTGTAACATTCACTTGTATCTAACCATCATCCCCGCTGTAGCCACAGCCAAAAAAAGTTTGTTTTTCCAAAGAAGTATGCATATTTACTAATCCTGTTCCACAGGGCAATCGTGCAGCAAACAACTTTAACATTTTTGTCCAAAACAACATAAACACCACTGTTTTAACTCTTGGTTAAACAGTGACTATTATGTATAGATTGTTCAATTGATAAAAATGGTAATTGACATACGATTTCACAATTCTTTTTATCTTTTCAAACTTATACCCATAAAATCAGTCGACAGTATTTTGACTACTTTTATCCCGCATCGACAGAGATATTCGCATGTTGCTCCTTTCCAATCTTCTACGTTTTCAATAGTAAATGAAACATTTAACGATGAAAAATCTAAACGAACAGCTATAAATTAATCCCACATAACCCCATTTGATCTCTTATTTCATCTTGGGTTGCTGATGTTGCTGGTTAGTGTTGGTGTTGTAGTTGTTGTTTAGGTTGATGATGGCGTTTGGTATAACCAGTCAGCACTTTCCAATTTACCGCAAAAATATAAATACTCGTACTACTTCTACTCCCCACGATACATACATTCGTCCATATCTGCCTGTACTTAGTAAAAAAAGGGGAGATCAATCGGTTGGTCTGGTGGGGAGAGCAGCAAAAACAAAAAAGAGTGTAAGTAAGAGACCACAAACCGATAGACCTCATAATAACGGTTACTATTTATGGTCGTTTTAAAGCAAATATGCAAACACTTCAACGCACATACATATGAAAGTGTATGTACCCAGAAGGAGAACAGACAAGGCCTTCTTTAGAGAGGGCACTCTACACTGAGAGAAAAACGCTTCATAGCATCAATGAATGGGTTACATTAATGGGTTTACATTGATGCAATGAAAAGTTTCTTTGGTGCTATGAAATGTTACATTACTTCAATGAACTCCTTCATTGCTGCAGTTTTTAAATTTGTGGACCGTCATTAATGCTAAAAAAAAACCTTTTACATTGATAGAATGAAGTATGTTTTTTGTGTAAATATGGGAAACTATAGAGAAAAATTGCAGACATATTATCGACATTGTAAAGTAGAACCTATTAAATAGACCATCCTTTACATTACACACATTTTATTGAATTTTAAAATATTTTTTCTAAAAAAGCAATAATTAAACATCTTTCTTTAATAAAATGTACCATTTCATTAATTTTCAACGAATCATTAATTTGGTTAAAGGATAATATGTATGTAGGTACGCTTTGTATAAATGTATGTATTTATGTATGTATTTATGTATGTATGTATGTACAGAGTCCGCGTGATTTAATGTGGTTCTCGACGTGAAGTCCTTAACCACAGGTGAGCACCGCCCCACCAAGAACATGTTTGATACAAGGGGCAGCCAAGAGATCAGGAATAGGAAGCCTTACACCATTAGTATACACGATTACGTGGGAGAACAAACGCCCCGTATTCGCATATCCGCCAGCGCGACTTCTTTCTTCCGTCCACGAGCTACCAATTGAGCTAACTCTCTGTACATGAGCTACTCCCCCTTGGTAAAGAGTGAGGTACTATCCAAACCTCTTCCGTGATAAGGGCCACGGATCCCATATTTCGAGGATATGCAACTGCCTAGCATACTTCGATACAAGTAACTGATATACAAGGCAACTACATAGCCTCTACCAGCGATTTTGGTGGCAACCACAGCCAGCACGATCTCCCACAAGGGGGCCAACACCACCCGTGCTACCAGATAGGCATTCTCTCTGGTCCGAGTTTCGCAGTGAAGCTGCTTCCAGTTTTTACTTTGTACTAAGTAGGGGACTGGTCACCCCCGGCGACAAAAGCATCAATCGTGAAACAATTATACAATATCAACACCAACAACAACATCACGTGACATTGCCATTTAAATGCTAAAAATTGCAATTTAAACGGTCTAATATCTACAGTCAGGCGGCTGCAGCTTTCTCACCGTGGGAGCAAGGCTGTTTCCACCTCTTCCGGTCAATAACAGCGACCGGCAGCCAATCTTCAGGCTTCGCCCGATGATGCCCCCGTGGGTCACAACAACAAGACACAAACTGAAAGGGCACGAGTTCGAGACCTTCCACGTGTCAATCCCAAACAGCACACGGTACCAGAAACAGGCCTCTGGTCAGACCTCGCGGCTAATCCACTTCCAAATTCGACTCCGACGAAGTCCGGGACTGGCAATCCCTGTGTTCGCAGGGTTCATCAGTACCGACAACGAGATCCTAAACGGCTGAATAACTAGCTTGAAAAAGCCAGGATCACGAAAAACGTTTAACCACTACAAAAGGGAGACACCGATAGAGACCAGTGAAACCCACAACAACAACTAAACCGTCCTAGCGCGTCGGCTCGCGAAAACACGAGAGGCAAACCGCGTTGCCACACACAACGCATCCGGAGACAGAAGCATACTACTCACACACCACTCACCACCGGATCTGGTGACACCGATGCCGACTAAATCCCTAAAAGCCCCGTAAAGGGGACACTCGCACAAAACATGGAGCCAATCTTCGATTGGCGCTTCGCAATCACACGACTCCCGATCCGCAAGTCTCATTCTGTGCAAGAATGCATTTAACGACCCGTGACCTGTCAGTATGAAACCAAGGCTTAGGTTGAAGCTAAACTCAGGGTTCTTCCCGACGAATTCTACATCCGGTATAAATCTATACGTTACTCGACCGTTGGTACTGGAATTCCAACGGCCCTGCCACTCAGATGTGACTAACGCATCTAACCGAGCCCGCCGCTCACTTCTACTCATGCTCTCTGCTCCAACTATGAGCCAATCTGACTCACCCAGTGCGTACCCCCTCTTGATTTTGAAGTCCATGCTACGACGCATCACCTCTAGATCAAGAGGAGTGGCACCCATCAAAACTTGTAGGGCCTCAGTAGACACCGTACGACATACTGGCATACATGCCAATAACATTACTGTCTGAACAGAGAATAATCGACGTTGCCCGAAGACGCTTCTCGGCAGAATCCCGCGCCATTTAAAAAAAAAACGAAAATAAAGCAAAATAAGGGAATTTCAAAAAACAAAACTTTTTTATCAGCCGGCATTTTTTCCATATAATTTACATGATTGTGTGGCAAAAGTTAAAATTGCATTTAGTTATGGAAACTAAATATTTATGTAGCATTATGCGAAATTGTGGTCATATGTTACATACATATGTATATAATTGTGACAATACTATTACGATGGACGTACATACTACATACATACATATGTATTTCGGTAGAAAATAGCCATCGAACGTTTTTGGATAAACGTCGTTGGACAACGCTCTAGTTTAAGACGGACCTTTAAAACATTGCATTATGTATGTACATATGTAATTACACCTAATCATAAAGAATGTGAAATTCATAGCATCTCTTAATAGCATTTGCAAAAGCATTGTTATATACGTATGCACATACATACATATATTTTATTTCTTATGCCTTTCTTATGAGAGTCATCGATCGGCTTGTATACCTAGTAAACCTGTTCATACTATCAATGAAACTTATTCATATCAACAACGAAACTCGTTCGTACCTTCAATGAAACATGTTCATACCGTCAATAAAACGTGTTATACCATCAATGAAATATGTTCCTACAATCAATGAAACCTATTCAGACCTTCAATGAAACATGTTCATACCATCAATGAAACATGTTCAATGTATTAATGAAACATGCTCATAGCATCAATGAAACATGTTCATAGCATCAATGTAACATGTTCATTACATCAATGACTATATTTCATTACATCAATGAAACTGTTTATAATATCAATGTAACATATTTCATTAGAACAATGATAATGTTTCATTCCGGTTAGAAAGTTTACATTAATTACAGGTCTATGAAACATTTTTCGTTTAATGTAACATTGTTCATAGCATTAATGTTGCTCGACATTGGCTCAAAAACAATGACACTTTTCATTGATGCAATGTAAGAATTCATTAATGGTATGAAGGTTTTTCTTTCAGTGTAGAAGGCCTTCTAATGAATCCGCCTAACCATGCCGCACGCCTCTATTGAGAGGAAGTTGTCAGATATGTTTTAATCTCGAAATAGATAATACGTAAAGTTTTTCTCAAAATAGTTTGAGAGTGTCAATAACAAAATGACAAGTTGAAGTTCAATCAAAAATTCAAAAAAGAAATAATATATAATATATTATATATATTTTAATATATTATATTAAAGAAATTTAACGGCAAAAATTAAGTTTCAAAAAATAATAAAGAACTACGAATAAGTAGATTGAGTTTTGGTT
Source organism: Phaonia tiefii (assembly GCA_963931995.1). Lineage (NCBI taxonomy): Eukaryota > Metazoa > Arthropoda > Insecta > Diptera > Muscidae > Phaonia > Phaonia tiefii. Next base: position 298,847,250 of record OZ008367.1, read on the forward strand.
CAATATACTACTAAAACGTAATATTTTTCAAATTTTTCTTTGTTAATTTACCAGAGTAAGTAAAATTCCACCCGCGAGCCGAAAAATGCAGCTTCTCCTCAATATAAAACTCTCGCTCCGAGTTTAAAAAAATTTAAATCTCGAGCGAGTCAAATAAAAAAATAAAAATTCACGTCGGAGTTTAATTTGTATTATATTATAAGTACTGGGAGGGAAAGCTTTATAGTGAAGAGGAACCGAGTTTTTCGAGTAGCGAGTAGAATTTTTTCGAATTTGGATATACATATATATCGTCGTATGCATGTTCAACGGGCGGAACTGACGTAAACAACATTTTACAAGAGAGCACTTATCATGTTTATGAGACTTTTATTTTATTTATTCTACTATGGCGAACTACTTGTGCTATTTTCTCTCTGGTTTTTGTATAATGTTCTTAAAATCCTATACTTTAACATGGTGCAAAAACAATCGCAAAAAATTTAATTAAATACCATTTTTCGACTCCGAAGTACGAGGGCGGATCAATAAGTCCATGACTTTTCAAACTTCCCTCGTAGTTATATGAAATACAACACTGCTCTCATCAAATACCACCTGTTAATATACTACTGTCAAATTTTGAGCAAGTTCCATTATTTACTTTGCGTTTAACAGCTGTTCAAAACATACAACCTCTTGCATTTTTTTTTTAAATGGAAATAGTGAATTTCGAGTGCTCATTACACATTATTTTTTACGAAAAACAACCGTAAATAAAACCCAGGAAAAGATTGATAAATACTATGGGGACTCGGCACCATCGATTTCAATGGTAAAGAAGTGTTTTGCTGATTTTCGTTGTGCTCGCAAAAGTACAAATAACGCTAACCGTTCTGGACGGCTAATTGAGGTCAATACACCCGAAAATGTCAAAAAAATCCACGATGTGGTGATGGCCGATCGAAGATTAAAAGTGCGTGAGATTATTGATGCCATAGGCATTTCATATGGCAGTGTGGTTTCGATTTTAAATAATGAGTTGGGTTTAAGAAAGCTGTCTGTCATCCGCCATATTCTCCGGATTTAGCCCCCAGTGATGAACACTGACCGTCGGTGGTGCAACGGGTAGTGTGCGCGCCTCTTGTACAGGAGATCTTGGGTTCGATCGCTGCTCCAACCACCTTAAAATTTCTTTCGACGACGGTCACCTCGCTTAGTGACGGCGACACTATCGAGTATTAGCCATGAAAAAAGCTTCTCAAAATACCGTTCGGAATCGGTGTAAAACTGTAGGTCCCAATCAGTGAGTGAAAACCGGAAAGCGCACAGCTCAGTGATTGTGAGAAGTTCTCCCCGGTCCCTTCATGGGATGTAATGGGAAACCATTTATTTTTTAATGAACACTGAAACTATTGATCAAACAAATGCCTATTTTATGGACCTCATATTCATATTTTTTGGAAGGGACACAAAACTTGGAGAAACGTTGGATTAAGTGTATTGAGCTAAAAGGAGATTATCCTGAAAAATATTTTTTTTTTGCGAAAAAAAAACTGTGTTTCATTCAAAACGTCACGGACTTATTGATCCGCCCTCGTATATTAAAGAAATTGAACGACAACATAATGAAGGAGCAAAATAAAAAAAGAAATGTGAATAACTAGTGTGATTTTTCATTCAATAAACTACGAAAAGTTAATATATTGTAATTTTTCGTTGTCAATTTATACAATTTTGAAGCAGCTTTAATTTTTTAAAATGGATGGCTTCTTTGGAAGACCTTTAATATAAGTACCTTGGTGCTGGACTCTGGAAGACCTTTATGCTCAAGACCTTCTGCTAGACCTTCATTCAAAATATTTTCTGACGGCATATGTTTTGCAGGCCTTCTCAAGAAAGGAGAGTGGAAGGTCAATTTCACTCCGTGTAATTTGGAAATGAAGAGGCAATTAGATAAGAATGCCTTACAGATGCGAAAGTCATCCAAGCCAAAGGCCTTCCTAGAGATGAATTCCGCTACTGTGTATATATTTGTACATACATACATATGTGATGTTTTCATTTTCGGTTGTCTTTCACACATGAACGAATGAACGAACGACCGAACTATAGACCGACGGACACACGAAATAGCATCGCATAAACATTGCAAAAGACACCAAACAAATGAAATTTATTAAACTCAAAACGATACCTACAACAACAGCAACAAACAACAACAACAACCGCCAGTGATAGCAACATTTGGACCATACAGTAGCAGATAATCGGGAGTGGCCATCAGAAGGGGTGTAGTGTAGTGTAGGTGGATCTAGGGTGAGTGGTACAGAGAGAAGGGGAGGAGTAATATGTTTTGTATGGTGTTGACATATGAATTTTGATGTTTATGATAGCGGATGTGGCTGCTGTTGTTGCACAGTAGGGGGAAAATTGAAAACGAAAGGATGTTAATATGCGGAAGTGGTCAAGCTCAATGATGGATAAGGGAGATTTTTAAATGACCTTATAATTCAAATGGTTTAAACCGAACAGCACAGAACTATTTCCTATGCGATTGATTAAATGGAAAACGTCACGCCTGACCACGACTGAGGAGGCGTGCATGGTTGGAGGATACCGGTTCGCAAGTCGTCACACAAACAAAGAAATAATAAAACATTCGAGCGGCATAACTTAACATTGTCCGTGACACTTCTCCTAGTGAGCCCCATAAGGTCCACGTCCAGCTTAAGAGACGATAGCGCAAATTATATAGCACTAGATGTGATGTTGTTTAAAGTACCAGTAACATCAAAAAAGTCTACCAAAGTATGGTCCTCAGCAGCTAACCATTCCTCTGTGCATCACACTAGATCATGCAGGGCTGTCTCTGGAGATTTATCCTTGCAGTACGCAAGCTGCGCTCCAGATAAAAATCTAAATATCAATATTCGCCTGCAAGTGTCCATCTATCAGCTGTTCCAAAATCCTCATTAGGAACGATGGCAAATATATACATAGGTCTAAAGCAGTGATGGCCAAAAATTGAAAAACATACCACATGTGGTAGGAAACGAAAAATGCTGCTGATGCTCTGCTCCCACACGTTCATGCTCATTTGATTGTAGCAACAACAAAAAAACGTGTTTACTCAAATGAACTCAGTTGCTGTGCAGCGCAGTTGCCTATTATTGCACGCACACAAATGTACTTTCTTAGTGTTAGTGTGGCCATCACTGGTCTAAAATCTTTAGAAACTGTGCGAAACTGTGCTTTGTGCTGGGGAAACAGTTTATAACTTTATCTGCCATAACTTTATCACAATAGATCGTATATAGCCTGAAGTTTCGCTGGTTATGCCATGTGGGCCGGGAAACTTAATGGGTTGGAGGTTGCCGATAGTCCAATTAATACTAGATTTAGTAACAATGTTCATAGCAACTTATGATCTATGAGGAGAATGTTCGTTTATAGGGTTCCCCTCGATCAACAGGTTGTCGGAGAAATTGGTGTTCATCAGAAAATCGAGCGAAACTCGTCCGTTGCAGAGTGTCTACTGCCCAGAAAACTGCTTAAGGTAACCTATCATCGAGGTGCCTAACACCAGTATTTTTCTTAGCCTCGGCATCTTGTATGTGTCTTCTGTTCGTTCACAGAGAAATAGATAAGAGTCGCCATCTCTCTCTATCTCTCTCTTTACGTTCTCTGGATGACGACGAGCTGGTAGATCGTTTCGTCGAGATTGAGTTGCTGTTGTATGTTATTCCCTTTATGAATATAAAACGGACAGAAATAAAACAAAATGAGTATTGATTTTCGTTCGATGCAACCAACATAAAATATAATTCAGCTGTCATTAGCATCAATCAAACAATATTTAAACTCAGTTTTGCCACATGGTTTGCTTCTGGTTGCATATCGCTATCGCACCTCGATCGGCTCGATCTGTCGATCAGCTGTGGCATGGATACACCGTAGTTCATTTAAAGACCATTTACGAGATTCGCTTAGCCTGTGTGAACATATTTTTATAGGGATGACATGGCTTTATTGAATAGTTGTCCGCATGACTTCTTCATATTGTCATGTTCTACATTCCACCAGTGTCTTGGCCTTTTTTTAAATTACTGAATTTAAAAAGTTCAGTATAAACCCGCAGGTCGAATAAAACTAGCAATAAAGTTGGGATGTATGTGCCAGTAATGTAGCTGGTTCTTTCGACGTGGCTTAGTAGGTAGTAGATAGTGTGGTAGCACTCTCTACGTTGTTAAAACATTGGACCTCTTACCAGTAGTTGACTTCATGGAACTAGCTTGAACTCAATTGACTCCATGTTAACTTCGTCAAACGGAATCATTGCAAGAGAATAAATAAAAAATAAATAAAATTTTTAGGACGTATCTAGTGGTAGTTTCTTTGCAGATCGGATTATAAACGGATTTGCACCAGTTATATTCTCTGATGGATATTTCTCTTCCACTGTGCAGTTTCGCCTTCATATGTGTGTTCTCGTGTATGACTCTGTGCATTAGTACACATCTATGTGTTTGTTTGTGTCTGAGATTTTCAAGTTAAAATCTGGCGTTGTTTCTCTTGTGGTTGTTGTCCTTTTTTTGTTTGCCTGACCGCCATATGCAAATGACTTTTCTCAAATACTCGTACACTCGTACTCGCCAACAACATCGTACACAGCCGTAACATGAATATTTTCACTTTTATTTTTGTCATTTCTGTTGAAGATTCCTTTTATTCTCTTTGCAAATGACGGCTTTTGATTAATTGTCCTTCGAGTTAAGTATCATCAGGCAACATTTATCCATGGACTACAATAACAAGAACAAACATAGCAGCAACATCGTTATAACCCTTTAAATGATAATTATTACACTCTTGGGAATTGTAGTGTTGTCCAGGGAAAGTGGATTGGAATTGTTGAAAATTGAAAAATTGTGCATTTTATGATTTGTCATAAATTTTGAAAAGATTAGGGAATGAGAAATATCTAACGATATATAATATTTTATTAATAAGAGAGTGTAGTTAATTAAGTGCGCTTAAATTTTATTAGATGAGAGAGGGGACTACAGTAGACCAATTATGCAACAAAACTGTGAATTATGTATCACGGGTAAAGAGTGGCCAGCCTGCTTCCATACAATATAAATACAATAACAATTTAGCATTTGACTAAAAGTCCTACTTTACGGCCGAGGGTGGTCAATACCTTTTGTAGATTTTGTTGGCATTGTAAAGGAAACATTGTACTTCGATATTACAAAAATCTGTAAGTTTTCCAAAAAATATCATCTGTTTGAACTTGAAAAATTATGCCAAATGCCGTTTAGCACAATTTTCTCAACATTTTTCCAATATTTTTAATTTTAGTGCAGTTTTTTAGCACAATTTTTTGGCAAACGGCACAATTTTTCGTATTGAAAGTTTCTCCTTTTAATTTATCTGAAAAATCTTTTTTACAGCATACTTATCGGTATATTTGCCTGGTACTCACCATAGATAAATAAAAAATCATAGATGGTGAAAGATAATTGGTGGATTTGAAAGTGGATAGCTACCATTATGTGAAAATTTCCCTGGAAACAAAAACAATTGAAAAGGCCATATAACCATGTTATTTTGCCTTTTGTATTGTCAACACTAAATCTATCAAAGTCAAAATCTGCTAAAACCAGATTTCATGCTGCTGCTAAAACCATTTCTGCGACTGCGAAAGACAATAATGACGTGTTAAACAAAAATGAGCGAGCAAGAGAGCAATGAAAGAGTGTTGTGGCAGGGGTGAGGCAAACGAAATTGTGTCTATAGCGTATGTATTAACATAATAATGTATGTATGTACAATAGTCTGTTGCTGTTGTTGAACGGAGATTTGCAAGCGCATGGGGTTGCGCAGTCGACGTTATGGTGACATACTAATACGTCAGCTACTTCGTACAAAGTATGTGTGATGTTGTGTGTTTGGCTGTTTCGTTGCTGTTGATATGTCAAACATGTGGTTATGTGACACACGTATACGTCAGCTACTTCGGACAAAGTACAAGGTGTCGCAAAAGTAAACTTCCGATGTTTTTTGGCTGTAATTTAAAAAAAAAATGAAAAATGTTGATTCTTCTTGTGGATTATTTTTATTTGGTCTTTTAATTTTTTTTACATCAAGTCGAGAATATGATGTCATGTAAATGGCCGCCGCCACAGTTGATTGTCATTTGAGCCCTTTTTATGGCATTTTCCATCACTTTGGCCAAAACTTCCGGCGATACGTCCTCACATTCTTGACGGATATTGTCTTTAAGAGCTGCAAGAATCTGAGGCTTGTTGACATAAACCCGCGACTTCAAAAAGCCCCACAAAAAGAAGTCTGGAGCGGTCAAATCAGGCGATCTTGCTGGCCAGTGCAAATCGCCAAAACGGGAGATTAGGCGCCCGGGAAATGCATCCTTCAGTATATCGGTTGTGGCACGTGCAGTGTGTGCCGTTGCACCGTCCTGTTGGAACCACATGTTTTCCAATCCCAATTCATAAAGTTGCGGCAAAAAGAACTCGTTGATCATTGCTCTGTAGCGTGGCACGTCGTCTGGTCGATGTCGACGGCGCTTCCATGACATCCTCTGCTACAGCAGCAATATTCTCTGCAGAACGGCTACTTCGGGGTCTGCCACGCCTGGCAGCATCTCGTGTTGTGCCAGTCTCTTCGAGGCGAGCGGCTAAACGTCGCAGTGTTTCACCAGTAGGCGTAGGACGGCCAGGAAATTTGCGACGAAATTCACGTTGTGCCAAAGTCACCGACCGATTATTGGTCAAATAAATAGTCAGCAATATTCCGCGTTCTGGAGCAGTGTAGCGTAACATTGTTTATTAACGTGTATTTCGCATGTGTTTACTACACAAATGTCAAAACAGAACTGACGTTAGGGGCCAATCGCAAAATTTATAGCATTTTCTGATAGGAGGATTACTTTTGCGCCACCTTGTATATGTGATGTTGTGTGTTTGGTTGTTGTTGCTATGACCAAACAAAGCGAGTCATTTGATGTTCAGCATTGCCCGGTGTATACAAAAACAAGTAGAAACAGTGTTAAGTTCGGCTGGGCTGACGCTTATATACCCTCCACCATGACTATTTACACTCACACTCTCCACTCTTTGCATTCCCTTGACATGTTCCAGACGATGACTTTGCACCCGTGCTTTTTGTGTTCATTCTCTTTTGGCCACCCTTCGTAAATGAATGTGCGTCCAGACGTTGACTCTTCAAATACAACCATACGTGATAATTTTTGACGTTTTATCGCCCAACCTTCTTTTGTTTTTTATTCGTAACAATCTTCATCGACGAAATAACATTGTAATTGTATTTAGGTCGGTCTTTTCTTGTTTATTCGTAATAATTTAATATTTAACATTACTTCGAAACAATTGTTCGCCACTTTTTGTTTCTGATGCTTTTCCGCCATTTAAAAACACGACAGAGATGAAAGAGAAATGTCAAAGATCCCCCCGATTTTCCAATTCGTGACTGTTTTGAAACCCCTTCACCAACAACCCCCTTGAAACCCCTCATCGTCTGGAATATGTTTTTAACAGTTTTTATTTTAGGTACCGCCCCCTACACCCACCACCCACACAAACACTCCACAACACAGCAAGCACAAATAAATCACCAACATATCAGTAGTAGTAGTCAGGGTTCCCAGATTTGAGGATTTGTCCCCAAATTCGGTGATTTGAAGATGCTAAAAAGGACGGAAAAAATCGAATGGGGACAGGGGATTTCTTAAATTTTCTTGGGGAAATTTTGGGGATTTATAAGGGTATAATACTTCGTTTACACAGGCGAAGATTAGAGCATTTAGGGCATTACAAATGTCAAAACAAATACAAAAAATACCGGTAATCCCGATAAATCTAGTTTTGTGTAAACGTCGTATAACATAGCAAATAACTATTACGCAACAGGTTTTTATTTAGGTTAGCCCAATACGTGTTGGAGTTCTGAATATTTCATATGGCAACACCTGTAATAGAAATATAAAGAAGAAAACAAAACAAAACAAGTGTCATAATATTGGCGCGTATGTTAAAGTAAAGAATAAAGAATATTGCAAATATTGTTTCATGTTCGAAGAAAGGCAGCACAAATGTCTGTGACTAAAAGAGTTTTTAACAAAGAGTGGACAAAAGAAAGTTGGGCCAAAGGTAAGTTTGTTTTAAGATATTTACAATGTATTGTAAGATATTTATAATGTATTTGCAATATATTTACAGGTTGTCGGCAAAAATAACAGGCAATTTGTTTTTGTCTTTTGCAACCCTACTGTCAAATTTAGCTGCTCAGAATAAAAAACTGTTCAGAATGAACAATAAAAATCACAAAATGTAAAAATATTTGACAGTAGGCATTCAATTTCATTGAATCGGGAATGAAAAAAACAAATCAGCTGTTCTCCTGCTGCCACCTTTATTAGTGCACACTGATCGAAACTGATTTCCGTATATAAGTAATTTGGTATTTTATTTAATTTTATGTTATCTTTTCTTGTTTTTATTCTTTAAAAAGTGTATGCTTTATTTGGGGAGAATTGGGGATTTTTTAATAACAATATTGAATTAGTTTAAATAAATATTTTGTTATAGTACGCTGTTATTGTGTTTTTTATGTTTGAATTGTTTTTAATAAATGCCATACACAACATTTGGGGACAACTGGGGATTTTTTAATAAAAAATTGGGGACGGCAAAAATTTTTATCTGGGAACCTTGGTAGTAGTAGTTGTTGTTGTTGTTGGTATTGTTGTTTTTTTTATTATAGTGAAACGTAAGTCCAATAAAAGGTGGGTGCGGAGCACTCTCAGAGCAAAGAGAGTAATGACGTATTATACGTATATAAAAATGAGATAGCAAGAGAGCAACGACAATTTTGTGAACTTGTGTAGCGTATGTACGAATATAACAATGTATGTATGTACATACAAGTGTCTGTTGCTTTGCATTCTTTGACTTTTGTGGGAATAAAACAAAAAGTATTGAGCAAGAAAATAATGACACATATGCTTGCGCTGGGTCTTTAAATAATTTTAAGTATTAATATTATTTAACTGTAACGTCATCATATTGTTACGAATTTCCTTATTCGTCCTTTTTGCGTTGTTTTATTCCCAATAATAAAACAAGGTTCGTTTTTAATTACGATAATTACAACGGTATCACTTCCTTTTATTTATTTATACAGTACAACAGTTTACTTTATTTATAACACGTTAACAAGTCTTGTATTTTACTATCAATTCGCGTTGCTTACTTTACGGGGTTTAATCACAAACTGAACTCTCCATTCCAAAGACCTCCGCTATTTATACCAACTCACCATACACAAATGAAGGTACATATATCTAGCGAATTCAAGAACCTTCTAGAAAATAGATGTTGTTGTTGTTGTTTATCTTTGTAGAACATTCTCCTACACAGGAGAATTATCTTTACTGAGGTGAATTCATGCTACTGGTTTAGCGAGCTGGTACGTTGTTACAATGCATACTTTCAGGCGCAGCACTAACCGCCTGTTGTTTACATACTGTTAGTAGAGTCATTAACAGTAACCAAAAGCTTTTACTTATTCGTAACACTGCCCCCCACTTAAGCCTGTTCGTCCCGAGCAGGCTCAACCCTCCGTTTTCCATACAGAGCTAGTCTTTCCAAATGCACGACTTTCATTTTAGCTCTTGGACTTTGGCTTTTCTGGATTCGATAAACCACGTCATTTATTCGTTTGACAACCTTGTAAGGGCCTTCCCAGTGAGTCTGAAGTTTTGGAGATAAACCCTTCTTGCGCTGTGGGTTGAACAGTAAAACTAGCTGCCCTTCATGAAATCCTTCTGAATTTGCCGCTCGGTCGTATCTGGCTTTCATTTTGTTACTGACCAGTTTTAATTTGTTGCGCACAAATTCATGGAGATCATTAAGATCCCCCGTATCATGGTAATTGACATCACTGTTCGCAGGGTCAGACGCTGGTATGGTACCGAACTCCAAATCTCCAGGCAGCTTCAGCTCATTTCCGAAAATTACTTTAGCGGGTGTTCGCGAAGTGGAGTCATGGGTGGCCGTCCTATATGCCAAAAGGAACTTCGGTATGTGTTCATCCCAATCTCTTTGTTCTGCGCTGACTACTTTTCTTAGGTATTCTTCAAGAGTTCGGTTGAATCTTTCAACCATTCCGTCAGACTGAGGATGCAATGGTGTTGTTCTTGTTTTCCGAATACCGTATGACTCACACATTTCTTTGAAGATGGTCGATTCAAAATTCCTACCCTGGTCCGAATGGAGCTCCGAGGGGACACCAAAACGGCATATCCAGTTATCCACAAACACTTTAATTATAGTCTTCGCTTCCTGATTTGGAACAGGGTATACTTCGGGCCATTTACTGAAGTAATCCATAACCACTAAGACGTACTGGTTTCCAGAGCTACTGACGGGAAATGGACCAGCCACATCCATAGCTATACGCTCAAAGGGTGCACCTGAGTTGTATTGCTGCATGTGGCCATGACTTCTTCGCGTTGGTCCCTTAGCTGTCATGAATTGGGTGCAATTTGCTATCCAATCGGCTACCGCTTGTTGACAGCCAATCCAGTAGAACCGTTGCTTTAGCTTTTCAATGGTCTTGGTTATTCCTAGATGTCCTCCGCTCGGGCCATTATGGAATTCTGTCATTATCTCTTTTCCCTTGGAGGAAGGTACCACTATTAACTTTTTGACTATTTTACCATCCTCACTTTCCCATAACCGGTATAGGCAACCATCCAATAATTTTAGGCTGTTCCACTGGGCCCAGTATGCTTTCATCAGGGGGCTCTCTGAGGCGATGTCATTGCGTGTTGGTCTTTCACCATTTTCTTTTGCAGAAATGATTTTTGCCAGTATAGGGTCGCTTCTTTGTGCTGTTGACCAGTCTTCGTTGGATTCTAGTCGAAGCAGACGTACGTCAATGATGTTTTCTCTCACCTCTGCTTTTGAGCAGTGTTTGCATTCCAGCTTGCATGGACGACGTGACAGGGCATCAGCATTACCGTGTTTTCCTCCTTTTCTATGCTCAATGCTGAAGTCATAGCTCTGCAGTCTTTCAATCCAACGAGCAAGTTGGCCTTCGGGGTTCTTAAATTGCAGTAGCCACCTTAGCGCCGCATGATCGGTTCTTAACTGGAAAGGCTGGCCGTACAGATACTTGTGGTAGTGTTTGACACACTCTATGACGGCCAGTAGCTCTCGTCTCGTAACACAGTAATTTTTCTCTGGCTTTGAGAGTATTCTGCTGTAGTACCCAATAACTTTTTCTTGGCCATTGATTTCCTGCGAGAGCACGCCACCTATTCCGTAACCACTCGCGTCAGTATCCAACACGAATTTCTCTCCAGCAACAGGATATGCAAGCAAAGGAGCCGTGCATAAATATTGCTTCAGTTGGTGGAATGACTCTTCTTGTTTTTCGCTCCAACAGTACGGCCGACTTTTCATTGTCAGCTCGTGAAGACTTGCAGCCACTGTGGCGAAACCCGGCACAAACCGTCTGTAGTACGTACAGAGTCCTAGAAAACTGCGTAATTCATGGAGATTCTGCGGTCGTGGCCAATCCTTCACTGTCAGGATTTTGTCTTCATCGGTGGAAATGTCATCTGCTGTCACTCGATGTCCCAAGTATTTTACTTCTTTCTGGAACAGAGAACACTTCTTCGGGCTGAGTTTCAACCCAGCCGCGGTTATACGTTGAAGGACTTCTTTAAGATTCTTCAGGTGTTCATCGAATGTTTTCCCCATGACAATGATGTCGTCTAGGTACACCAAGCATGTTCGCCAATGAAGTCCTTTCAACACGCACTCCATTAATCGCTCGAAGGTGGCTGGAGCGTTACATAGTCCAAATGGCATTACTTTAAACTGACACAGACCATCCCCTACGCTGAATGCAGTTTTCTCCTTGTCTTTCTCGCTGATTTCTACTTGCCAATAACCACTTTGCAAGTCCAGCGTGGAGAACCATTTTGTTCCTGACAACGTATCCAATGTGTCATCTATTCTTGGTAGTGGATAACTGTCCTTTTTGGTGACATCGTTGAGCTTTCTATAATCCACACAAAATCGGGTACTTCCATCTTTCTTCTTAACTAGTACCACCGGCGAGCTCCATGGACTTGAAGAAGGTTCGATTACACCATCCTTCTGCATTTCAGCTACCAGTTTCTTTACCTCATCTCTTTTTGCAAGTGGAAGACTTCTGGGCGCCTGTTTTATTGGTCTCGCTTCCCCTGTATTGATGTCATGCTTTACCATTGATGTTCTACTTTGGCATTCTTTTTTCAGGGCGAAGGCAGACGCGTGCTTCCACAGTATTTGCTTTGCTTTGTTCCTATCAGAAGGCTTTAGTTCTCGCACCCACTCACTGAGATGCGACTCCAGCACTTTCTGCTCCTTTTCTGATAGTTTGCTGCAGTCAGAATTAACTTCACAGTTGATGACCGCCTCGACTGGTGTACATTCTGCAATTTCTGTGCGGTCGCCGATCACCTCCTCGTTGTTGGACAAATTTAGAACTCGTACAGGCAAGTATCCTTCATTATTAGTTCTTACTAGAGCTTTGGCAGTGATGATGTTATAGTTGTTTATACTTGCCGGTTCAACTACCCACAAACCGCCGATCTCACAATCTCCCTCCATTCGGGCCCATACTATGGTTTCTGATTTTGGTGGCAATTTTACATCTTTGTAAGCGATCAGCCTTTTAATCTGTGTTGTATTGTCGTATCCCACATTGAGAGGAATTTCCACATTAGCCCACGTCAAAATTTGCTGCCCCATATCTAACTTGATGCCTTGGGCAATCATAAAATCTGCGCCAATTATCACTTCATCTACAATGTCGGCGACAATAAACACGTGTTCGATGCTCATGTTGGCAATGGCTAACTTCAATTTAACTTTACCATGTACAGTTGCTGGTTCACCCGTTGCTGTGCGGAGTCTTACACCATGTAACGATTCTATTGGTCCATTTATCAAATCAGATCTGATGATAGATTGTGACGCGCCTGTGTCCATAGTCAATATGCGCTTCCGACCACCGATAGCTCCGTAGACAGTGAGGTTGTTGTTTTTCTGTTGTATTATTGAGATGGAGATCGTGGGGCCCTCGGTTGTGGGAGCTAGTCCATGCCCCTCTGGGCTAGCTCGTTTTAGTTTAACGGAGATTCATTTTGTGTAGTAAAATTTACCCGTTTATTACCACGTTGGGGTGAGCTCGATCTTGATCGTTTTCGTGGCTCTCTGCAGTTTCGTGAAATATGACCAGGTTTGTCGCAATTGTAGCACTTTGGTCTGGACTTACTTCCGCCTGGTAACGCCTTGCTGAGGGTTTGGGTGATTTCTTTAAGATCGTTTATGGCACCCTTCAAATCTCCTGCCTCCGACTCCATTTCAATTTTTCTAACTCTTTGTATTTGAGGCTTGGACACAAATTTTGCTGTTTCCTGTGCCAATGCGAACGAAACAGTTTCGGCGAATGTAGCTTTTTGTGTGGCACAAGTCACGTATTTTATGTCAGGATCACGGATGCCGTTGACGAATGCTTCAATCTTAAATTGATCCAAGAATGGGTGGGACTCACCAGGATAAGTCATCAACACCAAACGTTCCACCTCGGTTGCGAAGTCCTGAAGCGTTTCATTATGCTTTTGCACTCGGCCTCTCAATTCCATGCGATATAAATCCTTCTTGTGATCGCCACCATACTTGCGTTGTAACACAGCCAGTATATCCTCGTAGTTGTTTCTGGCACTGACGGGAATGCTCTGAAGGACTTCTGCTGCGTTGCCTTTCAGTGCTAAAATTAGCTCAACGGCTTTGTCGTTGCTGTTCCACAAGTTCTTAATTGCGACCATTTCGAATTGGAATTTAAAAACATCGAAAGGTGTAGAGCCATCGAAACTGGGAGCTTTCAATCTACTAGAGCCTTCAGAAATTACTCGCACCGGACCCTCTTGCAACTGAAGTTCATTCATTTTCCTTTGCAATTCGCTTACATCGTTTTTTAGTTCCCGTTCGACTTCCTCGAACTTATGTTCGACTTCTTCAATTTTCTGCCCCATTTCCTCGATTTTTTCTTCAACCTTTTCGAATTTATCGTTCACTTGAATCTCCATATTGCTCACAACTTCGGAGATTTCTTGCAGTTTCTCATTTGTGGCATTTGATGTTTCTTGAATAATTCTAGAATTCTCGCCAAATTTCTTTTCAAGTTTTTCGTCCATAATTCTAGAATTCTCGTCCAATTTCTCGTTCATAATTCTAGAATTTTCACCAAATTTCTCATTCAGTTTGTCGTTAATTATTCGAGAATTTTCGCTCAATTTGGCCATCATGGCAGCAAACATTGTAGAAACATCTACATTACCAGTTGCTTCTTTTGCACAAACCTCCATTTCGTCTTTGCACTCGAACTGATATGTGTCAATGTTGATGTTTCGGCGTTTAAATTCTTCTATTAATCGCCTCTGCAGCTCTACTTTATTACCAGCTGTCGGTTGATCCAATTTACTCAACTCCTTTTTTAGTTGTTCAACTTTGAGTTCTTCAAACTTCATCGTTGTCCTTAATTCGTAATTTCACTTCTGACACCAATGTTACGAATTTCCTTATTCGTCCTTTTTGCGTTGTTTTATTCCCAATAATAAAACAAGGTTCGTTTTTAATTACGATAATTACAACGGTATCACTTCCTTTTATTTATTTATACAGTACAACAGTTTACTTTATTTATAACACGTTAACAAGTCTTGTATTTTACTATCAATTCGCGTTGCTTACTTTACGGGGTTTAATCACAAACTGAACTCTCCATTCCAAAGACCTCCGCTATTTATACCAACTCACCACACACAAATGAAGGTACATATATCTAGCGAATTCAAGAACCTTCTAGAAAATAGATGTTGTTGTTGTTGTTTATCTTTGTAGAACATTCTCCTACACAGGAGAATTATCTTTACTGAGGTGAATTCATGCTACTGGTTTAGCGAGCTGGTACGTTGTTACAATGCATACTTTCAGGCGCAGCACTAACCGCCTGTTGTTTACATACTGTTAGTAGAGTCATTAACAGTAACCAAAAGCTTTTACTTATTCGTAACAATATGATTGAACGCTGTTTGTTATTTTCCAATGTAACATTTACGAATGTGTTCATAGAAATCGAACAGGTACCGTGTAGCAAAAAGGTGTTAACACATCGACCGTGAGTTCGAACACTCATTGGATTTTTTTACTATTATTTAAATTCTATTTTCAAATGTAAACAACAGAATCGAAATAAAAATGACTTTTGAGTGCTTTTTCATCGCATCCGAGTGAAAAATGTTCGCACGGAAACAGTCTTTGTCATCTGGTGAAAATTGTGATTAAGCAAATGAATCATCTATGGTTTCTATTCACTCACTAACCTCTTTGAGAAAATTTCGTGAACAAAATCAATTACAGGGTTGTTATGCCAAAGTAATTTCGTACGAAAACAATTGCTTGGTACATAATTGGTACAGAAACTCCACAAGCGTAAATTTCAAAAATGTCCGTATAGAGATAAATGACAAAATTTTTTATAAAATTATTATTATGGATGTCAAAATGCTTTTCTGAAAACAGGAGTAGTAAAAAATCGATGTAAAACTTACTTTTTGTACCTAGAGTAAAAATATGGACGATTATTAACAAACTTCAAATTAGTCGTTTTGGGCCGATCAGTGCAATTTAATATGTATCAATATGTGACTTTTGTAAAACGGTCTAAATGTGATAGAAGTTATTCTCGAAGTGCCAAATATAAACTCCAGAGAAAATCTCCGGGTTCACTGAGAATAATATCAGACAAAGAAAATTTCGAAGTAGAGACGATTTGACTAGGATAAGTGAAACTGATTCCAAAAGAAATTATCCAAAATTTGGGAAATTCTATTCTAAGACGATTGGAAGAAATTTTACAAACAATTGATCTCAAACAAATATATAAATTAATTTTTTTGAAGTTTTATTTAAAAAAATTTGATAATTATTGAAGCTGAAAATCACCCTTCGTTTGGTTTTCGTTGTTGTTGTAGAAGTTGTTACAATATTATAAGATAGTGTTTTTTTTATGAAATTAAGATACATGCTGTAACAACTTATTATTTATTTCTTTGTTTTAATCTTACGAAAATTATTTCTAAGATTAAAAGTATTTTTACGAATAAGTAAAAGCTTTTGCTTACTGTTAATGACTCTACTAACAGTATGTAAATAACAGGCGGTTAGTGCTGCGCCTGAAAGTATGCATTGTAACAACGTACCAGCTCGCTAAACCAGTAGCATGAATTCACCTCAGTAAAGATAACTCTCCGCCATTCGAGATTGTTCTACAAAGATAAGCAACAACAACAACATCTAGAAGGTTCTTGAATTCGCTAGTTATACCTTCGTTTGAGTATGGTGAGTTGGTATAAATAGCGGAGGTCTTTGGAGTGGAGAGTTCAGTTTGTGATTAAACCCCGTAAAGTCAACAACGCGAATTGATAGTAAAATACAAGACTTATTAAAGTGTTATAAATAAAGTAAACTGTTGTACTATAGAAGTAAAATAAAAGGAAGTGAAACCGTTGTAATTATCGAAATTTAAAACGAACCTTGTTTTATTATTGGGAATAAAACAACGCAAAAAGGACGAATAAGGAAATTCGTAACAGCATTATAGAACACTAGCAGCTGATGCTATCGGCTCTCGTTTGTATATACAATGTGTACAAGATATGTTGTTTATATTCTAAGTTTCAGTGATGTAATGAATGTATAGATGTTATTAATATTTTCTAAAGATGGGTCTCTAAGTATGTCGTATATTGATTTATATCCAAAAGTGGTTCTTCTTAGGTGTTGATATGTGGGCAATCTTCAAGAATGTGCTTAAGTGTAAGACTCTTTCCGCACTCAGAGCACATTGCGGGTACGGTTCATTTAAAGATGTGTTCATGAGAGAATATGGTGTGTCCAAGACGGATCCTGCTAAAAACGCGTATTCTCAATTTATCGGAATTTGTGGGATATGATGGTGTTGTAGGGGGAATAATGACCCTGCTGTAGTGCTGATAATACTTCTTTTTAAGCTGAACGGTTAACGTATAACAGCTGCACCCATTTATGGGAGGGTCTGTAACTGTTTTGGACTCAGAATTACAAAAAAATGCTAAAAAGTCAATTTTAGCATAATGATTTTGCAAACGGCACAATTTTTGAGAACATTTGGCATAATTTTTTGGTCGAACTCTGGCAACACTGTTGGTAAGCATACGCGTCTCCTGTATATGAGAATGTGGGTTCAGTCGCCGCTCTGACCATCTTTTATTTCATTCGGCGACTTTAATTTCTTTGGAAAAGTTGACCGGACCAATTGTCACTTCGTAGCAATTCGTAGAATCACAAAGATTTCTAAGATTTTGTTCAACACTGTTTTGGATTCGTTATCCAACACTGTTTTATCATCACTTAAGACCCGACTAGTGGATACACAGAGTTATTTATTGGTGTATTTACCCAGCTAAAAACAGTTGCATTATTATTTCGAAAAACGCCTTAACATAACTTAAATTATTTGATATTATTTATTTTAAATTATTATTGAAAATTAATTGACCTAATTTAAAAATTGACAAAAAATTATGAAAAGACTATAATAATAATTTTGCATAAAAACAAAAACGACAGATACTGGTGTCTCAGTAAGATGGCACTTTTTCATTTTAAAATAAAAACACGTATTTTTTGAGATAGTTCCGATTTTTTTATCGGATTATGAAGAAGACACGTTCCGATTAAGTATGGAATAAAATGCATGTCAAATGGCCCCCATGGCTCTAATGGCAGGCCATTACTCTTTTCATGAAATTTTCCATGACTTTTTCAAAGGGATGTGGCTGTATCTCACCGATGACGCGTTGGATCTCGGATTTGAGCCCAGGAATTGTTTCTGGTTTATTCGCATTAACCCGAGATTTCACAAAACCCTAAAGACAGAAATCGCACGGCGTTAAATCGCATGATCTTGACATCACAATTTCTTGAGATAATTTGCTCTTGAAATCGTTGTTTCATGCGCGGTGTGTCAGGTGGCGCCGTCTTGCTGAAACCAAATGTCGTCCAGATCCATGCCGTTCAGTTGTGGTCACAAGAACTCCGTTATCATGTTCCTGTAACGAATCACTGCAATTTCGGCCTCATCTTCAAAAAATCACGAGGCCTGACCAAAATCCGCACCAGACAGTTGCTCGTTATAGGTTCATTTGTTTCTCATGGATTGCATGAAGATTTTCTGAGCTCCAAATTCGACAATTTTGTGTATTCACGAAGCCATTCAGATTAATACGCGCTTCAACGGAGAATATGAGTTTTTTTTTAAAAAAAAATTGGCATTGACTTCTCTTTGATCCATTACCTATTGAACGAACTGCCGGCGCGGTTTTTATGGTCTGCTAATTTGAGCTCCTGAGTAATCTGAATTTTGTACGCATGACGGTGTAGGTATTTTGCCAAAATTCGTTGCGTAGTTCTTCGTGAAATTTGAAGTTTTTGAGAACGATGCCGAATTGATGTTTTCGGGTTTTCGGCGACACTCTCGTTTACATCAGCAATGTTTTCAAGATACCGACTGGTATGTTGACGCACAGGATTCTTTCTGTCCATAACCGGCCCAGTTTCTTCACATTATTTCACCACTCTTCGACAGATTGACACATTAGGTGCACTGTCTCGACTGAAAATTCTTCGAAGTTTACGAGCGGTCTCAGCATAACTTTCCAAATTTTTGTACTAAGTTTTCACAATTATAACGCGACGGTCTTTCGAAAAGTTCTCCATTTTTAATAATCGGAATAAACATATATGACAGCTGCCAAATTTCAGAGTTGCCACTTGTACAAACAAAAATTACACTAAATTTTAAAAGTGCATAATTAACAATAAAAATGTTTGCCATTACAGGCCATAAATGGATTGGGTACAGCTTTTCGCAACCAGTAAAATAATTACTATTTATATAAAACAAAAAAATAAAAAATAAAAAAATACAAAATAAAAATAATAATAAAATATTATGAAGTAACACTAATAATATGCAAATAATGACAGGAGAAAAGCAAAAAAAATATCAAAAATAAAACAAACAAAACATAAAATTAAAAAAAAATCCAATGAGTGTTCGACCTCACGGGTAATGTGTTAACACCTTTTTGTTACACGGTACCTGTTCGATTACTATGAACACATTACTAAATGTTACATTGGAAAATAAAAAACAGCCTTCAATGACGTTACATTTAAATAATATTAATATTTAAAAGTATTTAAAGACGAGTGCAAGCACGTGTGTCATTATTTTCTTGCTTAATACTCTTTATTTATTCCCACAAAAAACAAAGAGAATGCAAACAACTGATACGTGTATACAGTGTTTTGTTCGTACATACGCTACATAAGTTCACACAATTTTTGTTGTTCTCTTGCCATCTCACTTTTATATACGTATAACCACGTGATTATTCTCTTTGCTCTGAGAGTGTTTCGCACCCACCCAAGACAACTATGCGCTGCCGCTACATCAGTGTGTGTTTTTTGGCGTAGAATACGTCTTACCTTACGGTATAGGGAGTCATGTCAGATTGTTATTGTTGTAATATTAATTTCATTAATTATGAGGAAACGGCGAGATAACTTTTTTTAAAAAATTTTTTGTAGGTAAATGAAGATGTTATATTTCGTTTGATATACATTTCATATTGGTTGATATCTTCCTAATATTTAAATTTCTCAAATGGAAATTGTTTAAACACATGCACTCAAACATATGCATGTGTGGTGTTTGGTTGAGTGTTTGAGTTTGTAGCGTTAACACAAACCATGCTGCTGTTTCAGTGTGGACACAAACCTTCGGCTGTTGTTTTGATTGATGAAATATTGAAATTTCGTATATTTACTTATGTATTTAAGTGAAACAAAATGTTAAATGTGAATTTGAATTTAACATGGATATATAATTATAAAAAATATATGAACAAATTAATTCATACATTTTATATATGTTTTCTGTCTTATCGGATGGCGTATTCTACGTTAAACATAATGGCCGTGTCTCTGACACAGCCTGCAGGGACAGTCCGTGGCCGAAGGCCTCGGACATCTGTCTGCTGTTTATTTTTTTTTCGCAGTCTGAAAAATCTGCGTTATATATAGATGTTGGCGATTCTGAGACCTACCCGATATGCACACAAAATTTCCTACAAATCGGTCCAGCCGTTTAGGAGGAGTTTAACGCCAAACAATCTCTGATCACAGTCGTACAAACTGTGTTTGGATGTGTTCACTTTGTGAGTTTAGTCTCTCAAGGATGGATGGATGGAACGTGAGTAGGCAGCAACGATGAAGAACAGGATCAAATGAAACATTGAAAGGTGAAAAGCAGTAACTTTGATGACGGATGAAAAAACAGGAACCATTGAGAATTACAAGGAACGTTGAAGACAGAAATAGACAACTCAAGTGATGGGCAGGAGCAGGATCTTTGATGACAAGATGAGGAGACTGGAACCGATTGAGGAGGTGAAGAAGATAAATGAACGGGAACGGCGAAGGCAGGAACTGATTAAACATGTGAAGGGATGAGCGGGAACTGGGTGGACAAATAAACAGGAACCGTGATATGGATAAGTAGGAACTATGAAAACTGGGCATAAAACAGGAACCATTGAAAGAACATAAAAACGCGAATCGGTGAAATTGCGATTTGGCGGATCCGCCTCGAACTCGTTACGAGTCCGTAAAACCATGATGGCAGTTCATGAATGAGGGCAAGGGATGAGCACAAACCTTGATGCAGTTAGTGTGAACAGGAGCAAGTAATATGGAAATTTAAATCCACGAAAAAAATTAGCAGAATTCCTCAGTTCTGGGGAAATTATTATATAGCATTTTCGTTTTATCAATTCAATAGAGTCAGAAACAGAAAATAATAAAATAAATAATAAAATTTATTAAAATGTTTTCAAAGGCTATCTAGGGATTAAAGGTCCCATAATTATGTTTGACTGAAGGTAATTTTAACGGAACGAAGTGTCTTGAAGTAATAGGAACATTGAACATTGATATCAGAAGTGATGATGAATTTCTCCATTTATTAATTTCACAATAAAGCCAATACACGAAATACAGGGTGGCTGATGAAAGCCGCTACCAAAAAAAAAATTTAATAACTATTTTCTATTTAATGAATTTGGTTAATTTTTTTTTTTTTTTTGCAGATTGATTTTCAAATTTAAGAAAAATGGATGACTGGGACACTGATACAAGAATTTGGATTGTCCGCCGCTGTCACGCACTGGAGTCCGTAGTTTCGGTCCAAACAGAGTATAGGCGCACGTTTGGCGGCAATCCTCCGAGCAGATGGACAATAATGGGACTTGTTAACCATTTTGTCGAGCATGGACTTGAGCATGGTGAGCGAGTTTTTCTATCCAGAATTACGCCGATTGAGAATTTCTTTCAACTCTGTGTGGTTTCAGCAAGATGGTGTAACTCCTCACATAGCCCGGCCTGTTTTGACAGAATTGCGACGAATATTTCCCAATATGCTGATGTCCAGAAACTCCACATTCCGTTGGCCCCCCAGGTCGCCTGACCATACTGCACCTGACTTTTTCTTGTGGGGTTATTGCAAACAGGAAGTCTACAAAGCAAAACCAACAAATTTGAATAAACTAAAGCAATCCGTTCGAGAAACAATTGCGGCTACTCCTGTCTCAACTCTCCAAGCAGTAATGAACAGCCTTTTGGTAAGATGCCACACATGCATCAACGAGCAGGGGGGCATTTAAATTAAATTATTAAATATTTTTATTTAATAAAATTGAATGAGCTTTAACATGAATAAAAGAAAAATAAATTCCATACACTGAAAAAAAAATTATTTGACTTTCTTAATGTAGCAATATTCATCATCAGCCACCCTGTAATAATACCTAACACATGGCTATTAACATAGGCGGCAAAACAGTGTCAGAATGCCAACCAATATTTCACAAAGCGAAGAGCAAAAACTGTTTCAGCACTGGCTCAATTCTATCAATATGGCAAGTATAGTTTGGGGAACAAACTATCGATCCAAATTCAAGTCCCAGCAAAAATAAAATGAAGTAATTCTAGTAGAAGTTATTATTTTTGTACATCTTCTGCAACATTATGCGTATTTTTAATGCAATTTTTATTCTGATCAAAAACAACTCCGTAAAATCTACATTTGCATCACATCCATTATGATGCAAATTTATTAAAGATCTAAAGGGATAGTGGACAAGTGCTAAGATGCCTAAATATATAAAAAAAAAAATAAATGGTTTCCCATTACATCCCATGAAGGGACTGGGGAGAACTTCTCACAATCACTGAGCTGTGCGCTTTCCAGTTTTCACTCACTGATTGGGACCTACAGTTTTACACCGATCCGAACGGTAATTTGAGAAGCTTTTTCATGGCTAGATTCTCGATAGTGTCGCCGTCACTATGCGAGGTGGCCGCCGCCGAAAGAAAATTTGAAGGTGGTCAGAGCCGGGTTCGAACCCAGGATCTCATGTACAAGAGCCGCTAACACTAACCATTGCACCACCGACGGTGTTTTTAATTTGTATTTACTTTCTTTCAAATCGCTTTTCATTTCCTTTCTTTTTCACCTGTTGACAGAAGCATTTGGAGTACTAATAAAAGGTAAATTAATAAAATAATTAGTTATATAAAAGGTTAAAAAGTTAAGACCTAAAGTTGTAGTTTAAAGTCATAACTTGTTGTCAAGTTTCAAATGACAAGAAATTTAAAAATTGTTGAAATAATAGTTTTGGTTGCTCGTTTGCGGACGAAATGTATCATAAAAATTTTAGCATAAACTGCTCTTCCAAACAGTCAAATAAGAAGAAGTGCTGCGTTGGACAACGCCATATTACAAGAAGTACTTCTGCACCTAAATTAGCACTACATCTTACCATGCAGTTGTGGTGCAAATTCTACTTCTTGGTATACTCCTTTTTTGCTGGGGTATCGACCTAAAAAGATTAGTGTATAAACATTTCGTTAGATAATGATTGTCCAACTCCCTGGACCAACGTTAGATAAACCCTAATAAAAGTCGTGTTAGACTATTCGTGAAAATGGAACGATTCGCGGAGAGAAAAATTGTATGAAACTCTGTTCCATTTGATAGAAATCGTTTTATATATAGGGGTGGGTCACCCTCTGATTGCGATTTACACTATTAGTTTTGGAGAATGAGCAAAGCGACAAACAAAATACAATAGTTATAAAATACAAATAGAATAAGGAAAACGGCAGAACTGCACATCTGCGAACCAGGCTCCAAAAAAAAAGAAACTAAACCCAAAAATCGGGCACTTCAAAAATCAAAACATTGTTCTCCGGTTGAAGTTATGGGGCCCCTAGGGCCCAAAAACGGGTCCACCTAGGGACATCGCAGGAACCAGCAAGTGTAGGTACTCAAATGAAAGGTATTATCCTCACGAATTTAGTGGTGTATTTATTGTTGATGCGTCTGTGGATCCACAGAGAGAAATTGAAAAAAAAATTAAAATAATTTCCTTTACAAAACCAGAAACTTGAAACTCGAGCGTTTTTTTTGAATAAATTTTAATATTTTTTAAATTCCAGTTTCTTAAATGACGGGTTCCTTCCGGTTTTGTGAAGGGAATTATTGAATTTTTTTGACGTAGAATACGTCTTGTGGCCGTCGGTGGTGCAATGGTTAGTGTGCGCGGCTCTTGTACATGAGATCCTGGGTTCGAACTCGGCTCTGACCACCTTCAAAAAAAAAATTCTTTCGGCGGCGGTCACCTCGCATAGTGACGGCGACACTATCGAGTATCTAGCCATGAAAAATCTTCTCAAATTACCGTTCGGAATCGGTGTAAAACTGTAGGTCCCCATCAGTTAGTGAAAACTGGAAAGCGCACAGCTCAGTGATTGTGAGAAGTTCTCCCCAGTCCCTTCATGGGATGTAATGCGAAACCATTTATTTTTTTAGAATACGTCTTACCTTACGGTATGAGGAGTCATGTCAGGTTTTTATTGTTGTAATCTTTATTTCATTGAATTTGAGGAAACGGCTAGATGAATTTTTTTAAAATTTTTTTTGTAGGTAAATGAAGATGTTATCTTTCGTTTGATATACATTTCATATTGGTTGATATATTTCTAGTATTTTAATTTCTCAAATGAAAATTGTTTAAACACTCAAACATATGTGTGGTGTTTGGTTGCTCAACACTGCTTAGGAACATGTATCTAGTAAAAAGTGAAACGAACAGCAAGCTAATGTTGCTTGGCAACATGTATCTAGTAAAAAGTGAAACAAACAGTAAGCTAACGTAATAAAGCTTTTTTGCGAAAGCTTCAATAAAGCTGTTGTAACATTAATTTTGAATTGTAAAGCGTAAAGCTTTCACACAACGCTCGAATGCTAATGCGAAGACTCGATAAGGTAAACCTTTTTTAATATTAGGGCGGCCCTCTCAACATTCGCAGAACTTATTTCAATAAAAATATTAATTAAAATACATAAATATAAATTAAGTTTAAAAAAATTGAACATAATATTTTTTTTTTTAAACGGACTTGAATCAAATGCCGTTGGTAAATATAAAAATTACAGCAGACAGTTGTCCGAGGCCTTCGGCCACGGACTGTCCCTGCAGGCTGTGTCAGAGACACGGCCATTAAGTTTAACGTAGAATACGCCATCCGATAAGACAGAAAACATATATAACAATAAATGATAAATAATATAAGCAAATGAATTTATTGTTATATATGTTTTCTGTCTTATCGGATGGCGTATTCTACGTTAAACTTAATGGCCGTGTCTCTGACACAGCCTGCAGGGACAGTCCGTGGCCGAAGGCCTCGGACAACTGTCTGCTGTAATTTTTTTTCAATTTCTCAATACTCGAAATAATATGGTAAAACAGGGTTATCTGGGTCCACTGACGTCGCACATCACAAATAAATACACCACTTAATTCGTGAGTAGATTTTTTTTAAAGAATTGAGGTTCATGCTCATTTCTGATTGAGTGGCTACGTTAATAAGCAAAATTGCCATATTTGGAGCGAAAATAATCCTCAAGCCGTTAACGAACCACCGCTAAATAAATAAATAAATTGTTTCCCATTGCAACTCATGAAGGAATCGGGGAGAGCTTCGCACAACCAGTGAGCTGTGCTCTTTCTAGTTTTATGCTCATTGATTAGGACTTACAGTTTACACCGGTCTCCGTCAAAAGAAATTTAAGGTGGTCAGAGCAGGGATCGAACCCAGACTCTCATCTACAAGAGGCGTGCACACTACCATTGCACCACCAACGCCCGCAATTATATCCATTTAAATTGACTGTTTGGTGCAGTTTACACGCCGGCGGCATCATCGTCCCTTGTTTCTTTCGAAATTAGCAAGTATCTGCCGTTACGGTGAAAGGCGAGCGCTATCGAGCCATTCTGACTGAATTATTGTTTTCAAAAATTAATCAGCTAACAATCAACGACATCTGGCATTTGGTTCCCACAAGACGGCGTAACTTGCCATACAGCGCCCTTAACAATCGGTTTATTGCAAAATCAATTTGGTGACAACTTTATTTCCAGAAGTTGTCGTGTTCACTAGCCACCTCGTTCGTGCGATTTAACGCCTCTGGTTTACTTGTTATAGGGCTATTTTAAGGCATTGGGTTATTCTGACAAACAAACAACTATTGAAGCATTGGAAGCCAATATTGAAGCCACCATTGACGCCATATATCCAGATGTATTGGAAAAAGTAGTTAAAAATTGGGCTGATCGAATGGACCATGTAACTCGTAGCCGCAACGAATTTTGGCAAAAGACCTCTTCCCTTCATGCGTTCAAAATTCAGCTTACTCAGAAGCTCAAACCAGCAGACCACGGAAAGCGTCTGCAATTCGTAATGGAGCAAAGTGAATTCAGTGCCAATTTTTCAAAAAAAAGTCATCTTTTCCGATGATGCGCATTTCCATCTGAATGGCTTCGCGAATACACAAACAATCCATGAGAAACAAATGCACCTACAACGAGGTGCGGATTTTGGTCAGATGGCGTGATTGGGCCTTACTTTTTTGTAGATGAGGCCGAAATTCCAGTGACTCTGAACGGTATTCGTTACAGGAACGGGACGTCATGGATCTGAACGACATATGCACGTTGAAAAATCTGTAGTTTTTTGTTGTCTGGATGAAAATAGAACATGTGTTTGGAGCTTGCCGCAAATATAATATACTTGTGCCCAAACGCATTGTGTTAGTTATTAAATTGTACATGTTTGGGACATAATGATTAATATGTTATAATATATGCGTTTACGACACAAATATATCTGTGTTTGTGATACAAATACAGTTTGTTGCACTGTTTATGCTCTCTCGAGCGCAAGAGAATAAAAGAGGGTATAGCTTGGATTATTCTCTCAGTGAGTGATTCATAAATATTCCTGAATGTGCGTGATGTATTGCGTTTTAATTTCATGTATTTCATGTCAGTTCAGACAGAGGATATAAAAAGCGCTTGATCAGTGAAAGAAGAATAAACAAACTCTCGGACGATTACATGGCTTGTGATGTTGCTTTAGTTTTTGTGTATGTGTTTCGCATATATTTATGTGTGCTACCAAAGTGATAAACGATTTTGAGGAAAGAAACTGGAGAGGGCAACAACATGAATCCCTTTTTCTGCCCAAGCCTCTACTGAAAAAATCGGAGTGGCGGACCATTTGTGAAATATAATAAAAAAAAACACAAGTAATTAATACACGCTTGTCTTGTATGATCTAGAGTTGTACGAGTATATGCGTAAGTATATTGTTTGTGTACCAACGCATAATAATAACCAAGGCATAGTTGAAACCTTCTGAACACAAAAACGTGAGAGACAACAAAGAAAGGAGACGCAAAAGAGCAGAAGATTCTCATTTCATAAAAAAAGTAATGCATTCAGCAAGTAAATATAAAAAGGGTAATTTTAAATATTTAATTTTTTGTATTAATTATTTATTTTAAATTTTAATAAATAAAGAAAGAATAATTCGTTTCTAAATATTATTATGTTTGGGAGAAAATAAGCATATGTTTCCACGTAATTATATGGAGGTTTGGGGGAAACACGCGGATGCGTTGATATTTGGGATGAAGTACGCATCTGTTTCCACGTAAAAGCATACATGTTTGCATTTAAATACACCTGAGTTTCGGACTTGCAAAAATATAAATGTTTGAAATGTGTTACAGACATATACATACATGGTTCCTGGAGAATATGTTTGGGAGAATGTGTTACCGAGGCCGTTTTTTTTCAGCGTGTGGTTTCAGCCACCTGTTACATTGCGCATAAAACAATCGATTTATTGCAGCAACGATTTCCAGAGCAAATTATATCAAGAAATTCTGATGTCAACTGTCAACACCAGGATCATGCGATTTAACGCCGTGCGATTTCTTTATTTGGGGTTTTGTGAAATCTCGGGTTAATGCGAATAAACCAGAAACAATTCCTGAGCTGAAATCCAAGATGCAACGGGTCATCGATGAGATACTGCCACAAATCAATGAAAAAGTCATGGAAAATTTCATGAAAAGTGTAGTGGCCTGTCATCAGAGCTGTGGCGGCCATTTGACGGATATATTGTATGCCATACTTAATCGGAGCATGTCTTCTTTAAAATCCAATAAAAATATCACAACTAACTCAAAAAACACGTGTTTTTATTTTAAAGTGATAAAATGCATTCTTACTGAGACACCATCTTCAAAAGCCTCGCTCACTCAACCATCGCACCACCGACGGTCATATTTAATTGTCACAATTTTCCCTATCAATACTCTCAATTGACGTAGTTTGTAGTTTTACTCGAAGTACGCACGGTGAAAATCGGTAATTTTTGTTGTTTGGAGTCAATTATAACGTGGTTGTAGGTGGTCGCAAATATAGTATACTTGTGTCCAAACCCATTGTGTTTGCTACTCCATATTACCTGTTGGTGTCACAATAACTTATAGGTTATAATATATGATTGTGTGACCCAGATGTGGCTTTTTTTGTTGAAAACTACTCAAAACAAAAACGATACATACGGCAAAGAATTAAAATTGCAGCACATCTTCAATTCATGAAAACAATACCTGCAAACATATCCACGGTTCCTGCAATATGTTGCTGCGTAAGGTTTTGTGGGTCCATTCGATGACAAAAGTTATGAAGGAGACTACCTCAGCCGAAGCCAAAACCTCGATGTACGTCGCATCTGTAAATTATTGTTATTATTCTTGCAGAAAATGTTTTCCAAAAATGTGTAACATATGGATAGCCTGGTAGCAGAACCTGGTATACCCATCAAATAAAATTTTCAGGTAAAGTAGTTTGACTTAATCTTTAAAACGAACATGAGAGACATTGAGTTTTCAATAATAATATATTATAACCATTGGCATTTGTTTAGTAGAATATGAGATGGTCTTCGAAAAGGAACAATGTGATCCCATATTTTTGCCCAATAACGGAAGTGGAGAACCATTTGGTGTTTGTATCACTAAAAGCATACATTCATAGAGCTACATGCTGAGAAATCTGTAATTTTTTGTTGTTTGTATGCAAATATAACGTGTTTGTAGCTTGTCGCAAATATATAATACTTGTATCCAAACACATTGTGTTTGCTTTTCAATATTATATGTTTGAGACACAATGATTAGTAGGTTAAAATATATGTTTTTGTACCCCAAATATGGCATCGTTTGTTGAAAGCTTTTGAAAAGAAAATCGTGACAGACAACAAAGAAACAAAGAAGCAGCAGATCTTCAATTCATGAAAACAATGCTTGCAAACATATACATGGTTCCTATAATATGTTAATACCTTATAGTCAATAATAATAAATAAATAAATAAATGGTTTCCCATTACATCCCATGAAGGGACTGGGGAGAACTTCTCACAATCACTGAGCTGTGCGCTTTCCAGTTTTCACTCACTGATTGGGACCTACAGTTTTACACCGATTCCGAACGGTAATTTGAGAAGCTTTTTCATGGCCAGATACTCGATAGTCAGTCACTATGCGAGGTGACCGCCGCCGAAAGAAATTTTTTTTGAAGGTGGTCAGAGCCGTGTTCGAACCCAGGATCTCATGTACAAGAGCCGCGCACACTAACCATTGCACCACCGACGGTCACAATAAATAATAATAGTATCTTATAATCATGGGCATTTGTTTAGTAGAATATGAGATGGTAAAAAGGGTAAAGACCATGTGAACCTAAATTTTCGGGCAATATGGGAAGTGGATAACCAGCATTTGCTACCAAACCCAATATCCAAACGCAGGGTTTTCGATAGGAGTTTTCATTTAGCGATTTCTTTCACATCACAGTTACCACTGCAATCTTCTTGTTTTAAACGATGACCCTTTGGCCACCTTAATATATCACCTGAATGTCGTTTATGGCCCAATTGATATTTCCTGAATATGAAAAAGCCATAAAACAAAATATAAGTATCGAAACGAAACGAAACGAAAGGAAATAAACAATCGCAATTGGTGGTTGTAACAGTTAAAACTAAGTTCTCCCCTTTTGACCAATCACTCCAAATAATAACACTGTAGGGGATTCCAAGAATTTCGTCTCTATTATAACTTAAGCCAGATGTAAGCAATGAAACCAAGGAAGGAAAATTTGTTAATATCAATTTGTGCCATAAATTGCAACATATTTCAAGTTAATATACTTCTAACCTCCCTGTCCAACAAGTATTTGAAGCCATTAAACGAATCCCTTTCCACCCACACCTACACCTACAGCCAGACCCATTCCCAGACATTTCCCCTGTTTATGTTTATTATTATATTTTTCCCTGGAATCTTAACGGCAACAAAGCCACAGCGGAAAAAAATACCGAAACACCGCAAAATTTATTACATTTATTGCACTCGTTTGTTGCCAATTGATTTTGTTTCGATGCAGGGATGTGAATTACTCTGCAGCGACAGCGAGTTGTGGTCGTCCTGTGGCATTTTCCACACGACACAACAAAGTCACAGAACCAGAGAAACAGAGGCTGCCGTTGAATTCCCTGAATAGCTTTTCACGTTCTTCCAGTTTTGGCGTTGTCGTTTGTTGGCATTTTTTTGGGGGTTTCAAAGGAATTTTATGTTTACAGCGCAAGAAAAGTACTTTTACGCTCTTGTTTGCTTTCAGATTCAAGATGATGTTCGATTTTAACGTCATCTTTCTTAGTTATCGACAACCAAAAGGAAAATAATAAGAAAAACTCCTTAAGGCGATAATGCGATACAGGGCGCAACAGTTGCACAGTGTTTAGAAAGTATAAATTGTCAGTTGGGCGTAGATCTTCGAACCCAGCAGAAACAGAAAGTTAAAAAGTTAATAGTGTGGCCGATTTCTATAAAAACAAAACAAATGGTTTTCCATAATATCCCATGAAGGGATTGGATGGGATTTCTATATTTGCCGTGAATGCAAATTATAAAAACTTTGAGGTTAATGAAATTTGGTTCACAAGAATTTAAACATACTTTATGATAAACATTTTTTGGAGCGAAGTTGCGTATCGCACGTTGCCAGATGGGGGATAAATGAAAAAATATATACAATTTTTGTATATAGGCGCGGGTAGGTACTTAACTCACAAAGTGAACACATCGAAACACAGTTTGTCCGACTGCGATCACACAGATTATCCGACTGCGATCACACAGATTGTCGGACTGTGTGCACAGATTGTTTGGTGTTAAAGTCCTCCGAAACTGCTGGACCGATTTGTATGAAATGTTGTGTGCATATCGGGAGGTCTCAGAATCGCCCAACATCTATTTTTCATATCCCTAAATCAGCCATCGGCACTCCATACCACTTGTGTGGACATTGAATTCACACCGACACTTACGCTCTTTAGAAAACCACGCTCTTCGCTTCGTTTTTTTGAATGTGCACAGAACAAAATTTTTCTTTCGTTTAGTCGTCCGCAAGACAGCGATGAAACAACATCATGTGCGCTGGTTGTGTATTTGTTTGTCTTGCGTGCGGCAAAAAACAAGAACTCGTATGTCATCAATGTCGCACTTTAATTTTTTTCAGTGCACAATATTTTCTCTCACCAACACACACTAATTTTTATTTTTGCCGACCGCTGCCCTAAATGATAAGGGTGACCCACCCGTATATAGAACACAGATTTGTCCGACTGCGGAATACAGATTGCCAAACTGCGAAAAAACACACACTGATTAGCGGCAGCGAGTAGTTGTTTTGTGTGGGTGCGGAACACTCTCAGAGCAAAGAGAATAATGACGTGGTTAAACGTGTATAAAAATGAGATAACAAGAGAGTAACGAGAATTGTGTGAACTTGTGTAGCGTATGTACGAACATAACAGTGTATGTATGTACATGATCTGTTGCTTTGCATTCTCTTTGTTTTGTGTGGGAATAAAACAAAAAGTATTAAGCAAGAAAATAATGACACATGTGCTTGTACTGGTCCATGATGAAATTGATAGCAGGAGGATTGTGTATGATTAGTAATACAGAGTTCTGTCAAACTCAGTTGATTTTTCTATTGTTTTCTTTCATTCTTTAATTGTACAAACAACTTTTTATTTAATTGTGGGCAAACTGGATTTATATCGAATTTATTGAAATATCACAGTGTGTAATTTTGTCAGTCATGGCAAAATAACCATATACGGACACCATTACGTGACAAAACACAAAAAAAAAGACCCCTGTCTCCCAGTTTTGCCCAAAGTCCTCCAGGTTTTTTTTATGGGCCCCCAAAGAAGTGGGACCTCGGTGTAATTTTTGCAAAAAAGTGATCATTTTCTCAAGCTCATATCTTGGAAACCGTTCGGAATTTTGATTTACTCTCTGAGGCAAAGTTGTAGCTCTTGTCATAAAGAACAAAACATATAAAAATAAAAAAAACTTCATCTTCAAAGTCAAAATCGCAAAAAACTTTAAAAAATTCAATTTTTTTTACCTTTTTTCCCCTGTTCAGGTCCATAGGTAGCAAACCGTTCAAAATTCAAGGAAACAATCAACTACAAGAATGATCCTAAGATAAACAACTTTCTAGAACATATGAACTTCCTAGGAATGATTCTTAACACCGTTTAGGTAGCCCTTAGATAGCCGCAAAAGTGAAAAATTTTCCGAACATTTTTTAATTTCACTTGTTTTTTCTTTACTTCAACATTGAGATACTATAAAGCCTTCTCCCGTAAGTGAAAAGGCATGTTGCAGGTTTCATTGTTATACTATTACTGATTTTATTAATCTTAGTCCTTAGGTGGTATGGGTTGACATTTAGAGTTAGGGTTGTACCAAAGAGTAGTAGCATGGATATGGACTCTGATTCAGAACTTATTATGGTGTCCACAGGCACGTTACTTCCAGACTGCCCTTCATTATCAGCTTTTTCTTTTTCAGATACTTCATTAACATCATACAGGGTGAGCTTGTGACTCCACCAACATACCTGAAATGAATTAGAAAAGAAATCAAAAAAGGAATGCAA
Organism: Phaonia tiefii; assembly: GCA_963931995.1. Taxonomy (NCBI): domain Eukaryota; kingdom Metazoa; phylum Arthropoda; class Insecta; order Diptera; family Muscidae; genus Phaonia; species Phaonia tiefii. The sequence goes on from OZ008367.1 coordinate 298,879,938, forward strand.
AAACAGGCATCAATAAAATTGATATTACCTCTGCAAGCAATGCGTCGAGTTTTTTGCCTTTGTACCGTTTTTCCATGGGCATTGTTGTTTGGTGAAACCGTTCTCCTTGCTCATTGGTTTCGATAGGGAGTTGTTTGATAAAATGGTCAAAATGAAATTGAAGAAAATGCAGCTTTAATGTCATCGATGTGCCGATTTTCTCAAAATAATACAGCATTTCTTTCACCCATTCTCTTGCTTCCGGTTCCGCGTCTCGATCCCCTCCCAAGACTCTAGTGCATACACGCTGAAAGTAAATCCATGCCATTGAATGATTATAATCATGAAGCGATGATTCAAAGTTGCTCTTGAATAGCTTTCTAATATCAGGGCCATTAAGTACGCCTGTTAAATGAAGACAAAAAATAAAGACAGAAAAGAAAACATTAACAAAGTGAAAATAGTACAATGAGGTGAACAAAAATTCGTTTTAAATTTACTACAATACCTTTTTTACTTTTGTCATCGCTTCGCTTTGGGAAAACGCTTTTCAAATAGTTGAATGCGTTTGGGCAATTTACAACGGTTACTTCGATGCAGTTTTTAACAATTCCCAATTTTATGTGGAGCGGTGGCAGCAAGATGTCTTGAGTATTGTCTATTAAAACTGCATTCCTCAGTTTATGTTGTTTCATTTGTTCCTCCACACTTCCTCTTGGTCTCCCCGAATTACATTGGTATTGATTCAGAGGTGAGCGGGAATCCCAATTACAAACAAACCAAAAGAAGAAGCCGCCCTTATCGATGATACCTTGCAAAATTTTGATGACCTTCACATCACAGCAAATCTTCCATTTATTTTCGTAATATTTGATTTTTTCCATTATATCTTTCAATGTTTCATTGCTTTCTTTCATGTTGATACCCATTGCTAGCGGAATGGAAGGTTTTCGGTTCGATACATGCAACAACACTGCTTTCAAGCTTGAAACAGAACCATCAATAAATAATCTCCACTCACTAGCGATGTAGTTCATTCCCATTTTTACCACCAAAGCTTTTACATCGTTGCAGTAAGCGAACGAATTGTCATCATTTAGAGTGTAGAGGCTCTGAAATTCGGCATGCCGTTTGCGGTACGCCGCACAGTGGGATTTCTTCATACAAGCCGCGGCAAAAATTAGAAGGAATCGAGCTAGGGCTTTGACATTTCGCACACTTCTCTCATATTGCTAAATTAGAAAAAAAAACAAGTTTTTGTTCAAATCCGCCCACAACCAATCGTTGTATTTTCCTCATTTTCATATCTATGTCAATAAAAATTACTGCCACTGCTTGCATTTGAGTCCTCAATTATATTAAAAATTTAAGTGCCACGCCCAACGCCCATATACAAATTTTCATTTTTCAAAATTTTCGAAAACACAGTTATAATTCTTTGTAGTTTGTGATAGATGTAAATCAGCACTTACATCTATATAAATAACTAAAGCCTAATATGTTAGCTGAGTATTTGCAAAAAAATTAGGGGGCCATAGTTTACCGTTTTTTTTTTTTAATTAACCAATCATTCCAAATAAAAGTCAAATTTGTACTATAAAATTATCGAAATTTATTAATTTTTCAGCATTTCTCAGTGCATACTTTTAGGGATATGATATATAAAACACAACCGCTGTAAAAAAAACTTTAACTAACGTTTCTATTATCGACAGCATTAAAACACATTTGCCTAAAAGTATACACCATTTTAGAGGGTGTTTTCATCCATTTTTGTATTGAAATTTCGTGGCACTTTTTTTATAAAATTTATAACTTTGTTCAACAGTATAAAATATTATGGGAATTTTATTTATGAAATCAAAAGAATACACTCCCACCTTTCACATTTTAGCAGCCAGACCACAACGATCGATAACGACCACCTTTTTTTAGTCCAAGAAAAACTAAAAAAAACTTAGTTTTTTGAGTGTCATCAGAAAGGCATGAATATATTTTAATCTGTTATTGTTATTCAATTATTTTTTCTTAAAACTTACTGTAGAAATACCATATTTTTCAAATATACATATTCCAAATCAATACGACGAAAAGAAGTTATGTTTCCAGCCCATTGAAATGCATGAAAATCTGAGGCAGGTTACTGCAGAGTTTCATTTTGTTGACTTTGCCGCGTTTTTTTGTACAAAAACAAAATTTGTTGAAAAAAACTAATAGTTTATTTCTCTTAATTAAACAATTCTCTACAAAACTGCATCATTACATTTTCGAAAAATGGTATTTTTGCCGGCAAAATTCCTCTGTGCGCCGTAGAGTTCACATTACCATGTGTGAGTTTATTTTGCTTTAAAAACCCTGTCAAAAATATGGCAAGTCGCTGCGATAGTCCCAATATGGCCACAATGAAATCCATTTCTATTTGTGTTATTAGTTGTGGTCCATCTCTTCCCTGTTGGGGCTCATAATCGGTATCAAATGGATCTTCATAAGTAACACCACTTGCTCTAGTCATTCCTGTACATTCTGTACTACGATCTGGAGTTGACGGCCTTGGTGATACAAAATTTTCAGGTGCAAGCACTGGTAGTGTGGCTGTTACAGTTGCTTTATAACTTTTGTTCCTCTCAGCATATCGATTTAGACCACATGTGTAATTTACGCATGCAAAGCAACTGGTTTCATCATAATCACCTGGGAGATTAATCCAGTTTACCGGCTTACAATACTTCATACTATGTTTGCGACACACTGTATTAGGTGTGTAATATTCACCGGTCAAGTCTTCTTCGTCGAAAAACAACTTATATGCTTTCTTGAATGCACTAGTTAAAAGATTATTTTCCTTTTGCAATGTTGTAGAACTATTTGTTCTGATTTGATGACCGCAAACGTAGCAAAATAAATCAATATTTTCACACTGCATATTGAAATTGTCAGTTGCCAATGTTGTGTGCGAATTATGCTGTAGCACTTTCACTTTATAACTATCATCGCTGAGCTCTCGTTGACGTCGCGCTGTATAATGCCTCGATCTGAGCGTCGTGTCGCTTTTATATTGTGTGCTGCGTCCCTTGTGAATTCAATGCAGATGTTTGCTTCCAGGTAGTTTTTTGATAGATGATTTTATATGTTCACAATTTCATCTGTATGACAAGAGCTCCAATGTGTTTCCAGGTATTTTTTTATATTTTGGGTTGTTTTTATGTGAATTCAATGCAGATGTCTGCTTCCAGGTAGTTGTTTGATAGTTTTGACACAGGAACTCACCCACCAGCTTGAGAATTTTTATTACAATCCACTTACTATTAGTGAAGGTACAGTGCACTCACACACTCGGCCTCCTTACTGACAATTATTTATGTTTACAGGTTTGGAAATCAATATTTTTATTAAGAAATCGCTTATTTTCTTACACTTCAATTGCTTTTAAGCGAAATTTTAGCTCCCAGAAAGTACTTTTGTTAGAAAAACCTCGCTATCTCCGGTGTTCGAAGGGTTACTGCGGAGTATTATACCTTAAAAAAAAGCTTGGAGTGTTGTCTTTTACTCAGTCTAGGAAGAAATAAGTTTACTAGGGCTGTTTTTTGAGAAAACCCGATTTTTATTAAAAAAGTGAGGTTAAAAAATCTGTGTCTTTTTAATTTGCCCCAATGAGTTAATGAAAATTAACGTATTTATATACAGATTTATAGCGTTTGCAAAGGTCTTCTCAATGACCCATCCCATCTCAACCAGATTGGATAAGAAATGGGTGAGATATAAGCGATTATATACTCAAGCTATAAAGGCCTATACCTCAAGAAGTTGGATCGGCCTCCTTAAAAAAATTTTCAGGTTTTAATCAGCGCTGTAAGCCCTACCAGGCCAAAAAAAATTTGTCGCGTTTTTCATAAAGTAAATTTGTTCGTAAAAGCGGAAATTAAAAAAAAAAGCTTTTTGGGCGATTTTTCGCTCATTTTTTAAAATTTTTCGCGATTTTGACCTTGAAGATTAAATTTTTTTGATTTTATATTTTTACAATTTTTATGACAAAAGCTACAACTTTGCCTCAGAGAGTAAATCAAAATTCCGAACGGTTTGCAAGATATGAGCTTGAGAAAATGGTCACTTTCTTGCAAAAATGACACCGAGGCCCCACTTCTTTGGGGGTCCATAAAAAAAAACCTGGAGGACTTTGGGCAAAACTGGGAGACAGGGGTCTTTTTTTTGGTGTTTTATCACGTAGTGGTGTCCATATATGGTTATATTTTTTCGTGTTGCACTGTGTATGTTAAGTATTTACTAAATAAACAAAAAAGTTAACGACCTGAAAAAATTTCGATCAGCTATTCTTATACACAACATCATATTTCAACCATGCACTGGTCTTTAGAAATATAATATTATTTAAAGTAACGTCATCATATAATATGTAAATTTTCTCAAAAAATAAAAAAACCTTTTCATATTCTTAAACAGAGTACCTTTTCTTATAAAAAAATACCTTATTTTAAAGAAGTAACTTTGCTTAAAAAAAGTACATTTTCATATAAAAAATTACAGCAGACAGTTGTCCGAGGCCTTCGGTCACGGACTGTCCCTGCAGGCTGTGTCAGAGACACGGCCATTAAGTTTAACGTAGAATACGCCATCCGATAAGACAGAAAACATATATAACAATAAATTCATTTGCTTATATTATTTATCATTTATTGTTATATATGTTTTCTGTCTTATCGGATGGCGTATTCTACGTTAAACTTAATGGCCGTGTCTCTGACACAGCCTGCAGGGACAGTCCGTGGCCGAAGGCCTCGGACAACTGTCTGCTGTAATTTTTATATTTACCAACGGCATTTGATTCAAGTCCGTTTAAAAAAAAAAAATTATGTTCAATTTTTGTAAACTTAATTTAATTTATGTATTTTAATTAATATTTTTATTGAAATAAGTTCTGCGAATGTTGAGAGGGCCGCCCTAATATTAAAAAAGGTTTACCTTATCGAGTCTTCGCATTAGCATTCGAGCGTTGTGTGAAAGCTTTACGCTTTACAATTCAAAATTAATGTTACAACAGCTTTATTGAAGCTTTCGCAAAAAAGCTTTATTACTTTAGCTTACTGTTTGTTTCACTTTTTACTAGATACATGTTGCCAAGCAACATTAGCTTGCTGTTCGTTTCACTTTTTACTAGATACATGTTCCTAAGCAATGTTGAGCAACCAAAAACACTCAACCAAACACCACACATATGTTTGAGTGTATGTGTTTAAACAATTTTCATTTGAGAAATTAAAATACTAGAAATATATCAACCAATATGAAATGTATATCAAACGAAAGATAACATCTCCATTTACCTACAAAAAAAAATTTAAAAAAATTCATCCAGCCGTTTCCTCAAATTCAATGAAATAAAGATTACAACAATAAAAACCTGACATGACTCCTCATACCGTAAGGTAAGACGTATTCTACGTCAAAAAGAAATTAAAAACTACCTTTTCTTTAAAGAGTACCTTTTTGTGAAACAAAAAATTTTTTCTTGAGATAAGTACCCTGTTAAAAATTTACCTATTCTTGTAAAAAGGACCAATTCCTAAAGAAACGAGCACCACTTCTTTAAAAAGTACCTGTTCTTAAAAAAGTACTTCTTTGTTATAAAAATTCATACTCTATTGGCTTTTTCGTACAGAATGTACTTCTGCTTAATAATAGTATATTTTCTTAAAACAAACATTAGCTTTAAATAAAAGAAGCTAAGACTTCTTATTCGTCTATCTATCTTATTCGTCTTTGGGTTTCCTTCGTTTTTCCTACGTCTTCTTCAATCTAATGTAATATATACTTTACTGGGGCTTGTCCCCTCTTTCCTCTCTCTCTTTATCTCTTTGTTATTTTTTGATCTTTTCAGAAAAATTTACTTGGCAGGGGATAAAAAAGTAGGCATAATAACTATGAGTTAGTACCACGTGGTATCAATTAAATTGTAACAAAATTTAAATACAAGTTAAACATTTCAAGTGACGTTTCCGTGAAGTTGTTTAAGTCCTTCAGCCAACAACCAAGAGCCGCAGGTTTTCTCCTACAAATCTATTGCAATATCTTAATATATATTTTCCACAAAAACCTCATCCAAACCACTGTGCATTGCAAACAATTGAACACCAATGCCCACCAGTTTCCATGGTTTAAAAGGCAGCGTTACACTTTTCCACCTTCGCTTATTTAATGCTTTGTTGTTTGATTCTTCCAGACTTCGATTAGATGATGCTATTGATGATACCCCTAATGCTGGCTGTATTAGAGTTGATATGGAAATTACGTTGGTACCTTGAAACATTTTCCATTTTCTACATCACAATTTATGGTTATTTATCGTATTTCAAAGGAATTATGGCGTAATTTCGAGCAGGTTTTTATTTCACATTCGCCGGAAAAAACGTGTCTTGCTTTCGACAAGACAAATATAAAAGTAATTGGTATTGATTTGGTTGGAGGGCTCAAGGAATTACATATATTATATACAAAAGACATAGAAATTGGGATGAGGGAGGAAAGAGGAAAGAGGAAAGAGGAGAGAGAGAGGGCTGAAATATTACTAATTGCAATTTGAAGATGATGTAGGCAGATGGATGGAATATTTTTCGTGTTATGTAAAGGAAAACGCTTTTTGTGACCGAAGCACACAGGGGCATTTTCAGAGAAGGTGGTCGCAAATAAAATCGTTGACTATTATCAATAACTAACGCTGTATGAAAGTAAACACTCTAGAACTTTGGCCTCAAAACTTGAGATCTATAAGTGAACTCCGTTGGTGACTTATGGGTGGTCACATTTTTTGATATCGGCCAAAATTTTATATTTTTGCGAAGTTCTCAGCTCTTTTTTATACAACAATTATTTTTTTAATTTAAATTAATTATTTTTTTAATTAATTATTTAATTAATTAATTAATTATTTTTTTAAGTTAACTTAATTAACGTATAAATGAATTAGCAATAGTTTTACATTAAAGCATCGACATCTAAATGACATTAAAGATACAAGTTCTACATGTTTGGTTTAAAGAACATTTAGGTTTAAATAACATTAGAATGTCAACAAAAAGTTCGTGGTGTATATAGCAACTTCATTGCCTAATGTTAATTATGCCTGAAAGTATGCCGTCGCTACCACATACCAACTCTCCACACATATTTGGTGATATCGCAAGAACAGTCTGAAACAATCTAGAACAGAAGCCATCTCACCACTACGATAGTCATTGAGTGATGTCGAAATTCGGGTACACTCGAGATCTAACAGCGCTACTACGAGATGGTTCTGGAAACGGCTGAACTGATAGAAATAGATAATGTGCAATGAAACTGGAGTCAGTCCAATGGTAAAAGGGGTAAAACACTTCGTTTACTATAGACAATTTTAGACTTTTTTCACATTTTCGACCAAAAATGGAGATCGGTTATTCTGGGTAGCCCATTACCCACCGCCGTGAGTATCGTGTAAAGGCCGCCTACCCATTCCCCATGCGCAATAGGTGATCGTGATAGGTAATCCCCTCATACCTTGTGGTAATGGGTAATCGTGATGGGTAATTCCCCATCACTATGGAAACCACCCATTCTTCCCCATATACCCTGTGGGTATGCAATGGTTAGTGTGCGCGGCTCTTGTACGTGAGATCCTGTCTTCGAACCCTGCTCTGACCACCTAAAATTTCTTTCGGCGGCGGTCACCTCGCATAGTGACGGCAACACTATCGAGTATATAGCCATGAAAAAAGCTTCTCAAAATACCGTTCGGAATCGGTGTAAAACTGTAGGTCCCAATCAGTGAGTGAAAACTGGAAAGCGCACAGCTCAGTAATTGTGAGAAGTTCTCCCCGGTCCCTTCATGGGATGTAATGGGAAACCATTTATTTTATTTTTTAATGGGTAATTCTCCATCGTTGAGGGTAACCAATAGAGTGTTCAAACCGGAAACCGAAAAACCGCCGAATTTGGTTAACCCGTTTTTTGTCATTAACCGTGTGCAAGTTTTTTTTAAAGAATTAATTTTTGAATTAAATCGAATACCGGTTATTTGACGTAGTTTTATACTCAATTTGTGTTAAATGTCCTTACTTACTTACATACTTATCCGGTCTGGGACAACCCCGGGGGGTCAGGGATCTTACAAAACGAATATAGCATATTTCGCCAACCAGTTCGGTATTTTGCTTTATTTCTCCAGTTGGCAATACCAAGTGTACGCAGGGATTCGTCAACCTGATCCCTCCAGCGGAGTCTTGGTCTTCCTATTTTTCGTCTTCCTTCGAGTTCGGTTTCGAAAACCCTTCGTGCTGGTTCGTCTTCATCCATTCTACTGACATGGCCTAGCCAGCGCAATCGCGTTATCTTGATCCGCTTAACTATGTCAATGTCAGGATAAAGCTCATACAGCTCATGATTCATGCGTCGCCGATACTCGCCGTCGTGCACTATAGGGCCATACATTTTTCGGAGTATTTTTCTCTCGAAGACTCCTACAGATGTTTCGTCTGTTTGCGATAGGACCCAGGATTCTGCGCTATAAAGCAAGACAGGTTGAATGAGAGTCTGGTACAGCTGGACTTTTGTTACTCGAAAGATGGCTTTATCTCTAAAGTGCTTGCTTAGCCCAAAATAACATCTATTCGCTAGCACAAATCTCCGCTTGATCTCAAGGCTGACGTTGCTGTTTTTGTTTACGGTAGATCCGAGGTATATAAATTCGTCCACTACCTCGAAGTTATAACGGTTATCAACGTTCACGCTTTGGTCTAATCGCGTGGAGGCCCTGTTCGTTGAAATGTCCTTACAAAAATTTAAAAATTAAACGGAAAGAGGTATGTTTTCAAATATTAATGCACTTTTTAAATTTAATTCAATTCAATTGAACTCAATTCTATTGAATTCAATTTCATTCTATTCCATTCAATTCAATTCAGCTTAATTCCATTCATTTCAGTTCAATTCAATTCAAGTCAAGTCAAGTCAAGTCAACTCAAGTCAAGTCAATTCAATTCAATTTCAATTCAATTCAATTTCAATTCAATTTCAATTCAATTTCAATTCAATTTCAATTCAATTCTATTGAATTCAATTCAAATTAACTCAATTCATTTCATTTCATTTCAATTCAATTCAATTTAATTCAATTCAGTTCAATTCAATTCAGTTCAATTCAATTAAATGCAATTCCTTTCATTTCATTCCATTTTATTTCATTTCAATTCAATTCCATTCAATTCAATTCAATGCAGTGCGATTCAATTAAATTCAATCAAATTCAGTTAAATTCAATTTAATTTAATTCAATTCTTAAATAGTCTAATCTAGTCTAATTCAATCAAATTATTTTTATCTTCCTAACACATCAGTTAAATTTTGTTTAAGAAAATTTAGCTATATTAAAAATCCGAATAATGGTGCTATATTTTTTGAATTGAATTGAATTTTATTTATTTATTTAATTTTAGTTGTGAGTATAGTTGACCTTTGTAGATATATTAGTTATCAGTTGTTTCGGCTTAAGGTCATAAGAATAAAAAGAAAACACTTCAAGTATTTCTTCTTACAATTTCATCAATATTTTCCAATATTTCGACCAACTTCGTTGATCATTTTCAAGGATCTGATAAAACAAGAATAAACAAAGTATTCATAAACATTATTGAACAATTCAAACAAGAATCAACATTAAAATATATATCATTTTCCCCAAAGGGAGACTGATAAATTTTAACCACATTTCGAGATAACACAGAGCGCGTCCAAGTTTTTATAAAACATAAGCCTGCGGAAAAACTTGGGCGCGCTCTGTGTTATCTCGAAATGTGGTTAAAATCGATCAGTCTCCCTTTGTTTATTCTTGTTTTATCAGATCCTTGAAATTGATCAACGAAAAAAAAATATTGGAAAATATTGATGAAATTGTAAGAAGAAATACTTGAAGTGCTTTCTTTTTATTCTTATGACCTTAAGCCGAAACAACTAAAACTAATATATTTATTTAATTTAGTTTCTTCCAGTTATATTCCACTCACTTCAATTGAATTCAACTTAATTCAACTCAATTCAATTTAACTCAGTTCAATTCAATTCAACTCAATTCAATTCAGTTCAATTTAATTCAATTCAATTCAGTTCAATTCAATTCAACTCAATTCAGTTCAATTTAATTCAATTCAATTCAATTCAAGTCAACTCAACTCAATTCAACTCAATTCAACTCAACTCAATTCAATTCAATTGAAATTCAATTCAATTCAAGTCAAGTCAATTCAATTCAGTTCAGTTCAATTCAATTCAATTAAATGCAATTCCTTTCATTTCATTCCATTTTAATTCGTTTCATTTCAATTCAATTCAAATTCAGTTCAATTCAATTCAATTAAATGCAATTCCTTTCATTTCATTCCATTTTAATTCGTTTCATTTCAATTCAATTCAATTCAATTAAATGCAATTCCTTCCATTTCATTCCATTTTAATTCGTTTCATTTCAATTCAATTCAAATTCAGTTCAATTCAATTCAATTAAAGGCAATTCCTTTCATCTCATTCCATTTTAATTCGTTTCATTTCAATTCAATTCAATTCAATTCAATTCCATTCTATGCCATTCCATTCCATTTCATTCCATTCCATTCAATTCAATTCAATTCAGTTCAATTGAATTTAATTCAATTCAATCAAATTCAGTTAAATTCAATTTAATTTAATTCCATTCTAACATGGTCTAATCTAGTCTAATTCAATCAAATTATTTTTATCTTCATAACACATCAGTTAGATTTTTTTTAAGAAAATGTAGATATATTTATTAAAAATCCGAATAATGGTGCTATATTTTTTGAATCATAATGATTCTTGTTATGGGCAAAGGAAACAAGACAAGCAACTGTTAGTGTTAGAAAATGCTGTATTACTTTGTATTAATTTTTCTATAAAAAGTTAAAAACATGGTTATTCATGCAAAGCGAAAAACCCGTGAATAAATCCGAAAATTAACCGCTTTCATCGTTTTTTTTCCATTCTGTGAAACCTTTTTAACACTCTAGTAACCACCCATTATACACTCCATACTCTGTGGGTAATGTGTAACCATGATGGGTAACTTACACATTACTTGCCCCATACCTTGTGGGTAATGGGTAATCGTGATGTATAATCCCACGTTGTCGTGGGTAACTTACACATTAGTTTCCTCTTACCTTGTAGGCAATGGGTAATGTTTAAGGGTAATCCCCAATTGTCGTGCGTAACTTACACATTATTTTCCCCATACTTTGTGGGTAATGGGTAACACATAAACTGATCAACTGCTTTTGATCGAAAAGCGGGATTTTGACTCAAACATCGGGATATTTTAAGAAATATTTTCCTCTTAACCGGAAAGCCAACGACTCCAGCATAATTTGAAATTAGTTTGTTTCGAGATCTGTTAAAATATTTTGCCCATAACAGGCATCTGATTACGCCACTTTTCTGACCTATCCGAAGGTAAAAAAAATTATATATATGTATCAGATTAATGTGAAGAAAAATCGACCAAAACTCTATCTAATTATTCCAGATAGTGACACATTTGAACAGATATCAGTAGCCTACAACTAAGCCTCTGATGATGAAGTTCACAAACTTTGAAACGTTCGTCTGACAATGTGAATTGAAATTGTGCTTGTGTGACTGTTGAAAATTTTATATTATAATAAAATAACTTCCACGCTAAATTATACTTTACTAGTTATAAAGACAGAATCGTTATAAAGCGGGACTTCTCTGTATAAAGCGGGATTGAAATCCAAGGCGGGATGAAACATCGAACAGCGGGATAATCCCGCCAAAAGCGGAATCGTTTGTCAGGTTAATAATACCCCATCGCCAGTGGGTAATGAGTAAATGATCATTACGCATTCCCCACGGCTGTGTGTATGGGTTACATACGAAGGGTAAATTTCTTAAAAATGCTGCAGAGAGATTATTACTTACACTGGATCAATGACCGACAATCTCAAACAATCTTAATTCTGTCGTTGTATGGGTGAGCTGCTCTGAGAGAAAGACACTACTCATTCCGGTTTACCAAAAAATTTCGACCTACAAAAAGGCATATTCCCATTCTTCTTTGAATATTTCTCTCAGTGCAATGAAAAGAACAAGCGATAATTAATCTTCTTGTTTGAACGCCTTCATTTCAACACGTTTCAATAGATTATGTCGATGTGAAAACACGAAGCACAAACATGCACTGTGCATAGGATTTGCCAATTACTGCTCTAGATGACGCTCACCTAAAGATTCTTGGAAGCTACCGTCTTAGTCTTGCTTGCAAATAAGGATGTATCTTTCTTGCTAATAAGGAAGGAACTTATGACGACTTTCAATACAGGTAAATTAATGAGGAAATGCATTCTATGCAAATATGTTTATGGTAAACGGTGACCAGATAGGAGTGACACTTTTTACAACTATTATATTTTCAGTTAACAAAGATATCCAGCTGTCAAAATATTCAAACGGCCAATATCGAAGAAGAATTGAGCTGAATGGTCATCGGGTCGTTTGGGCCTATATCCGTATAAGATTGTGCTGGCGCAGGAATTGAAGCCGGGAAACTATAGACAAGGCCGTGAGTTCTACAATTTAGCACTGGAAATGTTGGCCGGAGATCAGGAGTTCGATCAGCAAAAGCGTCTTCTCGGGCATACCCATTTTGGGTTAAGCGGCTATGTCAACAACCGTCAACAAGCCGTTATTGGAACGAATACGTACAATCCACAAGTATTCGAACAAGCATCACTGCATTCACAAATAAAAATGAAAATGTGGGTGTGGTGGCTGTGTGTGAAATCTCGGGTTTGTGCGAATAATTCCTGAGCTCAAATCCGAGATACAACGCATCATCGGTGACATACAGCCACATCTCTGTGAAAAAGTGATGGAAAATTTCATGAAAAGAGTAATGGCCTGTTATCAGAGCCGTGGGAGACATTTGACGAATATTTTATTCCATACATAATCCGAACATGTCTTCTTTAAAATCCAATAAAAAATCACAACTATCGCAAAAAGTACGTACTTTTGTTTTAAAATTAAAAAGTGCATTCTTACTGAGACACCCTGTAGTTACGATTAAGTAAAAGCTTGTACTTACACTTCGGGAGAGATTCATTTGAAAGCCCACAGAAAATTTTCAAATTAAATGACATGTAACTTCAATCATCGAGCATTTAAAGTCCATTTAAATGGGGAATTTTCAACTGTGAAACTGAGCATTAATGACAAATTTAACATAATGTAAATAACAGGGCGATTAATGCTGCGCCTAAAAGTATACCCTTACAACATACTAGTTCAACAAATTATGAATTCACCCGTGATATCTCACCACTGGTTCTGGAAATGAATAGAAATCTTCACATACAACTTACCGACAATGAAAGATCATGGCTATTCCAGGTCTTAGTAGACATTTCGAAAAATATATGGCAGCACTTGAAGAATAGAAATTGACGAATAACACTGTCCGAAGGTGAAGAACGAATATTAATAGCAGTTGAGCAGCATTTATGAGTCAGTCGGTGATTAACGCTGAAAAGTAAACAATGCGAATTAATAGTAAAACTGAGGTTGAAATATAGACTTATTGTAAAGTGTTGACTTTAAAAATGTACTTATATAAGGAAAATAAAATGAACTAAAACTGTTGTACTTATCGTAATTTAAGAACGAACCTTGTTTTATCAACGGAAATAAAACAGTGCTAAGAGGACGATTAGAAAATTCGTAACAATATTTACAATTTATTTGGCTGATGGCAACTCTGATTTTAAAGTATTTAAAAAGACAACCAGAAATCGCGCGCAATTTGGCAACCCTCGTAAAAGAGATCCAAAAAGTAGGCATGATTCACTCAAATGCATTTTTCTCTTGATGATTTCATACTTTTTATTTTCTTTATGGAATTTTACCGAAATATGGATGCAATTTGTATAGTTATATATAAGAACATCATCAAAAACCTGCTCGTGTATTGAAATATTCAATGAAGAGAGTAAGAGAGATAGCAGAGAGTAGTAACGCTTCACTCGTTTTGTTTTTTTTTTTTTGAGTCAAGAGAAATTATTACTGTCTACTTCAGTACATCGTTTTTGTGTATTTATACAGGTGGTTTCGATAAAACAGCTGTTCGTGTAATGGAAGATGGTATTGGTTGATGGCATTGCATTTTAAATTACGTTTGATTAATGATAATGTCTTTTAAATTATATTTGAAGATTGGTTGTCCATCTGAAGCTCAAACTCTATGAGGACTCCAGCTATCCCAGTGACTTTCAAAGGTTTCCGCTTGAAAGAAACAGCTGTTGCACACTACTGATTACTGATTATATATGACTTTATATGTAGAGGTTTGTGGCTTCGATTGGTGTTGCCTCGTAGTACATTCAAATTCATAAACCTGTACGTTTAAAATAGTTGAAAACCAAAACTCCCAGATACAATGAAAATGCTTGAAAATAAGTACAATTTCCAATGGCATTTGCAGTTTTTGGAATTTGTATTTGTAGAGGTAATTCAAATTAAACTACAATTTTCATACAATTATATTGTCCCATGTATGGCCTATATCATTCGTTCCATTACGTCTAAGGAAAATGATAACAGCTTCTGAACTTTCGACCAGTCGGACTGCACCAGGGAATGTACGGTATAACGAATCAACTTTGTCAACGGAATATTGCAGACCAATAAAATTCTTATTCGAATAAGAAAAAAAACAACCTTACAATCAAGGAAGGAGAAGCCATTATAAACCAAAATAAAGTTCCCCCCATCAACATATTGCAGGAACCATGTACATGTTTGCAAGGTCTTCCACAAAAGGCTTTAGTTTTCGCACATTACACCCGACAGGACCTTGTATGCAATGAATTGAAGGCTAATTCCACGATAGTTCGTACACATACTCGGGTTTTTGAAAACAGAACGCAGTATGCTAAGGCTGGCGACTGTGCATGAGTCGCCAGCCTTACGAGTACACAGTCGCCAGCTTTACGAGTACACAGCTCAGCCGTCAGCCCATCAGCTCCTCCGGAATTTGTTGTTCTTAAGCCGGGAAATTGCAGTTCTAACTTTCGTTCGTCCTGTATGTGCTCGACTCCCTCATCCATATTAAAGTCTCCTGGGGCAAGTAAAACAGAGAAGTGAACTCTCCACATTCCCAAAATTCACTGGATATCTGCGATAAGATTCCCATCCGCATCTCTACAAAAGGAGGGGGCGCTGATCCACGGCCGTTGGTTTGACTTTGTAATCTTAAGCTAAGATCAGACAGGCAAATAAATTTGCACAAAATGTCATTGGAAAAGTTTGATAAAATCGTATGACTTTTGTCAAATGTTTATTTGGCGGTCAGACTACGACTAAAATTTTGTCATAGTAGTTTGCATAAAACATCACTCTAAATTGTTCTGTCTGCAAATGATTTGGTTTTGTGGTCACACAACCGATATGTCGAAGCAGACAAATGGGTTTGCGCAAAACTCAAAGCATTTGTGAGAAGGTAAAAATAATCGACCAAATTAAATTGATAAGTTATAGTATTCACTTCAACATGAATTTCACGTGTGGACTTTTTCGAACCAAGAGGATATTAGTATCGAGGGCATATATGTATGTATTTTTTGACGGCGATTGATATATATATTGTAAATGGGTTTTTATAATTTTTTAATAGATTTTGACCTAATTTCTAAAAAATATTTTTTTAAATTCAATATCGAATTATAAGTGTTTTCTTAACATTTTCCACTATTATTTTGTTTCCTATCAGTAAAACTAATTTTTATGGAAATATGTCTAAAAGATTTTTAAATATTTTATAAATTAACTTGTTATATCCCGACAACTAAGTGAGTTACCGAAAATTCTCATTTAATTTTTTCAGTTATTCCTTGATTTTTGTTATAGGAAACAACCATTTTTATGGCATAAATAAAAATCGTATTTTTTTAAGTTCAACTTTCGATATCTTGATAACTAAACGAGTTGTGCAAAATTATAATCTAATGCTTTTTATTTATGTGGACATATTTTACATAAGAAGTTTCCTATGGAACGCTCAACTATGTCATACTCTCTCGCATATACAAATTTCAAAGATCCACAGCTCCATAAATATGGGCTGCCCAAAATTATTTTATTGGATCTTTTTACTCAAAGTAAAAACTCCCTTTAAACCAAAACTATAAATTTTTATTTGGAGCATTGAACTCGAACTATACTTGTGCGTCGTAGCCTAAACTGAATTTCAGTTGCAAGCGAGTACTGGATTTAACAATTAACAACTTTGAGTTTCTTCTTCGTTCTACCATTAATTGGCAATTACACACAAATATTTATTTTATAAATAAATTGTTTAAATATTAATTTCATAATTATACATTTGTTGATAATTACACAAAGTTGATTGTTTTCAAACGAATTTTCATACAACGCTTTGATAACTTCACCAAAAAGGTAAACAATATTTGCCTATGTTTGTTTTTACATTTATTTTGCAAGAACAAACGGAACAAATTTGACAAGCGTTTGCACTTGGCCTGTCACATAATGTTCATACTGTTCAAATATTTGCCTAAAACTTTTGTTTACAAACAACAAACGTTCGCACAAATGAGTTTGTAGTCATTTGTGCGAACGTTTGTTAGCAAATATTTTGCCGGTCAGACGCATGACCAAACAATTTGTCATAATTGTCAGCCATTTTACGCAAAATATTTGACCGTCTGACCTTAGCTTTATGTATAATTTTGTCTTATACAAAATTCGATTTGCTCACTCTAAATAAACGGGTTTCCTATCTCCACTTCTCCTTATCCCGCTCCGTCACGGCGCTCGCTGCAACTGACTGAAATAGTGCCATACGTGTAGCGTTCTCTTCGCCACTTACCAAGCGACATTCTCCATCGTGCCCATGCTTTTTATTTAAGTGGTTTTTATAGAGTGGGAAATGTACTCCACTGCGCTTCAGAACTATGAGGCAGGGTGCGTTCTGCTCTAGTAGCTGAGTGAGCTTCTCTGCATAGGCTGTGGCTATCTCTGGTAGTTGCAGCTTTCCGATGTCCAGCTTTCTATATGTCTGGTTTCATACGATATTCGTTCTGCTCAACCTTGTGTGAACCTTTGCTGCAAGTAGGTAGTGATCCTAATCGATATAAGCTCCTTGAGCCACACGTACGTCCATTGCACTACACCATTTCCAATTGAAATTTAAAAAAAATATTGAAATTTTAAAAATTATATTTTGAAATTTGAAAAACATCAATTGAAATTTAAAAGAAATTAATTGACGTTTAAAAAACATGAATTGAAATTTAAGACATCAGTTAATATTAAAAAGATATCAATTGGAATTTCTAACACATCAATCAACTGAATTTTAAAAAGACATCAATTGAAATTAAAAAAAATCAATTGGAATTTAAAACATGTCAATTACAATTTGAAAAACATCAATTGAAATTTAAAAGACGTCAATTTTAAATTTAAAAGTAATCGATTGAAATTTAAAAATCTAATACATAAAATCGCTAAACAATTTTTAAATTTCAACTGACGAATTTTAAATTTCAATTGATGTCTTTTAAATTACAATTGATGTTTTTTAAATTTCAATTGATGTATTTCAAATTTAAAATATAATTTTAAATTTTCAATTAATATTTTTTAAAAATTAAATTGTTTTTTTTTTAATTTCAATTGGACGTGTTTTAGTAGAGTGCCCTCCAGCAATTAACAGGTGATCAATTTGGTTTTTCGTCTGTTGATCAGGGAATATCCAAGAATCCTTATGGATGTCTATATGTATGAGTCTCGTACTACTGACAACCATGTTTTTCGTCGGTACAAAATCTAACAGTCTCATTCCGTTATTGGAAGTGCGTGTAGACTGAATTTACCCATGGTTAGTTGACAAAAGTTTTCCCTGCAGACTTCATATCACCTAGAACAACCTTAATGTCATGGCCAGGGCAGTGGTAGTATGTTTCCTCTATGCGCTCATTGAAAATATCCTTGGTGTCATCGTCTCCTGGATAGCGGTAATGTCAGTCTTCTAATTCTCGAGGACATCTTGGAGTTGCATAGTGGCACCGGATCTGTATAGTGTTCTAAGATTCCAAGTGCATATTCGTAAATCGTGGTCCATATATCGTTTGTGGGGGTCGTCAACAAATAAGGGTGTTTCATGTTTCTCATTCTCATATTGTATTATTATTGCAATTAAAAAACGGTGGAGGAAGTCAAGCCCAGCCCACCGTTGATTCTCATTTGGCCTATTGCCAGGACGTATTTCATCCGCCCACTCTTGTTCAGGCGCTGAGTTTGTCAGATCTGAGCCTGAGTTTGTCAGACCTGAATTTTGTTTTCCCATACACTCTTCCACCGTTGGCCAGTAGTACTAGTTCATACTCCCTCTAAGGCATAAAGGGTAATGTATGCTGCTCTATTCTGGGGTACCTGCATAAATTACTAGATACCAGACATCTGCACAAGACATCTTGAATAATCATTCAAGACATTTGCATTTTTTTTCAAGAGATTTACCGTAGAGAAGTTGCGATAACCAAGTACTTCGGGGTACTGTCGACAAATCGTTGGTGTATGTGTGTGTACTAAAAACACAATACGATGTGAAGCGAAGTAGAAGTAGTAGTAGTAGTATTGTATTTTTTTGTTCTACAGCTTCGCACACATACACCAATGTTTTGTTCAGAACACTGAAGTATTTGGTTACCGCAACTTCGTCTTATATGTCTTGAAAAATCAAACAGCTTGAACGATCACTCAAGACGTCTTGTACAGAACTTTACTATAGTATACCCATAAGAACCGCATTGACAAACCCGAGATGACCTTTAGTTCACGCAGCTACTCTTAATCAGAGTGCCCGCGCTTAAGCCCCCACATCGCGGCAAGATCGCTACATCTAGTGGGGGATTCGAAAATCAGTTCAACATAAAAGTAGTACGATTTTTTCCACTTTTCTACATCATAATTTCAAATTTTAAATCCTTCAGTAGAAAGAAACATATTCATATTCAAAATAATTTTCTCTTATAATCTTCCACATACTCTGTGCGTGAGTAAAGAACCCCCAAAAAATAGAGATACTAGTCCATTGTAAACTTAAATAATATCATGACACCCAAGTGACAAATCATATACACATCAACGCCATCCGAGCACCACCAATCAAATGGACTTAAACGCAAATACTTTCGATCCCCCTAACCCTCTGCCACAACTACCTACACTGTCCGTATCCCACTATGTAAATAACTATGTACCATGACTCCTCGGTCCGAACAAGTCCACAGTACGTTACATGTAAATATCATAAATCATGAACACCTGTCGCGGCTGTGTACAAATAACGTCACACATCACTGTGGTGTTGACCAAATTTACGCTTATAGACCGTACACACGAACTCGATTCATTACATTACCCAAACTCAACCTCCACTGCTCAACATGGCACACAAGTGCCACCTACTGGGCGGGTGGTCAATGGTCAACACTCCGGGAGTTGTTACAACACCCGGGGTAAATTAACAAAACATACAAATACAAAAAAAATAAACATTTCAAAACTAAAGGGCCGGAACAGTTAACGTTTTAAATTGAATCTTAATGAGAGAATGATTAGCAACAAGAGGACTGGACGGCACAAGGGAGCAACATGGTATTGGGGTTTAAGCAACAAATTAAAGTCAGGATGTAAGGAACTTTTGAAATAATAGGATTTCATGTTTCAAAAGCATCAACTATTTAATAAATCATACTTAATCGTTACTAACAACTTAGAACAAATTTTAACAACTTGAAGTAGAACGATATTATTCTCTAATTGGCCGCCCCACGGACGGGACTTTTTGCTCTACCGAAATCTGAATTGTCATCTGTAAATCAACAATTGGTTGTATCTCAACGTCTGAACAAAATATGCAGAAATTTCTTCTTATTTCCAACACAAAATCGCATTCGCTGATCCCATATGAAGCCAAGTAACTACATTTCGTTTCATCAACATTGTGTAAACCAGGCATCGTAAACGCATGATCGCCAACTAGTTCTTCGTCAGATGTAAAACAAATTGCAAAATATGCGACTGTGCATGAGATAAAGAAAACAGAAAAGCGAGCTGCATTTCCGCATGGATCCGGGATCGAACCCACGTTCTCATGTACAAGAGTCGCGCACAATAACCAATGCGCCACCGACGGCCACCACTGACGATGGCGTTAACATAATAAATAAATGGTTTCCCATTACATCCCATGAAGGAATCGGGGAGAGCTTCTCACAACCAGTGCGCTGTGCGCTTTCTAGTTTTATACTCACTGATTGGGCCCTACAGTTTTATACCGGTTCCGAACGGAATTTTTGAGAATCAGTTTCATGGCTAAATACTCGATAGTATCGCCGTCACTAAGCGCGGTGACAGTCGTCGAAAGAAATGTATGGTGGTCTGAGCAGGGATAGAACCCACGTTCTCATGTACAAGAGCCGCGCACACTACCCATTGCACCACCAACGGCCACATAATTAACATAATTTGTACCAAAAATTACATGCCATTAACAAAAAGTACATAGCATACTCAAGAAAGTACATAAAGTGTTACAGAAGACACAAAACTGTACATAAATTGTACAAAAAGTACACAAAATGCAGCAAACGTACACAGAAAAAATTAGCATCGGTTATATTGCCCAGTTTGGGTTTGGCGATTTGTTTTGTATGAAGACAAGAAAAGGTGACATTATTGCCTAAATAAAAAGTGCAAAACACATTAGCGGCATTCATGCAAACGTGAAAGCCGAGAACTTTTGCTGAGCGCAAGTTTCCCTCGCACCGTTGCATGAGGCACCAGGTAAAGTTGCTCAGCGTAGTTGTGCTCAAAACCAGCTGACCAAGATGGATACATAAGGTGGTAGCAGTAGCAATTGCATGTATTATGTATGTGTACTTTTTCTACTGTTCTAGTGCTATCACCTTATATATCCATCCTAGTCAGATGACAACGAAATGTCAAAAGTTTACACGTTTCTCCATCCCACGTTTACGCAGCAAATTTGCCTCGAAAACTTTCTACTTTTGAGCAAGTCGCTTTGTATGGGAAATTTGTTTGTTTTGGCGTTTGCTGTGCAAGTTTACGATGTTTTCGAGTTTACGAGGTCCTTTCGAGCTTTCATGAAGACCACTACTATCAACAGCAATGATGAATTTGCATATGAATGATGGCAAATTCCCTGTTTCTTATATGAATGTCAAGATCTGTGGCGAGGCGGCAACATTTCGACTAGACATCGTGCGTTAGAGCGAGACGAATATATACCTCAAAGAATTTGTATTGCTACTGTGTATGTATTTATATATGTAACCTTTAATTTGTGAAAAGAAAAACAAACAAGAATTTTGCCAAAGTTTCTAAGCGTTCGTTTTATTCAATTTCTTTTAAAAAAAAAGTGTGAACTTACAAATTTCATAAAGAAATGTAACTAAAAATTTCATCTGCATGTGTTTTTAACAAAGAATTAATTTCTACTTGGCAAATGTCTATATTGCAGAACTTTTGTAAATAGAAAAGTGAGTTGTGTTGCTTGTGTCTCTTATACAGGGTGATTCAGGAAGTTCCGGACAAATTTCTCCAGCGTATTCCTTGGCTCATTGCATGAAGAAACGTCTACTAGGACCATGTCCGAAAATGCAAGGGTGCGAAATGGCAGCGGGTTCAAAATGTTCGGATTGGCGGTCGGAGGGTAGTAGGGTAAAGTTGTTTTGTTTTTGGGCTTGTTGGAAAGGTCTTTAAGAGGCCTTTCAGAATCAATCAAGTAGAAAAAAGTCAAATCGCCGAGATACAGAGCTTTCGAAAAAAAATGCACATAACCTCAATTTGCTCAGTCAGATGGCAGGTACCCTATGTTTTTTTTCTGTTGAAAGATAGCCATACCTCTTACCTTTCCTAAATGACCTAAACGAAGCCCAGAGGCCTTACCGTTCCAAAGTTATGACCAGTTTACCGAAATGCAAAAATGTTTTTTTTTTGGTTTTTGGAAGCGAAATAACAGCACACATTTATGTATTTGTTTTTGTAAATTAACACGTTTAAGAGTTTATTTTATTGAAATTTTTGGCTGAAGAATCAAACACATAAGGAAAAAAAAACATTTGATGTTAAAGGAAGTTTTCAATGTGGTTCTCTTTATCTACTAAACACAATTGCAGCCGTTTGCGAACCACATCCGCCGCGTTTAGTTCACTCATCAAGTGGTGTGAGATCTGGAGATCGTGGAGGCCAGGCGATTGGTCCAGCTCGTCCAATCCAACGTCGAGGGAAATTGGTGTCCCGCACAACAAGCCCGTAATGCGCTGGAGCACCATCTTGATGGTCGAAAACATGATTTCGTACCGCAAGAGGTACTTCCTCTAGGATTTCTGGCATGCATGACTTCTTGCAAAAAAACCAAATAATTGTGCGAATTTAACCTGGGCGGAAGTACTTTTGGCCCAATCAAGGTGTTGTCGATGATGCCAGCCCAAACGTTGACGGCAAATCGGTGTTGAAATGCTGTTTCTTTCTTGTTGTGGCAATTGTCATGGGCCCATTCGTGCAAATTATGGAAATTAGTTATGCCGTCTCTCGTGAATTGCGCTTCGTCGGTCCACACAATCGATCGTAAAAACATAAATGCGTGTACATCACGTTGCAACATCTCACGGCAAAAGTTGACGCGTAGTGGGAAATCGGCCGCCAAGAGTTCTTGAACTGGTGTGAAATGGAAGGGATGTTTTTTTTCTTTGTGAAGGACGCGCCATACTTTTGATTGGGCCACACCAACTTGGACCGCGATTCGTCTTGTGCTTGTCGTTGGGTTCTCGTCTATCGCATCCAAAATTAACTCATCAACTGCAACGTCGTGTTGTTCATTTCCGGACCGATCCATTTGTGTGGAATCGGCGGTGCGTCTCACTGAATGTTGTTCGGTTTGGTGGTCGTCGATTAGGAAAACGTAATGCATATTCACGCGCAGCAGATCTTGCATTACCATCGCAGAATCCATACATGTAATGAATGTCTTCTAATTCTTCGTTTGAATAAGTTGCCATTTTTACTAATTCAAAACACAATGTACTCGAAACTGTTGCTGCAGCAGAGATTAACGCAAACAAATAAATGTGTGCTGTTATTTCGCTTCCAAAAACAAAAACAAACATTTTTGCATTTCAGTAAAATGGTCATAACTTTGGAACGGTAAGACCTCTGGACTCCGTTTACGTCATTTTGGAAAGGTAAGAGGTATGGCTATCTTTCAACAGCATAAACATAAGTAACCTGCCATCTGGCTGAGCAAATTGATGTGATTATGTGATTTTTTTTCCAATTTTTTCCGAAAGCTCTGTATCTCGGCGATTTGATTTTTTTCTACTTCTTTTTTAATTAATTCTGAAAGGCCTCTTAAAGACCTTTCCAACAAGCCCAAAAAAATCCGACCACTGGCTCAAAAGTTAGCAACTTTACCCTACTACCCTCCGACCGCCAATCCGAAAATTTTGAACCCGCTGCCATTTCGCACCCTTGCATATTCGGACATGGTCCTAGTAGACTTTTCTTCATGAAATGAGCCAAGGAATACGCTGGAGAAATTTGCCCGGAACTTCCTGAATCACCCTGTATATAAAGGCAACATGGAAAAGAACCCGTATTCGAACAGTAGTAAATAGGAATTTAAACAGAAGTGAGTTGTCTTTGGTTGTTATTTTACTATTTTAAAATTGACGTAGGTCAAATTTAAAAAAATCAATTTATATAGAATACCTGGTGCAGAGTAGCTAAGTAAAGAAGAATGGGGAACATTTTAAGATTACCATGATGAAGGGCTTTCCAATCAGGAAATTTCGAGGCGATTGAAAAGATCTAGCTATGTCATTGACAATTTTATAAAATAGGATGGTCACTATGGAAACACAAAACGACCAGGAAGGACACCGCTGATCAGTGAAAGCGCCAAAAGAGAGATCAAGAGGGTTGCTGTTAAAAAAAACATCGGTGATAAGGAAATTATTGCTGAATTGAGCGTAGGAGCAGGGTTGGGTCGTATTCAACAAACAACGAAAAGCGATTTGAAACTGTAATATGGGAAAAAGTATGCAAAACTTGGTCTCAAAGTATGACACGAATTATCTAGATTTAAATTCGCTGAAATATACAGATTTTTGGATGAGGAGAAATATTTACCGATGGAAAAAATTAAATTTGGATGGACCTGATGAATCGGACAAATATTGGCGTTCCAGAGATTTTTGGTGGGTGGGTCCCTTACGGTTTGGGCAGGTATAAGATATACAGGAACCACTCCAATATTTCTAATTTTCACAAAAATGGACTCCGTGTATTATATTCGACTATTGGATGTCGTCTTAGTTAATTCTGGAAAGGAAATGTGTGTCCCAGAGTTTAACATCCAGCAGGACAACGCAGCAGTACATCGGTCTAAGAAAACTCCAAAGTTCCTGGCGTCCAGAAATAATACCAACTCTTGACTGGCCTGCACTCAGTTCTGATCTTTATCCGATCGAGAACCTCTGGTCTATTTGACCTACCCAAGTTTACCACTCCGGGCGACAGTTGAAGTCTGTCAAGGATCGAAGAATAGCAATTCAAGAAAATGGGAGACAACTGAGCCTGCGCATATTCCTTCGTTGATAAACGCAATGCCAAGACGCTTAGTATAAGTTATCAGTGTTAATGGAGATCATACGTCTTACGAAACTTGTTAAAATATTTAAATAAACCTTTTGCCTTTATAAATATTTCGCACTAGTAATTAGTTTATTTTTGTTGATTCGCCTTGAAGAAGTCATAGTCAAAGCATTTTTAGTGTAAAGTATTTTATTTTGAAAGGCCTACAATTTACAATATAAATTAACAACTTGAAAATTCATCTCAACATTTGGAAAAATCAAAAAATGGTGTTACCTTTATATTTATTTCGCTGGGTGTATTACACTAGGTTTTTTTATCTGTGTACATATTGGATAGGACATATGTACATAAAATGTACGGTAAATTACATTGTGTACCAAATAGTACTTAGCATGTATCAAAAAGTACATAAAGTCTGCAAGTGTAAAGTCTACATAATGTGTGGTAAAAAGCATATAAAGCGTATTTTAAAGTGTACCACAAAGTATATAAAGTGTACCCAAAACTACATAGTGTACGAAAAAGTACATAGTGTACGGAAAAGTGCATAGTGTACGAAAAAGTGCACAGTGTACGAAAAACATGTACATTTACTAAAACGAACATAGTGACGCAAAAAAGTACACACAATGAACCAAAAAGTTCATTGTACATACAAATAACCAAAAAGGTGCATAAAATGTACCAAAAACGTACATAGTGTCCAAACCCGAATATATAGAGTATCGAAATGTGCATAAAATGTACCAACACTTCACCAAACAGCACTTTTTGGGCCAAAAAAGGACCAGAAAACTCCTTTTGGTAACAAAAAAGCATATATGAGTGCAAAAAAGTACATAAAAATACCAAAAATTTACTTTTGACCACAAGCAGTACATAAAAGTTTACAAATTTTGGTACTTCTTGAAACGAAAAGGTATATATTTTGGTACATTTATGTACGTCTCTGCTAAAACCATGTACAAGCAGTACCAAAATGAAAATAAAATGAACCAACACTTCATCCAAAATTACTTTTTGAGCAAAAAAAGGACAGAAAATTCATTTTCGGCAACAAAAAATTATATATGAGTACCAAAAAATTTACTTTATGGACCAAAAAGTACATATAAGTACCAAAAATTCACTTTTGATGGCAAGCAGTACATAAAAAGTATAGAAAAATTTACTTTTGGTGCAAACACGTGTACTCTTTGGTATCAAAAGTTACATATTGTGGTACTTTTATGTACTTCTTGGCTACCAGGGTGCCTCTTAATATCATATTCTGAAAGTCTGAATCCTCTCCCACAAATACCTAGTACATTCGAAATCAAACAGACCAATAGTTTAGAAGTTCTGATATTATTACCACTTGTTTACAATCGGCCCGGCCCCCCGGTGCATCGAATATATTTCGTATCGAAATTTGAGAGAAATCAGGTCTGAATTCCGGCGGTTTTACAAAAAGCTGTAACAAACTCTTTTCGATTTCGGGACATTTATTTATATGTGAATACGATATAAAATGCACACGCTGAAAAATCTGTAGTTTCTTGTTGTTTGGATGCAAATATAATATGTGTTTGGAGCTTGTAGCAACTATAATATACTTGTGCCCAAATCATTGTGTTTGATATTCAATATTACATGTTTGAGACACAATGATTAATATGTTCTAATGTGTTTGCGACCCAAATATATTTGTGTTTGTGATATAAATAAAGCCGTGTTTGCTGCACTGTTTATGCACTCTCGAGAGCAAGAGAATGCAAGAGGGCAACGAGTGTGTA
Source organism: Phaonia tiefii (assembly GCA_963931995.1). Lineage (NCBI taxonomy): Eukaryota > Metazoa > Arthropoda > Insecta > Diptera > Muscidae > Phaonia > Phaonia tiefii. Next base: position 298,906,472 of record OZ008367.1, read on the forward strand.
TATCTTGTTAGTGTGTATCTTTATTTTCCACTATTCTCTCAGTGAGTGACTGACGACTGATGTATTGCGTTTTAATTTCAGTGAAAGAAGAAATAACAAACGCTCGGACGGTTAAATGGTTTGCATATATTTATGTGTGCTACCAAAGTGAGAAACGATTTTGAGGAAAGAAACTTGAAATGGTAACAACGGTAGTCCCTTTTTCTGCCCGAGCCTCTACTGAAAAAATCGGAATGGCGGACCATTTGTGAAATATAATAAAAAACAACACAAGTAATTGATACACGCTTGTCTTGCATGAACTAGATTTGTATATTAGTATCGGGTTTTTCAATAAGAGCGCTACAAAAGTTTTTTTAAATAAAACAAAACCGGTTTTAGATACCAATGAAATTCTTTATTCCTGTGAAAGTACGTTCGATGCCATTATGTATGGAACTCGATTTCTTTTGCATGGCCACCACGGGCACGCTTCCAGAAGTCCAGACGCTGAACCCAATTTTCGACGGTTTTCAAGCATAAATCGGCCGAAACTGCTGCAATTTCACATTCGATATTCGTACGAAGTTCATCAATCGTTGCTGGCTTGTTGGCATAGACCATAGACTTGGCGTAGCCCCACAGGAAAACATCTAACGGCGTCAAATCGCACGACCGAGGCGGCCAATCGACTGGGCCATTTCGTGAGATAACACGTTCACCAAACTTGGTTTCCAATAAATTCATTGTGGCATTCGCTGTGTGGCTTTTGGCGCCATCCTGTTGGAACCACATGTCCTCCAAGTCCATATTATCCAATAGGGGCCAAAAACATTCGGTTATTATTGAACGGTAGCGATTCGCATTCACAGTAATGTGCCGGTCTTGATCATCACGGAAGAAATACGGCCCAATGACGCAGCCGGCCCATAAACCGCACCAAACCATAATTTTTTCGGGATGCAATGATGACTCATGGATTACGTGTGGATTGCTGTCTGACCAATAACGCTTTTTTTTTTCTTATTGACGAAGCCATTCAGCCAGAAATGAAATTCAGAAATTGGACGTAGCGCTCTCAAAGTTGAGGCCACTGACTCCAAATTTCGGTAGTAAATTTTAATAATTTCGAATCGTTGTCTTTCCATGATGAAATGGCAAACCTTACTGAAGAGAAATGTCAAAAGAGCGATTTACTTTTGTAGCGTCTCTGTTGAAAAACCCTTTATATTGTTTGTGTACCAACGCATAGCTGAAACCTTCTGAAAACAAAAACGTGAGAGACAACAAAGAAATAAGACGCAAAAGAGCAGCAGATTCTCATTTCATAAAAAAAGTAATGCATTCAGCAAGTAAATGTAAAAAAGGGTCAGTTTAAATATTTAAACTTTTTGTATTAATTATTTATTTTAATTATAATAAATAAAGAAAGAAAGAATAATTCGTTTCTAAATATTATTATGTTTCGGAGAAAATACTCATATGTTTCCACTTAGTTATATGGAGGTTTGGGGGAAGCACCCGAATGCTGCCACGTAAATATATGGATGTTTAGGATGAAGCACGCATATGTTTCCACGTAAAAGCATACATATTTGTCAGTAAACATGCTAATGTTTACATTTAAATACACCTTAGTTTGGGACTTGTAAATATAAAAATGTTTGAAGTATGCTGCAAACATATACATGGTTCCTGCAGAATATATACGGGAGAATATGTTACAGAGGCTGTGTTTCCAGCGAGCATACAAAAGTTCGAACATTGAGCGACTGTTTTCTGTAAATATTTGTTTAAACCCTTTTTAGACCAGTGAAAGTATGTTCGCCCTAGGAGTTTTGGCGCCTAAAATTGTACAGGTAGTAAATATAGAGCTCTCAAAGTGGGTCAAAAAGTGATGACAATACAACGCATTGAAAAAATGGGCGCACAGGGGGAAATACCAGGTACAGAGTGATTCAATTTTAATGAAGATGTTTGACAGCAATTATTTGTGATATAAAAATGTTTTTTTTTATTTATTTTTTCTCAGATAATTGGTAAATCTCTCCCCCTCTCTTCTTTCGAATTACAAAACTTGCCACCTTTACTGCAGTTAGGTAAACTTAATTCTGAGAAAAATCTACTTCCCCTTTTAAAGAACATCATTACCAGAAAAATACCCGTAACCAGGTCTGCTTTAGTATTTTTTCCACTTAAGCATTTTAAATGTTCATCGAAACAAGGACGAATTCATTTATGCCTGCGTGTGTCGTCCGTCACACACCCATACATGCATATAAGCTTGGGTCTACAGTGATACTCAAATAAAATGTTTCATTTACATTTGTACGATTAAATTTATGTGGCAAAAAAATTGTTCATTAAACGTTTTATGGATATGTGAACACTGATGTCGCCGTCGCCGTCATCGTCGCCGATCGTCCTCATGCATTTCACATGTGATAAGTGAAATGGGCCATTAGTCAACGTGTTTGAATGGAGGCTGGCAGGAAGTCGAAGAGAAAGGAATGATACTTGTGAACTTTTTTTCGACAGCAAATTTGTACTTTTTTTTGGTACACTTTTTGAAAGTTATGACACTTATCAGTTGTATAATTTCAACTCGTTTGTGCTTTTGAAGTATTTTTGTACGCACCCATTCGGGACGGGGTACTAAACATGCTACTTTACTTTTATTGACTGTTATACAAACTCATGAGGTCAGAAGTCTTACACATATTAATTAAACAAATGCTAACATATTTCTACAACTGGTTATATCCTTCGCCTTTTCACTCCAGTTGGTAACACCAAGGATACGGAGGGATTCTTCTGCCTGGTTTTTCCAGCGGAGTCTTGGTGGTCCTCTCTTCCTGCTTCTATCGGGTACGTTATCGAAACCCATTCGCGCTGGCTCATCTTCATCCATTCTGATAACATGGCCTAGCCAACGCAACTGGCCTAATTTGATTCGCCTAGCTATCTATGTCCATGTCGGAATAAAAATTATATAGCTCCTGGACCCAACGATGTCGGTATCCGCCGTTTTCTCTAACAGGACCATATATTTTACGGATTATTTTCCTCTCGAATACTCGAAAGTGTTTTTCATCCGCCTCCGATATGACCCAAGTTTCGGGGTCATATGCCAGGACAGGTAAAATGAGAATCTGGTATACGAAAGCCGGTCTCTTGTCTGTCGAGAGAGAGCTTTGTGCTTAAACTGGCTGCTGAGCCCAAAATACAATATATTTGCAAGCACAATTCTCCTATATATCTCCAGGCTGACGTTGTTTTCTTTGTACCCGGCGTATCCAAGGTAGACAAATTCATTTATCACTTCAAAATTAAATCGTTTGTCAACGTTCAAGTGCGGATCCAGTCGAGATGTTTGTCTATTCGTTGACACAATCAATTTTGTCTTGTCCTCATTAACAGCAAGACCCACCATCGCTGATTCCTTTTCGATTCTTGAAAACACTGCAGTAACCTCTCGAAAATTTCGCCCAATGATGTCAATATTGTCAGCATACGCCAACAACATATCAGTACCTCGGAGGTAAACTACACTATGTCGTTTTCGTTAACTTTTCAGTAGAGCAGTTTTAATGTTGTCGGACAATGATGCAAAGCGCCAATTTATTATTGCGTCCGTTAAGACAGAAGAACCGAATGTTCAAATGCAAAAAAACAAAAACCCTAGTTTACAGGTTTTTTGTCAATGACCACTGCTCTACTGAAAAGATAACGAAAATGACATAGTGTAGTTTACTTCCGACGTACTGATATATATGTATGTATGTTGATGGTCTTGTTCATATTTACTGCAGCTTTTCTCATTAATATCTCAATTAACATGTTGAAGAGATTGAAGCTTTTCTCATTGTTATTTCCATTCAGACGTTGAAGAGATTGCACGACAGTGTGTCGCCTTGCCTTAATCCTCGCTTGGTACAGAATGGATCGGTGAGGTCTTTTCCCACCGTCACTGCTGATTTGGTGTTGGTCAGCGTCATTCTACAGAGACGAATCAGTTTTGCCGGAATCCCAAGTTCAGACATAGCTTCGTACAATTTTCCCCGTATGGAGCTATCGAAAGCAGCTTTGTAATCGACAAAAAGGTGGTATGTATCGATTTGCTTTTCGTGGGTCTTTTCCAGGATTTGGCGTAGCGTCAATATCAGTGAGTCAGTCTTGGTTTTGCCTGGTCTAAAACCGCACTAATGTGGCCGTCGGTGGTGCAATGGTAGTGTGCGCGGCTCTTGTGCATGAGGACGTGGGTTCGATCCCTACTCTGACCACCTAAAAATTTCTTTCGACGGCGGTCACCTCGCTTAGTGACGGCGACACTATCGAGTATTTAGCCATGAAAAAGCTTCTCAAAATACCGTTCGGAACCGGTGCAAAACTGTAGGTCCCAATCAGTGAGTATAAAACTGGAACGCGCACAGCTCACTGGTTGTGAGAAGTTCTCCCTAATCCCTTCATGGGATGTAACGGGAAACCATTTATTTATTTTTTTAAAACCGCACTAATAAGATCCAATCAGATTTTCAACAATTGGCTTTAGTCTTTCACATAATACGCTCGACAAGACCTTATACGCGATGGATAAAAGACTGATACCGCGAAGTTGGAGCATACACACCGATCACCCTTTCTGAATACAGGACATAATACACTGAGACTGCAATCGTCAGGCATAGATTCTCCCAACCATATACTGCATATAAGTTGATGCATGAGGGCTGGCAGTTCTTCGCCATCGGACTTAAAAAGCTCGGCTGGTAGCCCATCCACACCAGGGGCTTTATTATTCATAAGCCGGGAGATTGCAGTTTTAATATCGCCTTGGGTGGGGGCGGTACAATCTATACTGTCTTCCACTATCATTACCTCCTGATATTCAGTTGAATAATCTTAATGGAGTAGTGATGAAAGTGGTCCCTCCACATTTTAAGCACACACTGCTTATCTGTCACCGGATTCCCATTCTCGTCCTTGCAGGAGAGCAGCCCATTATACGGCCCGCTATTCGAGTATCTTACCCTCTGGAAATATATTCGGGATTCATTATCCGCCCTGCATATTTCGGTCTTTTCACTCTCTCTCTCTGCTCCTGTTGCAATTTTATTCCTCTAAATAGTTGGTTTTTCTCCCTTCTCAGCCTCTTGTACCGCTCACTCGCAGCACGCGTTGTAACTGCATGTTTCGTTGCCAGCGTCTTTTTTGTCAGTTGCAATGCGACATTTTTCGTCGTATCATGGATTATCATTCTGCGGTGTTTGATAACCAAGTTTAGTTCTTTCAGCGGTTTCCAAAGAATGGGAGATGTGCATCCACAACGCTTCTGGGTACTTGGGAGGGGGAGTATTCTGCTCCATCAGGAGAGTGAGCTTTCGTTGATAGGACTCTGATATCTCTGATATTTGCAGCTTGTCAATATCTAGCTTTTCCCGAGTTCGGCTTAGTACATTTTGCGCCCTGCTCAATCTTGTGTGAACTTTCGCAGCCACCAGGTAATGGTCCGAGTCGATATTGGAAACTTGAATCACACGTACATCCATTACACAAGAAGAGTGCCTGCCATCTAGTACCAAGTGATCAATCTGGTTTTTCGTTCCCTGATCACGATATAACCAGGTCGCTTTATGTATTTTCTTATGCTGGAATCGTGTGCTACTAACTACCATGTTCTTTGCAGCGGCGAAGTCTATCAGTCTTATTCCATTATCGGAGGTGGTATCATGTAGACTGTGATTGCCGATGGTTGGTCGAAAGACACTTTCCTTTCCTAATTTGGAATTAAAATCGCCTAGAATAATCTTAATGTCGTGGCCACGGCAGCGTTCATATACTTCCTCCAGACGCTCATAAAAGTTTCTTTGACCTCATCATCTTTATCCTCTATCGGTGCGTGCACACAAATTAACGAGATGTTGAAATATTTCGCTTTGATGAGAATAGTGGATATGAGTTCACTCACTGGGTTGAAGCGTTAAACTAGGTGTCGCAGTCTCTTGCCAACTATAAATCCGCACCTGAATTCGTGCTTTCTCTCATGGCAGCTGTAGTAAATATCGCAATTTTTCTATCTGGAACAACCATGTCCTGTCCATGGCGTTTCCAGGATAGCTGTGATGTCAGCTTTATAGTTATCGAGGACATCCGCCTGTTGGAAAGTGGCACCCGTGCTGTATAGTGTTTTCACATTCCAGGTACATATCCTTAAATCGTGGTCCTTATAACCTTTGCGAGGGTCGTCAACAGTTAGAGGGTTTCTTCGTTAATTTTTTGTGTATTTCCATTGCCAACATAACGATGGTGGGAGGCAAATCCAGCCCACCGTGGTTTGCATTTTATCAACTGCCAGGATGATTATGTTTCAGCCGCCCATTATGGATCAGACGCTGACCAGAACGCAGTGTGTCGAAACTGGATTTTGGTTTCTTCAATTTTGATCCGCCGTAGGCCAGGGATGTTGGCTCGTCCGCCTACAAAGGACAGAAGAATGTGTCCACTAGTTCGAAGAAGTTCAGTGGCAGGGACACCCTATTAGCCTGAGACGTATCAGTGATCGCATAACCAATCAGGTTGCTCATTTGTTTCACCTTCTCACTCTAGCTAGCTAACGGAGGTTTCCCATAAAGCCATTACCCACGACATACTGCGGGGAAATAGTGAGCTGCTTGGACTGCCCAATGAAGGAATCATTTCTAGCCACTTCCAAGTGAATGGCTATCAGAAATTTTCCACCTGCAAGGACAGTCCCATTTCCCTAAAGATTATCCCATATAAATTGAATTATTTTCTAGTTTTGTAATTATTTATGAGAAGACAGGGAAATAAATAAATGAGCTTTTGTTGGTAGGCCTTTGATATCTCCGGTATTTGCAGCTTGACGATATCTAGATTTTCCCATATTCGGCTTCGTACGTTTCTCAGAGAGCTTTTTGTGTGAAGTAAAGATGTAGCGGCAGTGTGGTCATCGGTTCGATCCCTTTTCTAACCACCTTACATTTCTTTCGAGGACACCTCGCTTAGTGACGGCGACACTATCAAGCACTTAGCCTTAAAAAAGATTCTCAACATACCGTTCGGAGCCGGTGTAAAACTGTAGATCAATACCAGTGAGTGGGAAACTAGAAAGCACACAGCTCACAGGTAGTGAGAAGCTCTCTCCAATCTCTTCATGGAATTTAATAGGAAAATTCTGTATGAAATGTATGACCGAAAATTCAGATGTTGCCACCGAATTGTGGTCGCCACAGCCGAATTGAGGTTGCTACAACTGAATATTGTCACTATTACCGAAATTCGGTAGAAACTATATCGTTCATCTTTTTTGAAATTAATTCTTTATTCTATTGGTTGGTTGGTTGAAAAGGCCGCAAGACAGCACGCTGTCTAGCACACTCAGGCTAAAGAAGTCCATTGTGATACCTGCAGTTTCCTCCATAGCAACTATTGACTAGTCGTCTAGCCAATTTGCCCTTTCAGTGAATTTGTCTATAAGACCTACAGTAATATCCTGTAGAGCTATGGTGCAAACTAAATGTGTTCCGAATATCCTACTTCTCAGTCCTGCCAGAGCAGGGCAATCCAAGAGAAGATGTTTCGTCGTTTCCTCGTCCTCTTCCATGCAGCATCTACAGAGAGTGGAGTTTCTATGTCGCAATCTCAGGACGTGTTTTCCTACAAGACAATGTCCCGTAAGTGTTCCTATCATTGTGGATAACCTGCCTCTCGGCAAGTTAAGTAGTTGCCTAGTTCTCTTCCTGTCCACCTGTGGCCATAGGACCCTGGCTAGTTTGCAAGTTGAAGTAAGTCTCCACTTGTCCTTGAACATATTATCGGCCCACTGCCTGATCTGCAAACGGCAGGTAGAGCTTGGCATACTAACACCTTCTTTTGCCGGAAGAACCTCTGCCGTAGTACCCTGTCTAGCTAACGCATCCGCTACACAATTGCCTGGAATGTCGCTGTGTCCCGGTACCCACATGAGCCTGATGTCAAAATACTCTGCCATCACCCTAAGTGATGAGTGGCATTCTTTCACCATCAGGGATGTAGCAAACATTGCTTCCAGGGATTTTATGGCAGCCTGGCTGTCCGTGTATATACATATTCCCCGGAGGGTTGTGACACTACTTTTCAGTAGTTGAGCAACCTCCAGTATGGCGGTAATTTCCGCCTGAAATACACTACAGTGATCAGGCAGCTTGAAGGAGATATTTACATTTAGGTCTGAATGAATGGTGAATGGACCCCATAGTCTACTTGCTCGTCCAACTTTGATCCATCAGTGAAAAATCTGATACTACTGGTGTCCCCTTCCAGTGACTTTTCCCAGGTATTCCTGTTCGAAATAGAAGTCCTTAGATTTGTCGCTGGTAGAAGGTAGGGGATACAGTAGTTCGTTTTTACGGGAATAGAGTTGATCCGGTGTAGTAATTCAGTGTGTCCGGAATGCCCCGATATCAAAACGCCACAATCTCTGATTCTCACCAGGGATGTAGCGGCTGCCGATTCGGCCATGATATGAGGAGTACAGATGTTCAGGATAGCACTAAGTGCAGTGCCTAGCGTCGTGCCTATTGCCCTACTAACGCTAATCAGTGCTGATCTTTGAATTTTCATCAAGGAATTCAGAATATGTTTCTTTTGGAGGAACCTCCACCAAACTACCATAGAGAAGTATTGGTCTGACTATTGCCGTATAAATCCACATGCTGATCTGAGGAGACAGTCCCCAGCGCTTTCCTCTCGCCCCTTTACAGTAGTAAAGAACAACAGACGCCTTTTTCACCCTCTCCCCCACATTCGGTTTCCAAGACAGTTTTCTGTCGAGAATTATTCCCAGATACTTGACATTTTCCGTCAACTGTAATTGCACCCCATTAACTGACGGCAGTTCAGAGAACAGGATAAGCTCGGTTTTAAGTGGGTTAAGCGATAGTCCGTTCGAAATTAGACTAAGTAGGCTGGTTGTACGAATGCTAAGCAAATTGAGGTTTCCACCCGTACAGACGATAGCAATATCATCGGCATAGGCAAAGACCTGGCATTCGGCCCTGTCCAATTCAAGAAGCAGTTCATTGAAAGAAGTTAACCATAATAGTGGAGACAGAACTCCCCCCTGCGGTGTCCCCCTGTTAACGTTCCTAGCAATTGTAAGACCACCCCATTCAGCTTTGATGGATCTATCCACCAGAAGGTTCCTAATTAGGCGTGTCACTAAGCTGTCGACTCCTAGATTCTGTAACGACCTGAGAATCGCCGAAGGTTTAATGTTATTGAAGGCTCTTTATTCTATTGCGGCAACTGAATATTCAATTACTTTCCCTGCATCAACTAAATTATCTGACCCAGCCAAACTTACTGTCCATCTATTTGATCTTCTTCCCCGTGTATAAGTTAGCAGAGGGCTAAAATTTATAATTTAAAGTAATTTTCTGTACACTAGTGAAAGCACATTATGTATCATCCCTGATATGAAATTATACATTTAGCCAGGAATTTACAAACGAATGTTTGTAATGCGACTTCTCCACCACCACCCAGTAGAAAATGGGGTGGTGGTTAAAGAGATAACACTGTCGCTTCTCCTCCCACAGGGGAGGGTGGCAACTGGAAGTCAAACTGTTTATTAGTGATTCTTAAAAAACACACACACAAAAAAAGCAGTGTGGAAAGAAGAATGTAATGAGTTGCAGTGACATTTAATTATCACAGATAGAAATGTTCATTCACAGATGAATCCGTAAATTTTCGAATAAATGTAGGAATACGAGAATGTGTAAGTGTACGTAACATGTGTACGTATTTTGTACGTGTACGTATTTTGTCCGGCGGGTAAACAATGGCCTTTGCTAGGCCATCTAGGAGAGGTAAAAAACATAGTTGCGGCAGTTTAGACCAATTTAATGTGTAAAAAACACAAAACCAAAAAATACAAAAAATATTAAATAAAATAAATGGTTTCCCATTACATCCCATGAAGGGACTGGGGAGAACTTCTCACAATCACTGAGCAGTGCGCTTTCCAGTTTTCACTCACTGATTGGGACCTACAGTTTTACACCGATTCCGAACGGTAATTTGAGAAGCTTTTACATGGCTATATACTCGATAGTGTCGCCGTCACTATGCGAGGTGACTGCAGCCGAAAGAAATTTTAAGGTGTCAGAGCCGGGTTCGAACCGAGGATATCATGTACAAGAGCCGCGCACACTAACCATTGCACCACCTACGGCCACATATTAATACGTACAAAAGAATTCCATTTTGAAGGATATTCTAGAAGATACTCGAGAAGGCTTCCCTCCTGAAAGGCCTCCTTCCTTATGGAAAACGAGTGTCAATTACTCTAAAAGGATAGGTGAAAATAAGATGTATGACAGGAAGTATACACAGGGAAAAGATTAGTTGGAAATCAATTCAGGCATTGGAAATTCCATGACAAAGTTTATATTTTGATTAGAATTCATAATTGTCATATATCAGAATTATTTGTCGATGTTATTGATAGATTAAAAATAGGTCTTACTAAATACAAGTTACTACTACCGAATTTTATTTGTATTAACCAATTTGAGTATTTCAAAAACCTCATTCATCTGAAATGGAAAATACAACTACATAATAAAAAGTACAATATTAGAATTCGTGTTCAAATATTAGTTACTGTATTCTTAATTTGGTTTCTGTCAAAAAAAAAAACACTTGTTAGAAAGTTATGTATTCGATTTTTCACAAGAGGCTTTGTTGTTAAAGAGAAACTTCGTAACGGGTCTTTCAATAAGAGCGCTACAAAAGTTTTTTTTAAATAAAACAGACCGGTTTTAGATACCAATGAAATTCTTTATTCCTGTGAAAGTACGTTCGATGCCATTATGTATGGATAGGCCACCATGGGCACGCTTGCAGAATTCCAGACGCTGAACCCAATTTTCGACGGTTTTCAAGCATAAATCTGCATCGAATCGTCGCTGGCTTGTTGGCATAGACCATAGACTTGGCGTAGCGCCACAGGAAATAATCTAACGGCGTCAAATCGCACGACCGAGGCGGCCAATCGACTGGGCCATTTCGTGAGATAACACGTTCACCAAATTTTGTTTTCCAATAAATTGGTTGTGGCATTCGCTGTTTGCCGTGTGGCGCCGTCCTGTTGGAACCACATGTCCTACAAATCCATATTATCCAATTGGGGCCAAAAATATTCGGTTATCATTGAACGGTAGCGATTCGCATTCACAGTAATGTGCCGGTCTTGATCATCACGGAAGAAGTACGGCCCAATGACGCCGCCGACCCATAAACCGCACCAAACCGTAATTTTTTCGGGATGCAATGATGGCTGATGGATTACGTGTGGATTGCTGTCTGACCAATAACGCATATTTTGCTTATTGACGAAGCCATTCAGCCAGAAATGAGCGTCATCGCTGAAGATGATTTTCCGATGAAAATCCGAATCATTTTCAAGTTGTTGCTCAGCCCAATTCACGAACATACGACGCTTATGGTGGTCAAGCGGCTTCAGTTCTTGCATGAATTTGATCTTGTAAGGATGTAGGCCAAGGTCTTTTCGCAAAATTCGCCACAACGACGTCACAGAGATGCCCAACGCTTGAGAACGACGTGTGAGAGACACATTTGGGCTTTCTTGAACTGAAGCCTCAGCGGCAGCAATATTCTCGACACTACGGTCACTTCTTTGTCTTACTGGCACGGCAACATTTTGTACTGTGCCTGTGGATTCAAATTTTTGCACTAGACGCTCAATTGTTGATCTGGTAGGACGATTATGACGACCACAAATTGGACGTAGCGCTCTTAAAGTTGAGGCCACTGACTCCAAATTTCGGTAGTAAATTTTAATAATTTCGACTCGTTGTTGGCTCGTATATCTTTCCATGATGAAATGGCAAACCTTACTGAAGAGAAATGTCAAAAGAGCGAGAAAAAATATGGCGTCGTTTGCTGTCTCTATCGATTTACTTTTGTAGCGTCTCTGTTGAAAAACCCTTTATATTGGAACGATACACGAGGACTTTACAGAAAAACTAATATTTTCAACAGAAAGTGATAAACAAAGTTGTGAAAAAACAATAAAGTGTATAGAAGAAGAATACATATTGTTACGAATAAGTAAAAGCTTTTGCTTACTGTTAATGACTCTACTAACAGTATGTAAACAACAGGCGGTTAGTGCTGCGCCTGAAAGTATGCATTGTAACAACGTACCAGCTCGCTAAACCAGTAGCATGAATTCACCTCAGTAAAGATAATTCTCCTGTGTAGGAGAATGTTCTACAAAGATAAACAACAACAACAACATCTATTTTCTAGAAGGTTCTTGAATTCGCTAGATATTTGTACCTTCATTTGTGTATGGTGAGTTGGTATAAATAGCGGAGGTCTTTGGAATGGAGAGTTCAGTTTGTGATTAAACCCCGTAAAGTAAGCAACGCGAATTGATAGTAAAATACAAGACTTGTTAACGTGTTATAAATAAAGTAAACTGTTGTACTGTATAAATAAATAAAAGGAAGTGATACCGTTGTAATTATCGTAATTAAAAACGAACCTTGTTTTATTATTGGGAATAAAACAACGCAAAAAGGACGAATAAGGAAATTCGTAACATTGGTGTCAGAAGTGAAATTACGAATTAAGGACAACGATGAAGTTTGAAGAACTCAAAGTTGAACAACTGAAAAAGGAGTTGAGTAAATTGGATCAACCGACAGCTGGTAATAAGGTAGAGCTGCAGAGGCGATTAATAGAAGAATTCAAGCGCCGAAACATTGACATTGATACATACCAGTTTGAGTGTAAAGAAGAAATGGAGGTATCTGCGAAGGAAGCAACTGGTAATATGGATATTTCTACGATGTTTGCAGCCATGATGGAAAAGTTTTCAAAATTAGACGAAAACTCTCGAATAATTAACACGCAACTTGGCGAGAATTCTAGAATTATGAACGAGAAATTTGGTGAAAATTCTAGAATTATGAACGAGAAATTTGGCGAGAATTCTAGAATTATGCAGGAAACATCAAACGCCACAAATGACAAGCTACATGAAATTTCAGAAGCTATGAATAACATGGAGATACAGGTTAATGATCAATTCGGAAAGGTCGAACAGAAATTCGAGGAATTTCAGCAGAAGATCGAACAGGTCGAACAGGATGTGGAGGAAAGATTCGCCGAACTGGAAAGAAAGATGAATGAAATCCAGTTGCAAGAAGGGCCAGTGCGAGTAATTTCTGAAGGCTCTAGTAGATTGAAAGCTCCCAGTTTCGATGGCTCTACACCTTTCGATGTTTTTAAATTCCAATTCGAAATGGTCGCAATTAAGAACTTGTGGAACAGCAACGACAAAGCCGTTGAGCTAATTTTAGCACTGAAAGGCAACGCAGCAGAAGTCCTTCAGAGCATTCCCGTCAGTGCCAGAAACAACTACGAGGATATACTGGCTGCGTTACAACGCAAGTATGGTGGCGATCACAAGAAGGATTTATATCGCATGGAATTGAGAGGCCGAGTGCAAAAGCATAATGAAACGCTTCAGGACTTCGCAACCGAGGTGGAACGTTTGGTGTTGATGACTTATCCTGGTGAGTCCCACCCATTCTTGGATCAATTTAAGATTGAAGCATTCGTCAACGGCATCCGTGATCCTGACATAAAATACGTGACTTGTGCCACACAAAAAGCTACATTCGCCGAAACTGTTTCGTTCGCATTGGCACAGGAAACAGCAAAATTTGTGTCCAAGCCTCAAATACAAAGAGTTAGAAAAATTGAAATGGAGTCGGAGGCAGGAGATTTGAAGGGTGCCATAAACGATCTTAAAGAAATCACCCAAACCCTCAGCAAGGCGTTACCAGGCGGAAGTAAGTCCAGACCAAAGTGCTACAATTGCGACAAACCTGGTCATATTTCACGAAACTGCAGAGAGCCACGAAAACGATCAAGATCGAGCTCACCCCAACGTGGCAATAAACGGGTAAATTTTACTACACAAAATGAATCTCCGTTAAACTAAAACGAGCTAGCCCAGAGGGGCATGGACTAGCTCCCACAACCGAGGGCCCCACGATCTCCATCTCAATAATACAACAGAAAAACAACAACCTCACTGTCTACGGAGCTATCGGTGGTCGGAAGCGCATATTGACTATGGACACAGGCGCGTCACAATCTATCATCAGATCTGATTTGATAAATGGACCAATAGAATCGTTACATGGTGTAAGACTCCGCACAGCAACGGGTGAACCAGCAACTGTACATGGTAAAGTTAAATTGAAGTTAGCCATTGCCAACATGAGCATCGAACACGTGTTTATTGTCGCCGACATTGTAGATGAAGTGATAATTGGCGCAGATTTTATGATTGCCCAAGGCCTCAAGTTAGATATGGGGCAGCAAATTTTGACGTGGGCTAATGTGGAAATTCCTCTCAATGTGGGATACGACAATACAACACAGATTAAAAGGCTGATCGCTTACAAAGATGTAAAATTGCCACCAAACTCAGAAACCATAGTATGGGCCCGAATGGAGGGAGATTGTGAGATCGGCGGTTTGTGGGTAGTTGAACCGGCAAGTATAAACAACTATAACATCATCACTGCCAAAGCTCTAGTAAGAACTAATAATGAAGGATACTTGCCTGTACGAGTTCTAAATTTGTCCAACAACGAGGAGGTGATCGGCGACCGCACAGAAATTGCAGAATGTACACCAGTCGAGGCGGTCATCAACTGTGAAGTTAATTCTGACTGCAGCAAACTATCAGAAAAGGAGCAGAAAGTGCTGGAGTCGCATCTCAGTGAGTGGGTGCGAGAACTAAAGCCTTCTGATAGGAACAAAGCAAAGCAAATACTGTGGAAGCATGCGTCTGCCTTCGCCCTGAAAAAAGAATGCCAAGGTAGAACATCAATGGTAAAGCATGACATCAATACAGGGGAAGCGAGACCAATAAAACAGGCGCCCAGAAGTCTTCCACTTGCAAAAAGAGATGAGGTAAAGAAACTGGTAGCTGAAATGCAGAAGGATGGTGTAATCGAACCTTCTTCAAGTCCATGGAGCTCGCCGGTGGTACTAGTTAAGAAGAAAGATGGAAGTACCCGATTTTGTGTGGATTATAGAAAGCTCAACGACGTCACCAAAAAGGACAGTTATCCACTACCAAGAATTGATGACACATTGGATACGTTGTCAGGAACAAAATGGTTCTCCACGCTGGACTTGCAAAGTGGTTATTGGCAAGTAGAAATCAGCGAGAAAGATAAGGAGAAAACTGCATTCAGCGTAGGGGATGGTCTTTGGCAGTTTAAAGTAATGCCATTTGGACTATGTAACGCTCCAGCCACCTTCGAGCGATTAATGGAGTGCGTGTTGAAAGGACTTCATTGGCGAACATGCTTGGTGTACCTAGACGACATCATTGTCATGGGGAAAACATTCGATGAACACCTGAAGAATCTTAAAGAAGTCCTTCAACGTATAACCGCGGCTGGGTTGAAACTCAGTCCGAAGAAGTGTTCTCTGTTCCAGAAAGAAGTAAAATACTTGGGACATCGAGTGACAGCAGATGGCATTTCCACCGATGAAGACAAAATCCTGACAGTGAAGGATTGGCCACGACCGCAGAATCTCCATGAATTACGCAGTTTCCTAGGACTATGTACGTACTACAGACGGTTTGTGCCGGGTTTCGCCACAGTGGCTGCAAGTCTTCACGAGCTGACAATGAAAAGTCGGCCGTACTGTTGGAGCGAAAAACAAGAAGAGTCATTCCACCAACTGAAGCAATATTTATGCACGGCTCCTTTGCTTGCATATCCTGTTGCTGGAGAGAAATTCGTGTTGGATACTGACGCGAGTGGTTACGGAATAGGTGGCGTGCTCTCGCAGGAAATCAATGGCCAAGAAAAAGTTATTGGGTACTACAGCAGAATACTCTCAAAGCCAGAGAAAAATTACTGTGTTACGAGACGAGAGCTACTGGCCGTCATAGAGTGTGTCAAACACTACCACAAGTATCTGTACGGCCAGCCTTTCCAGTTAAGAACCGATCATGCGGCGCTAAGGTGGCTACTGCAATTTAAGAACCCCGAAGGCCAACTTGCTCGTTGGATTGAAAGACTGCAGAGCTATGACTTCAGCATTGAGCATAGAAAAGGAGGAAAACACGGTAATGCTGATGCCCTGTCACGTCGTCCATGCAAGCTGGAATGCAAACACTGCTCAAAAGCAGAGGTGAAAGAAAACATCATTGACGTAAGTCTGCTTCGACTAGAATCCAACGAAGACTGGTCAACAGCACAAAGAAGCGACCCTATACTGGCAAAAATCATTTCTGCAAAAGAAAATGGTGAAAGACCAACACGCAATGACATCGCCTCAGAGAGCCCCCTGATGAAAGCATACTGGGCCCAGTGGAACAGCCTAAAGTTATTGAATGGTTGCCTATACCGGTTATGGGAAAGTGAGGATGCTAAAATAGTCAAAAAGTTAATAGTGGTACCTTCCTCCAAGGAAAAAGAGATAATGACAGAATTCCATAATGGCCCGAGCGGAGGACATCTAGGAATAACCAAGACCATTGAAAAGCTAAAGCAACGGTTCTACTGGATTGGCTGTCAACAAGCGGTAGCCGATTGGATAGCAAATTGCACCCAATGCATGACAGCTAAGGGACCAACGCGAAGAAGTCATGGCCACATGCAGCAATACAATTCAGGTGCACCCTTTGAGCGTATAGCTATGGATGTGGCTGGTCCATTTCCCGTCAGTAGCTCTGGAAACCAGTACGTCTTAGTGGTTATGGATTACTTCAGTAAATGGCCCGAAGTATACCCTGTTCCAAATCAGGAAGCGAAGACTATAATTAAAGTGTTTGTGGATAACTGGATATGCCGTTTTGGTGTCCCCTCGGAGCTCCATTCGGACCAGGGTAGGAATTTTGAATCGACCATCTTCAAAGAAATGTGTGAGTCATACGGTATTCGGAAAACAAGAACAACACCATTGCATCCTCAGTCTGACGGAATGGTTGAAAGATTCAACCGAACTCTTGAAGAATACCTAAGAAAAGTAGTCAGCGCGGATCAAAGAGATTGGGATGAACACATACCGAAGTTCCTTTTGGCATATAGGACGGCCACCCATGACTCCACTTCGCGAACACCCGCTAAAGTAATTTTCGGAAATGAGCTGAAGCTGCCTGGAGATTTGGAGTTCGGTACCATACCAGCGTCTGACCCTGCGAACAGTGATGTCAATTACCATGATACGGGGGATCTTAATGATCTCCATGAATTTGTGCGCAACAAATTAAAAATGGTCAGTAACAAAATGAAAGCCAGATACGACCGAGCGGCAAATTCAGAAGGATTTCAAGAAGGCCAGCTAGTTTTACTGTTCAACCCACAGCGCAAGAAGGGTTTATCTCCAAAACTTCAGACTCACTGGGAAGGCCCTTACAAGGTTGTCAAACGAATAAATGACGTGGTTTATCGAATCCAGAAAAGCCAAAGTCCAAGAGCTAAAATGAAAGTCGTGCATTTGGAAAGACTAGCTCTGTATGGAAAACGGAGGGTTGAGCCTGCTCGGGACGAACAGGCTTAAGTGGGGGGCAGTGTTACGAATAAGTAAAAGCTTTTGCTTACTGTTAATGACTCTACTAACAGTATGTAAACAACAGGCGGTTAGTGCTGCGCCTGAAAGTATGCATTGTAACAACGTACCAGCTCGCTAAACCAGTAGCATGAATTCACCTCAGTAAAGATAATTCTCCTGTGTAGGAGAATGTTCTACAAAGATAAACAACAACAACAACATCTATTTTCTAGAAGGTTCTTGAATTCGCTAGATATTTGTACCTTCATTTGTGTATGGTGAGTTGGTATAAATAGCGGAGGTCTTTGGAATGGAGAGTTCAGTTTGTGATTAAACCCCGTAAAGTAAGCAACGCGAATTGATAGTAAAATACAAGACTTGTTAACGTGTTATAAATAAAGTAAACTGTTGTACTGTATAAATAAATAAAAGGAAGTGATACCGTTGTAATTATCGTAATTAAAAACGAACCTTGTTTTATTATTGGGAATAAAACAACGCAAAAAGGACGAATAAGGAAATTCGTAACAATATTATCATAAATTGAGGTGAAGTGAGACTTTTAAACACAATCATTGAATCTGACGCCACTATTGATGCCTTCACAAACACATGCAAACAATTGTGGACACTTGGCTGGAGGAGCTATTATTGTGGATGACACAAATTAACTGAAACATTCATATGATACCCAGGGTAACCAATCTCCATTTTTGGTCGAATATATGAAAAATTTAGAAAAACTGTCTGTATCTGGAAAACGAAGCGTCCAATCGAAAAATAATTAATTTTTTTACGAGTTTCTAAGGGTTTCTCACAAAGTGTTCCAATTCGCATGAAATAATTTTTTTTTCAAAAAATCGCCAAAATAAGAAAATTGCTAAAATAAAAAAAAAAAGGTTATATCTCGGAAACGGTGTGTTCGATCGCAAAAATAACAAATTTTTTACCTCCATAGAAGGCTTTCGCCTATGGATGTCTTCAATACGGCATCACTTTTTTTTTTTTTTTAAATTGCTAAAACTAAAATTTCTGGCATTAAAAATAGCTAAAACGCCCCTATGTCAATATCTCAGAAACGAAGCGTGCAATCGAAAACAAACCTACTTTGTACGTTTATCAAGACGTTTATCAAAAGTCCATAGTGAATAAATTCAAATTGAGTCATAAATTCTGTATATAACTTTACTCTATGTGAGTAACAACTCCATTAAAGGGCACCAGCAAAATTTTCTTTTTTTTTGAAAAATTCGCATAACTTCTGCAATTTTACTCCGATTGTTATGAAATAAAACTTAGTTTAATTGAGACTAAACACACTTTTAGAATATTATATATATACAGCACCATTGGGAATGAAATAATGCAACACATCACGATCAAATTTGAAAAATTGAGAAAATTTTTGGAAATTTGAAGTTTACTCACTTGAAATTCTATATGTTTTTATTGAAAGTACCATCATATCTACATATTTTTAAAGCTCTATTTCTCCTCTTTCCAAAACAGTTCCATGATCGAAAATCGGTTGGGAAATAACAGCTTAATAAATCGATTTGTATGACAAGTCAAAAACAACGGGTTTTTAACGGTAAAATCAGATTTTGGGGGTATACAACAAAAAAAAAAAAATTTTCCGGCTGTAC
Source organism: Phaonia tiefii (assembly GCA_963931995.1). NCBI lineage: Eukaryota > Metazoa > Arthropoda > Insecta > Diptera > Muscidae > Phaonia > Phaonia tiefii. The sequence continues at coordinate 298,925,725 of OZ008367.1, forward strand.
TCGGTGAGACCTACAACCTACACTAGGTCTCTCCCCAAGTTCCTTCGATTTTTTTAGTTTTGCAGCAGCGTGTAATTAGTTGAGCATACCAATAGAGGGTTGAATTTTATATTTCGGGATTTGGCAACCCTAGTGATGCAATCTGGCACCTGACAGCACTATCGTGAAGTTGGACATTTTTGAGGTTATGCGTACTCAGAACGTTTTGACATACGAGCGCTATTTGTGTTGTTTACAGTAACTTAAAAGATTCATCTCGGCCCAAAAATGTAATTAAATCGTCAACATTTTCGTGCAATTACTTTTTACAACTTTCGACGTGGATTAACTCAGCAACAGTGCATGGATGAACTTAATTCAATTTTTGGCCAGTGTTTATCGATGGTATGGTGAATTCAATCCTGATCGTAGTTCACTCCAAGACAAATTTCGTGAAGGTCGTCCAAAATCAGCTGTTGTTCCGAAAACCATTGATGCTGTGCGCAAACTGATTTTGCAAGATCCTCATGTGACCTATCGTGAGATTGAGACAACCTTAGGCATTAGTGGGACCAGCATACATCCCACACAATTTGTCAATCGCTCAAAAAAAGGCTCGTGTCGATTGGTCTAAAGAACTGCTCCAAAAATACTATCGATCGCGGTGCTTCGAAACACATCTATGACATCGTGACAGGTGATGAATCGTGGATTTACGCGTATGAGCCCGAAAGTAAACAGCAGTCAAATGTATGGGTGTTTCAAGATGAGCCAAATCCAACAAAAAAGTTGTTCGCGCTCGAAGCACTTCCAAGCAAATGGTCGCCTGTTTTTTCGAAAAAACCGGACATGTCGCAAACGTACCATTAGAAAAACAAAGAACAGTGAATTCTGAGTGGGAGACAACTATTTGTTTGCCAGTTGTCTTCCAAGAAATCATGAAAACCAACCGCCGAAGACGGATCACTCTTCACCACGACAATGCGAGCTCTCATACATCGGCTGAAACAACTGCATTTTTGAGCACCCAAAACATCGATTTGATGGGTCATCCGCCGTATAGTCCTGACTTGACACCGAATGACTTCTTTTTATTCCCGTACGTAAACAACAAACTGAGAGGTCAACGTTTTTCGATACCTGAAGAAGCGGGTGATGCATTCAGAATGCATATTTTGGAGACACCTCAATCAGAGTGGCAAAAGTGTTTCGACAATTGGTTCAAACGCATGCAAACGTGTATAAAACTTCATGGGGAATATTTTCGAAAACAATAAAGTGATTTTCGATGATTAATATTTGTTTTTGTTCTCTAATCCCGAAACATAAAATTCAACCTCGTATATTATTTGGTACAACCGAATTAGTTTTTAAATTTTTCGTTGATCCAACTAATAGAATATTCACCACTGCTGGATAATTCGATTGCTGCAACTAAAATTCGATTGACAGATCACATTTATTTCTTGTGGCTGTGGCTTCAACTAAACATTTCAGTTCTTGCAACCAAAACTGAATTACAAATCAATTGATATGCAAAACATTTGGTGAGACTGAACACAATTATTGGTAATCACAACTGAATAACACAGTGCAACACGAAAAGTCCAAGGTCCAAGGAACCGCCAAATTTTAGTTGGCTGTAAATATAATTGTGCCAACGAATCTCTTCTCTGTGTGTCGAAAACTTCTGATATATACCCCAGTGTACGATTTTCAATGTTGATATATCGCTACAATCTTTGACTCCTTTCTACAACTTCAAAATGTTTACTAAATCAAAAGATATTGAATTTTGGCTGATGGAAATCGATTCTGAACCACTGGGTGCCGTCGAAAGAAATTTTAGTTGGTCTGTGAAGTGATCGAACCCACGTATTCATGTACAAGAGCCGCGCATACTGCCATTGCAAAACCGACGGCCAAAAAAGTTAAATATAAGGCCTTGTAAAAAATTCGTTCTTTTCTAAAAATTCGTTCAGGAATGTGAATGGAGTTATAAGGGTTAAAGATAATGCTGTCTCTAGCATCCCTTCATAGCGGACCGAGATAATAATGTGAACAGATATTGTTTCCTGTTTTCCAATAGGGAAATCTTTTGCTTATCTTTCGATAATTTCCTGTTTTTATTTTTCAGAAAATTACGAGGAATCACCTTGGCAAGTTACAGCGTCGAGCAATTGTACAAATGGTAAACTACATTTTCCTAAAATCATTGTTTGGTGTAGATTGTGAGCTGGCGGCATCATCGGTCCGTATTTCTTCGAAAACGATTATGGCATTGCTATCACCCTCAATGGAGAGCGCTACTGATCGACGATAACTAATTGATATTGGCCAAAATAGCAAAATATGGACTTAAACTCATGTGGTTCTCACAGCTCGGCGCGATGTGCCCCACACCTGACGTTAAAACGTACATTCTCTATGAGGAAATTTGAAAGACGTGCTCTGGAGGGCAAAAGGTCACAAACGTCCGGTGCTCCCAAAGTCACCATAATCCCTGCCAAGGTCAAATTTAACCTGATCAATGTGGATTACTTACTTACGTACTTATCCGGTCTCGAACATTCCCAGGGGTCAGGGACCTTACAAAACAAAGATAACATATTTCGCCAACCAGTTCGATCTTTTGCCTTATCTCTCCAGTTGGCAATACCAAGTGTACGCAGGGATTCGTCATTCTGATTCCTCCAGCGTAGTCTGGTCTTCCTATTTTTCTGCTTCCTTCGAGTTCGGTTGCGAAATACAATCGTGTTTTTTGCCGCGGCAAAGCCTTTCAGTCTCATACTGTTGTCGGAACAGTCAGCATGTAGACTGAAATTGCCAATAGTTGGATGAAACACATTCCTTCCTACTTTGGCATTAAAATCTCCTAGTACAATCTTAATGTCCATGTGGCTGAGTCATGGAAATTGGACATCTCGGATGCTTTCCACCCAGCGAAACCGCGGCGGTTATTTCAACGATGTCATATTCCATATAATATATATATCTTCATTGATATACGCTGAAAATAAACGACCCCAGCAATATATTGCAGGAACTATGTATATGTTTGCAAGCATTGTGTTCATGAATTGAAGATCTGCTGTTTTTTTGTTCCTTTGTTGTCTATCACGTTTTTGTTTTCAGAAGTGTCTAACAAACAAAGCCACATTTGGGTGGCAAAAACATATAGTATAACCTATTAATCATTGTGTCTCAAACATTTAATATTTGTTAGATTAGAAACACTTATACTGCAATTATCAGTGAGTGAAAACTGGAAAGCGCACAGCTCAGTGATTGTGAGAAGTTCTCCCCGCTCCCTTCATGGGATGTAATGGGAAACTATTTTTTTTTTTTGTATACTGCAATAATCGAGTAGTCCATGATTTTATTATACACTTTAGATAAAATATTTTTTTTTTTTTTTTGATGTGTTAACATCTATAGGCGCGGGTAGGGACTAAACTCACAAAGTGAACACATCCAAACACAGTTTTTGTATGAAAATTTGTGTGCATATCGGGTGGGTCTCAGAATCGACCAACACATATTGTTCATACCCCTGAATGATAAGGGTGACCCACTCCTATATAGAACACAGATTTATCCGACTGCGAAACACAGATTGTCAGACTGGAAAAAAAAACACACACTAATGTAGCGGCAGCGAATAGTTGTTTTGCGTGGGTGCGGAGCACTCACAGAGAAAAGAGAATAATCACGTGGTTTTACGTATGTGTATAAAAATGAGATAGCAATAGAGCAACGAAAATTGTGTGAACTTGTGTAGCGTATGTACGAAGATAACAATATGTTCATGTGTCTGTTGCTTTGCATTCTCTTTCTTTTTTGTGGGAATAAAAGAAAAAGTATTAAGCAAGAAAATAATGACACATGTGCTAGCACTGGTCTTTAAATAATTTTAAGTATTAATATTATTTAAATGTAACGTCATCATATGATTGAACGATGTTTTTTATTTTCCAATGTAACATTTAATAATGTGTTCATAGAAATCCAACAGGTACCGTGTAACCAAAAGGTTTTAACACATCGCCAGTGAGTTCGAACTCTCATTGGATTTTTTTTTGTTAGATCAGTAACAATTTTCATTCAAAAAACTTGAAGTTCCATTTTACCCTAAATACATTTCCTGCATTTTATCTATATTGAATCGCGGCAATACCTTTAACACATAACCTCTACACATAAAACACTTTAAAAACAGAATTGCCAGCAGATGAAAATCGTGATCTAATCGAACATCAAAATCCATGACGAACTCCGATTGAGCTAAAATTTGGTATATAAGTAGTAAACATAGAATAAAAAATACAACTTCTCTTCAAAAAATTCTAAAACTCATACATCGAGAATAGGGTGGGTCGAAAAGTTTTAGAAAATTGAAATCCGAGATATATTTAAAAGACGATTGCAGGAGAACGGTCCAACCGATATTAGTAATTTTTTTTTTGGTTTTAAAGGTAATTGAAAATACTTTTTGAAAAAATTACACTGTAAAAAAATTTTGCTACACTGTAAAAAAAATATATTGAGATAAGTTTTTCAAAGATGGCGCTAGGGTCGAAGGCCAAGCAATATTTAAATTTTTTTTCGCCAAAAGAGGGGTATATCCTTACACTAAAACATATCAATTTTTTCAGATATAATTATTTTTTTTTCCTGAGATATTTAATTTTAAATATTTGCACTACCTGTCAAAATTGAAAAAATTTACGTTTTTTGGCCAATAACTGGAAAAATTATATGAGGAAATTATATTAGGAAATTTATATGAAAGTCACATGATCTCTGTTTGAAACTTTTATTTTGAAATTTTTCAAAACAACACAAAAATTGTATTTTTTATTAAAAAAATACAACAAACAATAAAAATATTTATTTTTTTTTTATTTTAATTTTAGTGTGTGATTTAATAATGGATGTGACTACTTTTCATCGTCATCGGTGTTACAAACCTTTTGGGAACAAGAAGTGTTCAAAAAAATTAGTTAGTTTGACTAAAGGTAATCAAGATAACTTGAATGAACTTTATCACACTGAGAAATATACAGCCTACAAAAAAATATGTACCAGTTGCAATATTAGGCTATCAAGAACTAATATTGAAGAACAAGCCATTCAGGAAAATATAAATGTTCCAGTGAATGAAAATACAAATGTCCCAGTGAATGAAGACAAATTGACGACAGATACAGAATCTGACGAGCCTCAGCCTGGGCCAAGTAGTTCAAGAGATATAGTAACGCCTTGTTTAGCCAATGTTCAACGATATGAAGTTATTTCCAACATTAATACAAAAATAATTCCTTTGTTAGAAGATGTGTCGCCTATTAAAAAGAAGCATTGCAAAAGCAATACTTACAACAAAAGAAAATCAGAGGAAATTGCAAATTCTATTCCAAATATACTAAATGAGAAGATATCAGTGGACCAAGAGGATAATATTGTAAACCAGAGAAAAGCCAAATACTATGATGAAATTATCGAAATTCTTAAATTTCAATACAATAGAGGCGATGATTTGGATAAAAAAAAATATTGTCAATATTGCCGCTTGAAATGAGCCATAAAGAAATTCGGAACATTTTTGGATCAGACATAACCACTTATGCACTCATTGAAAATAAGAAATTTCAACATAATTTGTGTACATTCTCTTCAATTACTGAACCAAACTTCAGAAGGCATTCGCTATCAGACGAGATAAAAGAAAAAATAATGTCAATCTATTTAGATGATGATATTGGTCGAATAATGCCTGGATCTCAAAATTATATTACAATTGGGAAAAAAAATGGCCGACAACAAATTCAGAAGAGACTCTTGTTATCCACACTTAGAGAATCATATTTACAGTTTAAAAAAAGATTCCCAGGCCAAAAAATTGGGTTTGATAAATTTTCAGAATTACGTCCAAAACAATGTATCCTGTTAGGAATTGGAAATCAACAAAATGTATGTGTATGTACTCTACATCAGAATATGAAACTAATGTTTGAACAAAGCCAGTTAAAGAAAGTGAATGTTAATGGAAAGATGTTAATTGCGTATAAGGATTTAATTAATTGTGTGATATGCGACTCAAATTAAGAAAGAAAGTGCAGTGTATCAATGTGTGACACTTGCTGCTCCAATTTAGTCAATTTAGAAAAACAAATGTTGGAAAATTTCGAACAAACTGGACTAGTTGAAATAAAATATAAAAAATGGAGTACTACTGATATATGTAATTTGGATACTTTGATTGTAGATCCTGAAACATTCACGGAACAATTTATAAGCCATTTGGAAATATTGATACCACATAATTTTATGTCTTTTCAACAGTCTTAATTTTTAAAGGAAAACAAGCAATCGCTACAGTTAGACGAATTCTTAGTGCAGATAGATTTCGCCGAGAATTATTCATTCTTCGTTCAAGATGCTGTTCAAGGATATCACTGGAATAATACTCAATCTACAATTCATCCATTTGTCATCTACTATAAATCTGATGACATTTTACAACACAAAAGCTTTGTTATAATTTCTAATTGCAGTAATCATGATAGTATAGCGGTGCATCTTTTCATCAATAAAATGATTAAATTTCTGAAAGAAGGCCAGAGAATGATGATTAAGAAAATAATTTTTGGTATCAGATGGAGCTGGAGCCCAATATAAAAATAAGTACAATTTTATAAATTTATGTAATTTTAAAGCTGATTTTCAAATAGATGCAGAGTGGCACTTTCACGCAACAAGTCACGGAAAAAGTGCTTGTGACGGAATAGGGGGCACATTGAAGAGGGCAGCTCATCGATTCAGCCTAGCCAATAAGGATACCATCCAAACATCAGCTGACTTGTACAACTGGGCATCGAATTCGTTTTCAACTTCAATGAGTTTCGAATATTCTACAGAAGAAGAATATGTCGAAATGAAAAAAAAACTAAAAAAAGATACTCCCAAGCAATCACAATAGTTGGTACACAATCATTCCATGCGTTCATACCAGTTAGCTCAACCACACTTTATGTTAAAAAATACTCCAATTCTGATGTCTCCGAATTACGTAAAGTTAGTAGAGAAAAATAACATGTAACTTTGTATACTATTATAAGGTAATAAACGATATATATAATTTATTGATTCACAACAATCTTCTTTTATTTATAAAATATGATGAAAAATTTTGCAAACTTCATAATTTTGACAGGTAACGCACATTTTTAAATTAAAAGTTAGCCCTAAGTGCCATGGTTATGGAGTTATTTGATAAATAACCTTTTGGATCTTTTTTTCTCGAAACGGGCTGACCCCACAACCCCGGTGGGTGCAGACCGGAGTTGCGCCTTCATGAGTTCTACTTACCTCCCATACAAAGTTTTTTCATCCGAAGTACCCCTCTCCAGTTATTGGCCAAAAAACGTCAATTTTTTCAATTTTGACAGGTAGTGCAAATATTTAAAATTAAATATCTCAGGAAAAAAAAATAATTATATCTGAAAAAATTGATATGTTTTAGTGTAAGGATAGACCTCTCTTTTGGCGAAAAAAAATTTTAATATTGCTTGGCCTTCGACCCTAGCGCCATATTTGAAAAACTTATCTCAATATATTTTTTTTCAGTGTAGCAAAATTTTTTTACAGTGTAATTTTTTCAAAAAGTATTTTTAATTACCTTTCAAACAAAAAAAATTTACTAAAATTGGTTGGACCGTTCTCCTGCAATCGTCTTTTAAATATATCTCGGATTTCATTTTTCTAAAACTTTTCGACCCACCGTATTCTCGAGATATGAGTTTTAGAATTTTTTGAAGAGAAGTTGTATTTTTTATTTTATGTTTACTACTTATATACCAAATTTCAGCTCAATCGTAGTTGGTCGAGTCCAAAATTGCACTTTTTGGTTCGATTAGATCACGATTTTCATCAGCAGTAAGACAAATTCAAAATATTCCCATAAATCATTACAATTGACATCTATTTTCACAACCTGCATTTGCATTGCCTAAGCAAATGGAAATTAAAAATTGGTTAATTGCAATTGAGAGCAATTGCACGTCTTTTCCATTTGCATTAGATAAAGTAATGAAAAATAAAATCCAATGCAAATTAAAAAGACACATGTATGGTTTGGATGCAAGCATAATGTATTTGCAACAAGCTACGAACACGTTATATTCGCATCCAGACGAAAAAAGAAGTGTCAGATTGTTCAGCGTGTAGGCCTTCCAAATAAAACAAAAGCTTGCAACTTGTTTCAGTCAATTTTAACATCTACTCGACCCCATTGGAAAACCCTTTACATACCTTATTTAGAAGGCACAATAGAATATGTTTTAAATGCAAACGGAAGGCCTTGCTAAAGGTCTTCCATGACCAGGCCTTGCAAATTTACCTGCTGTGCTACACACAAGTGTAGAATTTGGAGTCTGTGTGTAAATTTACAATTGTATACATGTGTTTGAATTCGGTGATAATGATAATGTTGTTCATAGTATTATTATCTTTATTGGTTGGGTTGGATTTTATTTATGGAGTTGTTCAGTTTTTTTCTTGTTCTGTTTTTCGTTTTTCATCACCAACCAAACGATATACGACTTTTAATAATACGATGCTTAAGTGAATTTATGCGATTGAAAGATTTACACATCATTTTCATTAACATCAAAAGAAAATTCTTCACTTTGAATTGTTTTCATTCACATTTCGACGCATTGTGTCATATGGCTATCAGCGACACCATCATCATCACAATCATGTCATGGATATGTCACATAAGTTCCCATTAATTAAGTGGTGAAATGTTAATTTTATCCGGAGTTATTTTACTGAATGGCATTTTATAAAATTGTTGGAGTCAAAGTTTCATTACTACTTTGTCGCAAATTATTGGGGAATTTGAGTTGATTGGTGTGGAATGTTTTTGCTGAATTTATATATGAATTTATTTCAGAAACTGTTTCAATATTGTTATGCATTCAAATTTAGGAAAAAAAATTCCATTTGCATACCATGAAGGAATTAGCGAGAGCTTCTCACAAACCAGTGAGCTGTGCGCGTTCTTTTTGATGTGTTAACATCTATAGCGGCGTAAAGGGATTAAATCTATCAAAGTCAGATTTTATGCTGCTGCTAAAACCAGATTTTATGCTGCTGCTAAAACCAGATTTTACGCTGCTGCTAAAAACAGATTTTTTGCGACTGCGAAAGAGAATAATGACGTGTTATTTTACACTGACTGATGGGGACCTACAGTTTTACACCGGATACGAATGGTATTTTGAGAATCTCTTTTCAAAAGAAAAAATCAATGTGTGTTCGAACTCACGGGCGATGTGTTAACAACTTTTTGTTACACGGTACCTGTTCGATTTCCATGAACACATTAGTAAATGTTACATTGGAAAATAAAAAAAGAATGGTTTTTGTGCTGAAGGCTCTTTTGCTATTGCACTTTCGTTTTTCTTACATCTGCTTCAACCTTAGATGTAATTTTGTTAAAATAAATAAAGCAATATTTAGCTCACTTAAATAATTGTTTTTGGTTTCTCATAAAATCCCAGTAAATAAAATGTCCCAGTAAATTCCAGTAACAGTTACCCCACAAAGTGATAAAACGCTACGAATATGGGCCCAATGAGGTCCGATATGAATTACCACATCAAATAACAAAAGGATACATTTTATTGATGTAAAAATCCTTGCATGAATTACCCCACTAATTTTTAAAACGGTTGGGAAAAGTATCAAGTCGAAATATACACAAAGGGTTTTTCCAACAGAGACGCTACAAAAGTAAATCGATAGGGACAGCAAACGATGCCATATTTCTCCCCGCTCTTTTGACATTTCTCTTCAGTAAGGTTTGCCATTTCATCATGGAAAGATATACCAGCCAACAACGAGTCGAAATTATTAAAATTTACTACCGAAATTTGGAGTCAGTGGCCTCAACTTTAAGAGCGCTACGTCCAATTTATGGTCGTCATAATCGTCCTACCAGCTCAACAATTGAGCGTCTAGTGGAAAAATTTTAATCCACAGGCACAGTACAAAATGTTGCCGTGCCAATGAGACAAAGAAGTGCCCGTAGTGTCGAGAATATTGCTGCCGCTGAGGCTTCAGTGCAAGAAAACTCAAATGTGTCTCTCACACGTCGTTCTCAAGCGTGGGGCATCTCTGTGACGTCGTTGTGGCGAATTTTGCGAAAGATCTTGGCCTACATCCTTACAAGATCAAATTCATGCAAGAACTGAAGCCGCTTGACCACCATAAGCGTCGTATGTTCGTGAATTGGGCTGAGCAACAACTTGAAAATGATTCGGATTTTCATCGGAAAATCATCTTCAGCGATGAGGCTCATTTCTGGCTGAATGGCTTCGTCCATAAGCAAAATATGCATTATTGGTCAGACAGCAATCCACACGTAATCCATGAGTCATCATTGCATCCCGAAAAAATTACGGTTTGGTGCGGTTTATGGGCCGGCGGCGTCATTGGGCCGTACTTCTTCCGTGATGATCAAGACCGGCACATTACTGTGAATGCGAATCGCTACCGTTCAATGATAACCGAATATTTTTGGCCCCAATTGGATAATATGGACTTGGAGGACATGTGGTTCCAACAGGACGGCGCCACAAGCCACACAGCGAATGCCACAATCAATTTATTGGAAACCAAGTTTGGTGAACGTGTTATCTCACGAAATGGCCCAGTCGATTGGCCGCCTCGGTCGTGCGATTTGACGCCGTTAGATTATTTCCTGTGGGGCTACGTCAAGTCAATGGTCTATGCCAACAAGCCAGCGACGATTGATAAACTTCGTACGAATATCGAATGTGAAATTGCAGCAGTTTCGGCCGATTTATGCTTGAAAACCGTCGAAAATTGGGTTCAGCGTCTGGACTTCTGCAAGCGTGCCCGTGGTGGCCATGCAAAAGAAATCGAGTTCCATACATAATGGCATCGAACGTACTTTCACAGGAATAACGAATTTCATTGGTATCTAAACCCGGTTTTGTTTTATTTAAAAAATCTTTTGTAGCGCTCTTATTGAAAGACCCGTTATTTGTCTGTATGAATACAATCGATTTCGTACGATTCACCATATATTTTTGACCACACAATATTGTCCTACCCTCTCCTCTTCTTTATTCAATGAAAATGTTTATATCAAACCTTTCGATGGACAGTTAACATCATGTTGTTGTTCCTCTGTCCCAGGTAAATTATGGATACACGATGTTTATGTTTGTACGTTTAAAGAGAAACCACATAATAAATTAATTAAAAACTACAATAGGACTAAAAATGACAACAACATTTTATTATTTACTAATTGTTTAACAAGACAACAACACCGAGAATCTAGGATCGACATAAATTTTTGAAACAAAAACCAGCAGTAGCAACAGCACAATCTGTTGAACCAACGCTTGGGACGATTAGGTAGACATATAAAGCCAGTATTTATTCCTACCATGTCTGCATTATGCATTGTAACAATGTCCTACACAGTGGCCAGGAGACACATACATAGGTGGATAGATGGGCAGGGATCACCATGGACGTATGACAAAATAAATGGGCATACATGTAATGGTTGTCAAACGGAAAGGTTAAATAACAAACATTTTGAAAGACCATCACTTTGTGTTTGGTATGATGCGGAGAAGAGGAGTCTGAATTTTCTTACATTCGAAACATTTGTGGGGAGATACAACAAACAGTAGGCACAACAGTGGGTGGAATTGGTAACATACTATGTGTTCCGTTATGCTGCTGTCCCAGTTGTATGCGGTAGCCCTATATTGTACTAGATTGTCTGTAGAGCATTAGAAAACTACAAATTACTATGACCTAACACTTTATTCTTTAAAGTTTTAATATATTTATCTCTTTAAACGAACCACAGACTAATATTGAACCTCACTTTATCTCCATCATCTCTGTATATCCAATAGCTTATTTCACTTTCTATACCACTTGATCAAACAATAAGTGACCTTTTAGTGATCAATGCGATTTTCTTCTAGACTTCTTTCTTATCCGAAGTTCATTGTGGATCGGAAATAACAGACCAAAAGCAATATTGAGTGCAGAGTACAAAAGGCTCACAGATGTTCGTCTCTTTGCGGAACAACTATAGGCTCAAAATGGTTGAGATTCTATTCCCTAAGATGGTATTCTGGCTCAGCACAAGCGTATTTAGACTTATGCTGACGCTTCCGTTGTCTGGTGGACAACAATGGAAAAAAAAGTTTAACATAAGAAATCTGCTTGTTTACCATCGGAACAGAGAACCGGGCACACGGCTATGACAAACTGTTACACTCCATTATCCCACAAACAAGGTCGAGAGCAGACGGTTTTCAAATTCAACAGCGGACGAGGGAAAAACTACTAAAGTATATTTTTAATCCTGATTTAAAATTTAGTTAAAATTTTTTTTTTTGGCCACCACCGCTGTTCATGCATGCAGAAAAATAACGGCCCCAGCAACATATTGCAGGAACCATGTCCATGTTTGCAAGCATTGTTTTCGTGAATTGAAGATCTGCTGCTTTTTGTTTCTATATTGTCTGTCATGTTCTTTTTTCAGCAGTTTTCAACAAACAAAGTCACATTTGGGTCACAAATACATATATTGTAACCTATTAAACATTGTGTCCCAAACATGTTATATTGAATAGCAAACATAATGTGTTTGGGCACAAGTATTCTATATTTGCCACAAGCTACAAACACATTATATTTGCATCCAAACAATAAAAAAGGCAAATTTTTTAGCGTGTAACTAATCGCATTCTGGACGTTACTTTCTCGAAAATTACTGGCCGAATGTCATGAATTACACAAACAATTGTGACCTGCAAGACGTGAATTGTTGCTGGTTTATCAGCATAAACCAGTGACTTCACGCAGCCAAACGGGTTTCAAAATCGCACGGGTTTCAATCAACTTATCGTCCAATTTTTAATTCAATAACACAGTGCAACACGAAAAAATATAAACATATACGGACAGCACTACGTGATAAAAACCCGTGTCTCCCAGTTTTTCCCAAAGTCATGGACTTTTTTTTATGGGCCCCAAAGATTTGGGGCCTAGGTGTAATTTTTGCAAAAAAAAGTACTCATTTTGTCAGGCTCATATCTTGCAATTCGTTCGGAATTTTGATTTGAAGTTTTTTTGATTTTATATGTTTACAACTTTTATTCTTTATGACATGAGCTACAACTTTCCCTCAGAGAGTAAATCAAAATTCGGAACGAATATGAAAGATAAGAGCCTGACAAAAAGAACACTTTTGCCCGAGGCCCCAAATCGTTGGGGCCCATAAGAAAACTGGGAGACATGGGTCTTTTTTTGTTGCCTTTTATCACGCAGTGGTGTCCGTATATGGTTATATTTCCACGACATAAAAAATTACACACAGTGTAATCGATGTATGGCACATAGGGCCATCCTGTTAAAACCACATCTCGCCCGGATCAAAATAAATAAATAAATGGTTTGCCATTACATCCCACGAAGGGGTTGAGGAGAGCTTCTCACAACCAGCTTTGTAGTTTTACACTCACTGATTGGAACCTACAGTTTTCCACCAATTCCCAACGGTATTTTGAGAAGCTTCTTCATGGCAAAATACTCGATAGTGTCGCCGTCACTATACGCGGTAACCGCCGCGGAAAGAAATTTAAGGTTGCCAGAGCGGGGATCGAACCCAGGATCTCATGTACAAGGTGGACCAAAAGTAATCGCCCAATTTTCTTTTGCTGTAATTTTTTTTGTTTCATTTAATCCATTAGAATTAATTCCATCAAGCTGAGAAAATGATATCGGCCAAGTGGCCGCCGCCAGAGTTGATGACCATACGGGATCGTTTTATGGCATTTTCCATCGCTCTTGCCAGTACTTCGGTCGACAGATTCCTCCATTCTTGGGCTTCAAGAGTCTGAGGCTTGTTGACGTAAACCCTCGACTTCAAAAAACCGCATAAAAAGAAATCTCGAACGGTTAAATCTGGTGATCTAGCCGTCTAGTGCAAATCACCAAAATGAGAGATAAAGCGAAGCGGATATGCTTCCTTCAGAATATCGGTTGTGGCTTGAGCAGTAAGCCTTGTTGCACCATCCTATTGGAACCACCTGTTCTCCGGTGCCCCAGAAACAATTATTTTGTTTATTCACGTAACCGCTAAGATGGAAATGAGCCTCATCGCTCATCATAATTTTCGGTGAAAAATCGTTCACCTCTTCGCCGAGGTTCAGGATGGCTTGAGCGTAGGTTGCAAACGTTTGACGGTCAACTGCTAACAGTTGATGTACTGGCTGCACTTTGTCAGGAACATCTTCACACCTTTCACCAAATTTCCGCACAGGGTACGCCGGCAAATGCCCAATTGCGTGGCACATCGTCTGGTCGATGATCCGGTGTCCTCTTCGACATCTTGGGCAACAGCAGCGATATTCTCAGCAGAACAGCTTCTCCAGGGTCGGACAGCCTTGGGAAGATCTCTTGTTGTCCCAATCTACTCAAGGCGAGTGTCCAAACGCCGAAGTGTTTGTCCAGCTGGTGCCGAACGGCCAGGAAATCTGCGACGAAATTCACGTAGCCCCAACACAACCGACGAATTGTTGCGCAAAAAAAAGTAGACAATTATTCCGCGATCTTGCGGAGTAAACCGATTCATGGCTTCTCGATTTGTATTCTGCGTTTGTTTATTTCACAAATGTCAAAACCGAATTGACATTTGGTGCCATTTGGAAAAGTTATAGGGTTTTCCAATTGGGTAATTACTTTTGCCCCACCGTGTACAAGAGGCGCGCACACTAACCATTACACCACCGACGGCCACACCGGATTAATGTCATTCATATTTTCAAACAAAAAAATACAGATAATGGTGCGGTGACGACCTCCACTGACCGTAATGCAAGCTCCGGCTCTATTTTTGAAGAAATGGGGTCCGATGATGCCACCTGGGTGTAAACCGCACAAAAAGGGAATTTTTGTGATCTGGAAGACCTGAAATCATGACCAAACAGGCCTTCTTTAAAATATGGGAGGCCTTCCCTACACCTTACCTCCTCCTTTCTTTTTAACATTGCTTGAGATTGGGAGGCAAGGCCTTCCTTGCCCATTGCCTAACGAAGAGGAAAGCCTTAGAAGGAATTTATTTTAATGTATTTTTGTTAAACAAACATAACATTAAAATAATTTATTTTATCACAAAATCATTATCCACTTCTATATATTTACTTATAAATATGTATGGATATAACTTAGAAAGTTTTACCACGCCTAACTTCAAATTGAAAATTTTAAAAATACCCTGAAAAATATTAAATAAAAAATATAGTTTTAAAATTTTTATGAAATTTTCTAATAAAAGTACGGTTAAAAAGAATCGGAAAAGAAATTTCTCAAAATTGTAAAAATCTTGGTTATATCTGATGGAAAAAATAATGCATTCCACAGGCCTTATTTTAGGAAGGCATTACAAAAGAACCATTCCGCATGCCTTATCAATATATCTTGGATGGACAATTGACGCGTTGTAGTTTGCTGCGCTTTTAATTGTTATTTAAATGCAAGGTGAGAAAGACGTGTAAGTAGACAGTGAAAAAATAGACAAAAATTCCAACTTTTTTTAAAACAAACTATGGGTTAAACCAAAACCATAAAAGTTGGCAATTTATACCAAAAAGAGCTTATGGAAGCCATAAACAGAGGCGGATTTAGGTTGGATGTGGCCCAGGGCGCAGAATAAATATTGGGCCCTTAAAAATAATCAAAAAATAACCACATTTTTGTTGAAATAATCCAAAATTTTATAAACCTTAAAAACGTACTTTAATTACTTTAAGTACTTATTAAAATACAGAAAATTTTGGCGTAGAATACGCCTTACCTTACGGTATAGGGAGTCATGTCAGATTGTTATTGTTGTAATCTTTATTTTATTGATTATGAGGAAACGGCGAGATAACTTTTTTTAAAATTTTTTTTGTAGGTAAATGAAGATGTTATCTTTCGTTTGATATACATTTCATATTGGTTGATATCTTCCTAATATTTAAATTTCTCAAATGAAAATTGTTTAAACACATACACTCAATCATATGTGAGTGTTTGAGTTTGTAGCGTGAACACAAACTATGCTGCTGTTTCAGTGTGGACACAAACCTTCTGCTGTTGTTTTGATTGATGAAATATTGAAATTTCGTATATTTACTTATGTATTTAAGTGAAACAAAATGTTAAATGTGAATTTGAATTTAACATGGATATATAATTAAAAAAAATATATGAAAAAATTAATTCATACATTTTTATGTTAAATGAAAGTGCTGCCAAGTAAGCAAAATAACAATGCTGCTTGATGCTGTTTGACAGCAGCTGACAGTTGACGTTTAGTAAATTAAAATAAAAACTACTAATCAAAATGGCACCTACACGAAATACAAGAAAGCAACAACAACAACAACAAAAAAGTAACTATCAAATAAATAAATTAATTTGCTTATGTTATTTATCATTTATTGTTATATATGTATATATATGTTTTCTGTCTTATCTGATGGCGTATTCTACGTTAAACTTAATGGCCGTGTCTCTGACACAGCCTGCAGGGACAGTCCGTGGCCGAAGGCCTCGGACAACTGTCTGCTGTTTTTTTTCTATCTTTTTGGCTTGCAAACTTGTAAATTATATCATTAAAATCAATAATTTTAAGTAAATCACTACCTATATGCAATACAGCAATAGTATTGAGTCTTTCTTTCTGTCATTGAATTTCTTAAATAATTCTTTACTCTTTTAAGACAAGAAATGATCCTTCTCCAGAATCGTTTGAGATTGGCATGGTATAAAATATTTTTAAAATAATTTCCACATTTGGTTTCATAGTTTCTTTCATATCTATGGCTTTTTTATCTAAACTCCTAGCTGAGCCGGCAGACTTCGCCCTGCCGACAAAATTAGTCAATGATGTCATAGCCACTAATGAATTCACACATTTTATATTTGGGAAAACCAAACCATCACAAAAGTGTGCGTAAAACGCATATGGGTAGGCATTTTTCGATGTTTTGTAGTTCTACCTTATCAATATATCTTGGATGGACTATTGACGCGTTGCAGTTTGCTGAGCGTTTAGTTTTTATTTGAATGCAAGGCGAGACAGACGTGTAAGTAAACAGTGATAAAATAAACAAAAACTGCAACTTTTTTTAGAACAAACTTTATGGGTAAAACCAAAATCATAAAGTAGGAAATTTAAACAAATAAGTCCTTATGGAAGCTATAAGTAAAAGTCTTAATGTAAAAGTAATGATTCGAGCAACTGTATTCGTGCAAGTATGACTTTAAAAAACCATCATACTGGAAGATCTTTAACTCTCGTTATGTCCTCTACATTTAATTTCAAGGAATTTTATTGTGGATACAAATCTTCGTAAAATGTTTCTCCAAACCTTTCGTTTTGCATTACAATTTTCGCATTTTGTGCATTGACGCAATTTGAAACCATGGAGGGCTTATAGAGTGTCCACATTGAGGCGACATGCTGCTTTGATTTTTTATGGCCGGACACAGTAGCTCCAAGATGTTTCCAATTTTGAAACCCAGTTGTCAACTTGGATTTTGAGCCCAAAACTAATTTTCATGGATAGCAATATATATTTTGGATGTTTCGGAAAAAATTATCCACGTTATTTCTTCACATTCTTCACTCAACGTTTTCCTATAGCAATGCAATCACCGTGTTTATATATCGATTTAATTTGAATAATATGGCCAATATTTATTAGTTTATTACAAATGAGAAATTCAACCATTTTTATTCTTAATACATTAGGCCAGAGAAAATGTATTTTAATTTTATTTGGTTGGTTGGTTGGTTGAAAAGGCTACAAGACAGCACGCTGTCTAGCACACTTAGGCTATACAAGCCTATTGTGATACCTGCAGTTTCCTCCATAGCAACTATCGACTAGTCGTCCAGCCAATTCGCCCTTTCAATAAATTTGTCTATAAGACCTACAGGAATATCCTGTAGGGCTACGGTGCCAACTAGATGTGTTCCGAATATCCTACTTCTACTTCAGAGCAGGGCAATCCAAGAGAAGGTGTTTCGTCGTTACCTCGTGGAGAGTGGAGTTTCTATGTCCCAGTCTGAGGGCGTGTTTTCCTACAAGACAATGTCCCGTAAGTGTTCCTATCATTGTGGATACCCTGCCTCTCGACAAGTTAAGTAGTTGCCTAGTCCTCTTACTGTACACCTGTGGCCAGAGGACCCTGGCTTGTTTGCAAGTTGAAGTAAGTCTCCACTTGTCCTTGAACATATTATGGCCCATTGCCTGATCTGCAAACGGCAGGTAGAGATTGGCATACTAACACCTTCTTTTGCCGGAAGAACCTGTGCCGTAGTGCCCTGTCTAGCTAACGCATCCGCTACGCAATTGCCTGGAATGTCGCTGTGTCCCGGTACTCAGATGAGCCTGATGTCAAAATACTCTGCCATCACCCTAAGTGATGAGTGGCATTCTTTCGCCGTGAGGGACGTAGCAAACATGGCTTCTAGGGATTTTATGGCAGCCTGGCTGTCTGTGTAGACACATATTCTCCGGAAGGTTATGACACTACTTTTCGGTAGTTCAGCTACCTCCAGTATGGTGGTAATTTTCCGCCTGAAATACACTACAGTGATCAGGCAGCTTGAAGGAGATATTTATATTTAGGTGCGGTGAATGGACCCCATAGCCCACTTGCTCGTCCAACTTTGATCCATCCGTGAAAAATCTGATACTACTGGTATCCCCTTTCAGTGACTTTTCCCAGGTATTCCTGTTCGGAATAGAAGTCCTTTGATTTGTCGCTGGTAGAAGGTAGAGGATACAGTAGTCCGTGTTTACGGGAATAGAGTTGATCCGGTGTAGTAATTCAGTGTATCCGGAATGTCCCGATATCAAAACGCCACAATCTCTGATTCTCACCAGGGATGTAATGGCTGCCGATTCGGCCATGATATCAGGAGTAAAGATGTTCAGTATAGCGCTAAGTGCAGTACCTGACGTCGTGCGCATTGCCCCATTAACGCTAATCAGTGCTGATCTTTGAATTTTCATCAAGGAATTCAGAATATATTTCTTTTGGAGGGACCTCCACCAAACTACGATACCATAGAGAAGTATTGGTTTGAACATTGCCGTATAAATCCACATTAATTGTATTTCCAATGAAATATTTTGCGACTTATTATCGATATTTTCCATCGGCATATCTTGCCTGCCTTTGTCTACAGTTATTTCACTTATGATTTCTTCTAAACCAAGAGTTTCAGCAAACTCATTTTGTCGGCTGGTGAAAGCTGTAAGTGCATCTGTTTTTTTGTGTCCACGGAATTACCTAGAGTGATCATAAATTTATCTAATGCTCCCTTCTATTGGTTGATAACTTCTTCATATTGTTTTTTAACTTTTCTTTTTTCAGCGTCTGATAAATGGCGTTTCATTGTTCATATTATGTTTCAAAAACAAAGATTGCAGATAAATAAATAAGTTTTTAAACATTGCCTTCTGAAACATGTTATTTAAAATTCACGAGAATGACTTGTAACGATATTTTTATCATGCAGTTTTAATTGTTAAACTCGTGGAATAGTTTGTAAATAATTCACCGTGAGGAAAGTTGCAATACAATTGGGAGGACAATTTTTAATTGATTTAAAGTCTTAAAAACAAATTTATTTCGAATGCCACCTGATACTAATTATTTGTAATGATATAAATATAAGTATTTAATTTTATAATTCAAAATTAATAAAGATAAACATCGTTACAACAGGTGGACTATAGATTGGCTTCACAAAAAGTTCATGAAAATGAAATTTTCAATAAATAAGTTCCATTCTAGTTTTCTGGACCATTATAGGTAAATTTTTTTGCAGCATTTGATAAAGATTGGTCCTTGTTTTAATATATAGTGGATATTTTGATAGAAAAATAAACACTTTAATTTTTATATGTAGAAGAAAAACTTGATTTCTGGACCCTTTTTGTATGACTTAGCTCATTATAGGAATATTGATAAAGTCACGGGGCCCCCAAAACTGCGGGGCCCCGGGCGCGCGCCCGGTGCGTCCCCCCCTTTAATCCGCCTCTGGCCATAAATAAAAGTTTTAATTACAATTCGGTTGCTGTAACCGAAAGAACAGTTGGTGCAACAGTTTTTCGTTTCTCGCAAACATTTTTTCAACATGTATTTTTCATAACTCGTTTGCTGCAAACATTTTTCGGTTCTCCCAAACGAAATGACATATGGATTAACAGAAGTTCGTTCGCCAAACAAACTTCAGTTATCTGAGACTTCGTTTTGGAGGAACGAGTTTTTTCTTTGCGTGTATGGTTTGCCAGGAATCATGAGACTGCATTGTGCAAAACTTCTTTTAAAAAACTATATTTCTATTAATAGAAGTATAGAATGGTCTTGAGCTTGAATATTGAAATATTTAAAAAAGTAAATTTAAATTTTTGCGACAGTTAATCTGAACATTTATGAAACTGTACTAAAAAGAAACTAAATATTAGCAAAAATTACTATTTGCTTAATATAATTTTTTTAAATTTTTTTTATGTTCGGGATGCATTTTTGTCGATAAGATGTCTTTTCGGCGGACATTTATATTCAATAAATGGTAGAAAATCATGGAACTATAATATTCGATCTTAAATATCTCGAAAACAGGAGCTAACCTACAACAACCTACACTATATTCAGCGTACTCGAGTTAGGTGTACCCACTTGGTACCTCGCTTGTTTCAAAAAAAGTTACCGATTCGAGCACAGTGTAATTATTTGGGACTGGAATTTTGACATTTCGATAGTTTTAACAACCAAAAGTATCACCACAACGTAAATGAAAGATGGGTGGTAACTCTCCGCAGTAAAATTTTCCGTTTAGCGACAAACGACAGCCTCGTGGAAGGAGTGATTAAATTAAAGTCCAGAAAATCATGACAAATCCCGAGAAACCCGCCAGCCCTGTATGTAACAGAAATTCGAGTTTTGTTGCTGAAATGCATTCCTTCTTCAGAAAAGTTAATATCCGTTTGGATACGGTGTTAAACAGTCAGTAACGATAAGCAGGAACTACATGCAGTTAGTGAAAAACGATCGCTGCAATTTCTCCCCACTGTGCTGTCAAGTCCATAGTGTACGTCCCATTTTTGGGGTCTAGTGTAACAATGTAAAGTGCTGTCATTGGTGCAGCATTGCATGCAGTACAATGTTGCAACATGTGTTATGTTTTGGCTTGTGGTCTCGTATTTTATCAATATGATAACTCTGAACATGGAACCTACACAACAACAACCATCACAAACATGTGTGTACGGACATACAAGAACAGAGATTCGTTTCCCTTGCCCCCTTTCAGACAGTCCACAATACAAAAGCCTACAATTTTCCACATGCACCAGAGAACAACAAAATAAAACCCCAGTTTAGATGTGTTGAATACTGGCTGCCATAAGTTAGAGGTTTCAAGTTTGACCCCCTTTTTTTGGAACACATCGCAGCTGGAAAAAAAAGTCGGTTTTGAATAACAAAAAAACTAGAGAAATATTTGCATACGGTTACGTGCAATACCCTCATTCACTAAGACTTCTTGGTTTACAGCACCACCTTAACCGCCTACTCCTACACTGTTCCACGCTTTCCCTTTTTCCTTTGTGTCTTAGATCGACGGAAAATGAGGAAGCAGAAAAATTAAAATTTCTGTTTCAATCTCGTTACTTTCCAGAGCAGACATGCATTTTAACAGTCTCCTTAACTGTCAGCAACACAAGTTGACACGTTGCATTGACATTTTCGAATAAAGAGAGGGTAAGATAATAGAACACAGTGACGTTTCTCGGCCGGTAACATGTAACAAAGTCAAATGAATTTAGAGATAAAATTTGCAGAATTATTTTGTAGAATTAATTATTAATAGATCATGGAATTATTGAAGTTCTTGGAAAAATTTAATTCAAAATACTTATTTATTAATATCCTGGAAAAAAAATATTCTCCGAAGAAATTAATATTCTCGTTCAAAACATTAGAAGGACCGTGGTCTCAAGAATCTCATTTATAGTTATTCATTTCGTAAATTTCATGAATTTTATTAAAACCTTTCATAAAAAAGTTTACGAAGTTACGACTTATTTTCAAGCAGATTCATAAAATATTCTTCATTAATTGAATGGAAATTTAAAATTTTAGGTATTTTGTAGTTCGGAGGCATCACTATTTTTCGAGCAATTTTATACTAACTAATTCTCATTGTATTTAGGGATTTAATAGGCTCATTTAGAATAATCGTCGCTGATAACACTGTGCAACAGTGGGTTTGGGGCCTCAACCAAACCAAAAAATTGTGAAAGTACTTGGATGTGGTAACAATTTTTTTTTACACGACGAAGAAAATTTTGGCCGTGGGTCAGGGCCCTATTTCAGATTTTACTTCAATAAATCCTAAACAGCTTGAAATATTGCATTACAACTTTTGACAATATTGTAGCTATTTTACCACTTCGCAATTCCCTATAATATATTTCTAAGGCAAAATACACTGTTAATCGATTATTTCACGAAACGTCATGAAAAATTTCACATATTTTATATGTTTTGACATTTATTGCCGAACGGTAAATAAATTGCGGTAGCTCTCTTTTAACGAATTGTAGCTTATAAATTT
Source organism: Phaonia tiefii (assembly GCA_963931995.1). Lineage (NCBI taxonomy): Eukaryota > Metazoa > Arthropoda > Insecta > Diptera > Muscidae > Phaonia > Phaonia tiefii. The sequence goes on from OZ008367.1 coordinate 298,948,457, forward strand.
CTTGATAACTTTTCTAAATACACTAATCAACAAAAAATATATTTCATATATTTTATTAAAACCTTTCATAAAAAAAAGTTTACGAAGTAACGAATCATTTTCAAGACGTTTCATAAAATACTCTTCATTAATTGAATGGCAATTTTAAATTTTTGGTATCTTGTATTTCGGAAGCTTCATTATTTTCCCAGCAATTTTATACTACATAATTCTCATTGTATTTAGGAATTTAATAGGCTCATTTAGAACAATCGTCGCTGATGATCTATAGCTAAATCTGAAATAGACACACATAGGGCAGTGATAATGAAGACGCATTGGAATTATATGACAGGTTTCATAAAATCTATGAATATATGGTTATAAAGGGTTTTCCAATAAGGCCTTGACAACTTTTTTTAAATAAAACGCAAACCATTTGGGATATTTCCAAAATTTTATGATCGACTTGAAATACAATCAAAACATTTATGAATGGAACTCGACTTCGTTCATATGGCCACCGCGGGCACGTCGGCAGTGGTCGATTCGTTGGACCCAATTGTCGATGACTCGGTCAGACATTTCGCGTTCAATGTTGGCTCTGAGTTCTTCCAACGTCGTCGGTTTGTTGGCATAGATTTGACGTAGCCCCAAAGAAAAAAATCTAGAGGCGTTAAATCGCACGAACGAGGCGGCCAATTGACTGGTCCATTACTTGAGATAACACGCTCACCAAATTTACTCTTCAATAAATCGATTGTAACGTGTGCTGTGTGGCTTGTGGCAGCAGCCTGTCGAAACCACATGTCGTCCAAGTCCATGTTTTCCAATTCGGGCCAAAACTAATCGGTAATCATGGCGCGACAACGATAGCCATTCACAGTAACGTGACGATCGTTATTGTCGACGAAAAAATATGGCCCAATGACGCCGCCGGTATGCAAACCGCACCAAACAATTAGTTTTTGTGGATGAAGTGGTGATTCCTGAAGCACATGTGGATTTTCACCAAACCACTAACGAATATTTTGCTTATTGACGAACCCATTGAGCTAAAAATGAGCTTCGTCACTGAAGATGATTTTGCGATGAAATTCATCATCTTGGAGCATCTTCTCCAGAGCCCAATCTGAGAATGTACGTCGCGTCAAATTGTACATCGGCTTAAATTCTTGAGTCAGCTTGATCTTGCATGGGTGTAAATCAAGATCTTTACGCAAAATTTGCCATAAAGTGGTCTTGGCGATGCCCAGTTCTTGAGAACGCCGCGGAATCGACTAATTTGGATCGTTTGCTATGGACGTCTCACTGGCACGGCAGCATCACACAATGAATATGTAGACTCAAATTTGTGCACTAAACTTGTTATTGCTTGTCTACTAGGGCGAGAATAACGACTGAAAATTGGAGTTAACGCTCTTAAAGTTGCGGTCACCGACTGCGAATTTCGGTAGTACATTTTATAATTTGCATACGTTGTTCGTTCGTGTACTTTACCATGAAAAAAAGGAAAGTAACAGTTAGATGATCAGTGAATTAAAGTCAAAGTTGTCAAGTACCTATTGGAAAACCCATTATATGTTACAAACAAATTTCATAGATCTCGTTTAATATAATCTATTAAAGTGTTTCATAGATCCTATAAAATGTTTCATTGGCTGCAACTTAATGAAGTCATTCATAGAATCTATTTATAAAATCCATGAATATCGCCATCAAATGCTTATCGCCAGAACGAAATTCCCACATATAAATATACACACGTATATAAGCACATGGAAATCACCTGATGGTCAAACCTTCAATCAAATTGACCATATAAAGGGTTTTTCAACAGAGACGCTACAAAAGTAAATCGATAGGGACAGCAAACGACGCCATATTTTTTCCCGCTCTTTTGGCATTTCTCTTCAGTAAGGTTTGCCATTTCATCATGGAAAGATATTCGAGCCAACAACGAGTCGAAATTATTAAAATTTACTACCGAAATTTGGAGTCAGTGGCCTCAACTTTAAGAGCGAAATTCATCGGAAAATCATATTCAGCGATGAGGCTCATTTCTGGCTGAATGACTTCATCAATAAGCAAAATATGCGTTATTGGTCAGACAGCAATCCACACGTAATCCATGAGTCATCATTGCATCCCGAAAAAATTACGGTTTGGTGCGGTTTATGGGCCGGCGGCGTCATTGTTCCGTACTTCTTCCGTGATGATCAAGACCGGCACATTACTGTGAATGCGAATCGTTACCGTTCAATGATAACCGAATATTTTTGGCCCCAATTGGATAATATGGACTTGGAGGACATGTGGTTCCAAGAGAACGGCACCACAAGCCACACAGCGAATGCCACAATCAATTTATTGGAAACCAAGTTTGGTGAACGTGTTATCTCACGAAATGGCCCAGTCGATTGGCCGCCTCGGTCGTGCGATTTGACGCCGTTAGATTATTTCCTGTGGGGCTACGTCAAGTCTATGGCCTATGCCAACAAGCCAGCGACGATTGATGAACTTCGTACGAATATCGAACGTGAAATTGCAGCAGTATCGGCCGATTTATGCTTGAAACCCGTCGAAAATTGGGTTTAGCGTCTGGACTTCTGCAAGCGTGCCCGTGGTGGCCATGCAAAAGAAATCGAGTTCCATACATAATGGCATCGAACGTACTTTCACAGGAATAAAGAATTTCATTGGTATCTAAAACTGGTTTTGTTTTATTTAAAAAAAACTTTTGTAGCGCTCTTATTGAAAAACTCTTTACTTGTCAGCAAGATGTTTCTGGACGTCAAAACTAGACGTGGTGCTCGTATTGATAGTGATCACCAACTCTTAGTGGGCTGTCAACGGCATTAGATGCACAATCGTAAAATACAATACAGGCCGTCTACAGGACCCATCCCTAGCAATCATATACGATCACACTCTACGCTTCAATTTGGCACAGGATAATCAAAATACGTGGCCAGGCATTGTTCAAACGCTGAAGGAAGCTGCAATCTAGGTCTTTCTTGAGAAAAGATGTGTGAATAAACCCTGGATTAGTGCAGAATCTTTCACCGAAATTCGGAATCGGAATCTTATGCGTAAAAGATCCAAGACACCAACGTTGAAGAGGCAGTTAAAATCAGACTATCGGCAATCAGCACGTAGAGTGGGTTACGTGGTGCGTTCAGAGTACGACAATTATCTGAATAATATAGCGGAGGAACCCGAAAATGCTACGAATACAGGCAACCACCGTATTGTGTACTCTTCAATAAAAAAAACCGAGCAACAACAACATCAGAAGTACTGCATCGTTAAAAGCTAATGATGGCATGAAGATATCATTGCCAGATCAGCATGGGGAGCGATGGCGGGAATTCTTTACAACACAATCCAGACTTCCTTATGATGAAGATCAGTGTACCTCTTCGGAAGTATTCTCACTTCGCAAACCCGAGAGGGGATATTTCAACGGTACCCACGTCGCAAGCAGAGATCGAGACGGCACTGGGTAAAATGAGGGCTCACAAATCTTCTGGTCCTTATAATATTCAAGCGGAACTGTTGAAATAAGGTGCATCAGCGTTAGCAGATGTCGTTACTCCGGTCATCAGAAGTGCATGAATAGACAAAAAAATCTCTACGGAGTGCAAAGTATGAGTAGTTATCACTATCTTGAAAAAATTTGATCTCTCGCTTTGCAGGAACCGGAGAGGTATTACATTGCTAAATGCAATAGGCAATGTAATGGAGACCCTCATACCTCAGCGGATTTCGCCGGTGGAGGAGCAAATTGTATGGAGCAGGGAGGTTTCAGGTCTGGTCGTTCGAGTGCCGAGCACGTGAACACACTCCGTATAATCATAGAACAATCAGATCAGATGAACTACACTCGCCTCTGTATCTACTTTTTGTAGACTTGGAACAAGCGTTTGATTGTGTATAATGTGGTCCACCTTAATCAAAAAGGGAATACCGGACAAGATAGTGTCCATGATCCGTGAACTGTACAGAGATGCAGCGTATAAATTTCGTATTAATGGGAAGAAAGCCAGCCTTTCACCATATCTGCGGGAGTTAGATAGGGGTGTGTCTTGTTCCCCACATTATTTATTATACGTATGGACGAGGTAATGCAAGCAACTAATGCAGAATCATCGTTTAGTATTCAGTGGAGGATTTATAAATGTCAACATGATATCGACTACGCAGATGACATCTGTCGTATGGCCCACAAATTTTATGACATCGAGACCAAGTTAAACAGGCTCTCCGACAATGCGAAAAAGGTAGAATTGAGAATAAATATAAAGGAGACCAATCTACTTCGTATTCCAACAGAACGGAAGACTCCACTAACACTTGAAGGTTCGTTAATTGAAGAGGTGGATTCAATAAACTATTTAGAATGTATGATTACCACACGCTGAAAAATCTGTCGTTTTTTGTTGTTTGGATGCAAACAGAACATGTGTTTGGAGCTTATCGCAAATATAATATACTTGTGCCCAAACGCATTGTGGTTGCTATTCAATATTACATGTTTGAGACACAATGATTAATATGTTATAACATAAGTGTTTGCGACCCAAATATGTATGTGTTCGTGATACAAATACAGGCGTGTTTGTTGCACTGTTTATGCTCGCTCGAGAGCAAGAGAATAAAATAGGGGCAACGAGTGTGTACATCTTGTAAGTGCGTATCTGTATTTTTGCATTATTCTCTCAATGAGTGATTCATAAATATTCCTGAATCTATGTGCAAATTGCAGATGAAGTAAGTGTTCCTTATTTTGGCTGATGTATTGCGTTTTAATTTCATGTATTCAGTCGTCAATGGTTCATCGGATATCAAAAGAGCTTGATCACGTTGAAAAATCTGTCCTTTTTTGTTGTTGGGATGCAAATATAACGTGTTTGTAGCTTGTCGCAAATATACTATAATTGTGCCCAAATATGTGGTGTTTGCTATTCAATATAACATGTTTAAGACACAATGATTAATAGGCTATATTATATGTTTATGAGACACATATGTGCTTTTTTGTCGAAAACCGCTAAAAACAAATACGAGAGAGACAACAAAGAAACAAAAAAGTAGCAGATCTTCTATTCATGAAAACGGTACTTGCAAACATGTACATGTTTCCTGCAATATGTTGCTGGTCCGATATTTTTCAGCGTGTAAGCAAACGCTCGGACGATTAAATGGTTTGTGATGTTGCTTTGATTTTTGTGTATGTGTTTGGCTACTATTTATGTGTGCTACCAAAGTGAGACACGATTTTCAGGAAAGAGACTGGAGAGGACAACAACATGAAAACCTTTTCCTTCCCGATCATCTACTGAAAACATCGGAATGGCGGATCATTTGTGAAATATATTAAAAAAAAACACAAGTATTTAATACACCCTTGGCTTGCATGAACTAGAGTTGTATGTAAGTATATTGTTTGTGTGCGAACGCAGAGTGATAACAAAGGCATAGTTGAAACCTTCTGAAAAGAAAAACGTGAGAGACTACAAAGAAAGGAGATGCAAAAGAGCAACAGATTCGCTTTTCATAAAAGAAGTAATGCATTCAATGCAAGTAAATATAAAATGTAAATATTTTAATTTTTTGTATTAATTATATATAAATGTGGATACACATTGATAAAATTAATTATAAGAAATAAATACAGAAAGAATAATTCGTTTCTAAATATTATTATGTTTGTGAGAAAATACTCATATGTTTCCACGTAAGTATATGGAGGTTTGGGATGAAGCATGCATATGTTTCCACGTAAAAGCATACATATTTGCCAGTAAACATGTTAATGTTTATATTTAAATACACCTGAGTTTGGGACTCGCAAACATATATAAATGTTTGAAGTGTATTCCAAACATATTCATGATTCCTGCAGAATATGTTTTGGATTAGGCGATTTTTTTTCAGCGTGCAAGGACGGTAGATCCGTGGCGGAAATAGGTGATCGAATAAATAATAAAACGATATCAGAAAATTTGACCTGGGTTTTTCTGTGAGTAGGACATAATATCTATGATCTAACTTCATGTTGTATGTAACAGAGTGGGAGGTGTGTTGAATGATCTTAGTATCTTCCGGATCTTAGTGTAGCTAATGTACATCTGTTCTTCAGCCACGTCCTAGAACATCGAGATGGCGTATCTTATTGTTTGAACGCTCCTAAACCATGCCGGAATATGACGTCCAGTAGTATTACACTGGTCCTCATTGAACTATGTGTTTCAGTAGTGACAGCCACTTCTACCTAACCTGACATATTGGTCTACTAAGTTGCGACCCGTTGATCGAAGACTTACGCCTATGGAAGTGGTGTCTAGTTATTTATCTATAGCCAGAGAAATAATCGATTGAAAAGAGGTTGTAGCAAGCGTAAATTCGGTTGTTACCACGGAATTGTGGTTGCCACAAAAGAATTGAGGTTGACACGACAAAATTTGGTCGCCACAACTGAAATTCAGTTGAAGCAACCTCGTTTCATTATTGATTCAGTTGTGACAATTGAATCTTGAATACTTGAATAATATTCATTATGGCAACCAAATTTTCTAAAATTTCGGTTGTCACCACCGAATTTGGTATCAATTCGGTTGTAACTACCGAATTAGGTATCAATTCGGTCGCAATAGTCGAATTAATCCTCAAGTCGGTTGCAAAGACCGAATTCGGGGTCAATTCGGTTGCTGTAACTGAATTTCTCATGAATTCTGTAGGTGCAACTGAATTTCAATTGGGTTACCAGAACATATTTCCATGTAATTCAAATTTGACGTTTAACATTATAAAAACAAATATTATATTAAAAAAAAGTTAAAGAATGTATAATGCCCTATTACGGTTCTCAACTTTTGTGAGAGTTTGGTCGTAATCGATGAATTGGCATTGCCGTTCTCAACTCAACGGCCGACTCAACTCAACTGAACAACAGCTGATTTTTTGGTTGTGTTCACTTACTTTTGTCGTATTGCCTTTGACAACTCTGTGCCAGTTTGGTCGACAAATGCGTTAAATTTACACCACTGCTTGAGAGCAGCTGAGTTTATAGTTGTGCGTGTTTTTAAGTTGATAAGAATGAAGAGATCGTAAAAAGATATTATTTTGGCTTCAAATTATAATTTTCATTTAACATTTGAACATTTTAATTTAACAATAATATTTTATATATTTAGAAGTATCAAAACCACAAAGAATGCTCAGTTTGGGAAACTTGTCCAGCTAATGGAAAGTAATCCAGCCGTTGCCCTTGGAAAACCACAATTTAGCACCACGCAGAACCAAGTGCGAGAACTATGGGAAGGATTTTCTGTGGAGTTAAATAGTTTAGGACCGTCCAGAACATGAATGAATTGCAACGCAAATACATACCTTGCGCTGGGCAGCTCAAGTAGGTTGGTTGCATCACGAATATTTCTTCATAAATGCAACACATCTATATTCGAGATTTCGACTCCATCTTCATAAAAGAAATCTATGCTACTTATATCCATTTCGATTTTGCAAGCACAACACAATTGTTAACTTCTTTTATTTTCACATAAATCAGCTGCTTTTACTTGTCAAAATTGACATTTCGAGGTGGTAACACCATAACAATTGCAACCAAAGACAGTTGTGAACCTCAATACAAAAGATAAGTTTGGTCGTGTTGAAGTTGGATCGTCTCTAAGTCGACCAAACTAAGTTGAGTGGTGAACGGTAATAGGGACATTAGTATCTATTGAATCTTAGTGAAGCTAATGTACGTCTGTTCTTTAGCCACGTCCTGGAATATCGAGATGGGGTATCTTTTTGCTTGAACGTTCCTAAACCATGCCGCAATATGACGTCCAGTAGTATTACACTGGTCCTCATTGAACTATGCGTTTCAGTAGTGACAGCCACTTCTAGCTAACCTGACATATTGGTCTACTGAGTTGCGACCCGTTGATCTAAGGCTTACGCCTATGGAAGTGGTATCCAGTTATTTGTCTACACCCAGAGAACTAATCGATTGAAAAGAGGTTGTAGCAACCCTAAATTCGGTTGTTACCATCAAATTGTGGTTGCCACAACCGAATTGATTTTGTCATGACCGAATTTGGTCGTCACAACTGAAACTCAGTTGAAGGAACTTCGTTTCGTTATTGATTCGGTTGTGACAACTGAATCTTGAATAATATTCGTTTTGGCAACCAAATTTTCTAAAATTTCGGTTGGAACAACCGAATTTGGAATTAATTCGGCTGCAGCAACCGAAATTGGTACCAAATTCGGTTGGTATAACCGAATGTGGCATGAATTCAGTTGCAACAACCGAATTTGGTATCAATTCGGTTGTCACTACCGATTTTGGTATCAATTCGGTTGTAGCTACCGAATTTGGTATTAAATCGGTTGTCAGTACCGAATTTGGTATCAAGTCGGTTGTCAGTACCGAATTTGGTATCAATTCGGTCGCAATAATCGAAATAATCCTGAAGTCGGCTGCAACGACCGAATTCGGGGTCAATTCGGTTGTGGTAACTGAATTTCTCATGAATTCTGTAGGTACAACCGAATTTCATTTTCAATTCGGTTACCACAACATAATTCTATGTATTTAAAATTTGACGTTTAAAATTATAAAAACAAATATTATATTAAAAGAAGTTAAAGAATGTATATGTGTTCTCATCACGGTGTTGTTGGTGGTAACCCAATGTGTCATATGAATCCGTTACGAATTCGAGACGGATTCGTTTCTGCGGACATTTTGTCCGAAACGGAAGTCCGTTACGGACTCATAACGAATTCGTTTGCGTATGAAATTCCTCTCGAAACCGCGAATTGTTTTTTGTACTTTTTCGGATCCGTCTCGATATCGTAACGAACTTCATATTCGAATCCGTTTCGGATTCGTTTTTTGGAAATAAAATGAATTCGCGACGGATCCGACAAATCGCAATTTCACCAATTCGCTTTTTATGTTTTTACGGGCCCGTAATGAGGTCGAGACGGATCCGCCAAATCACAATTTCATTGATTCGCTTTATTATGATTTTACGAACTCGTTACGGGTTTGAAACGAATTCGAGAACTCACATTTCGCTTTTTTAAGATTTTCGGACTCGCAACGAGTTCGAAACGGATCCGCAGAATTAAATAAAGGCGCTTCCTATAAACATTATTAGAAAAGTATTACCAAATACAATAGGACTATCCATTTAAATCTTCGGATCATGGTCGTTAATTTTCCGACTCTATATGCACCGAAACATATTACTTCAATGAGAAGTCTTCAGTACACAATGTGAGAAAATACGTGTTTGAGCCACACATGATCATTAGCATGTTGGAAGTTCTTTACCATGGTGATTCCATTGCTAATTACTGGTGACGAAGGGTTTGTTCCAAATAGGTAGCCTCTGTAATTGACGGTAAACAACGTGAGCTTATTGTGTGCACTGGTTTTCAAATTGGAACTGTTTGTGGATTTCAAACTGTTCTCTTTGACGTTTGACACTTGTTTCCAATCTAAAAGAAACGTCTCTGACTTCTGGTACCCAAATTGTATGTCCAGTTCAAACACAAGAAAAAGTTGCAACATTTTAAAAATTCCCCAAACGTTTTCGCCATAAATAATATCATCGCACTTGGCACTTTTTTCAGCCATCTTTACCCTTCCACCAACAAGTGCAACTCTTGACACCACAACAAAAAAATGCCTAAAAACATCAACTGACTACCACCATACACGATACAGTTTCGGAATTTTATTTGACCGCATATATAATGTTTTACTTGCAGAGGCTTCCTGCTTCTGGTCACTCATGTAGTGTTTGTTGGTTAGTTCAACGGACGGACATAATATCCTTTTTTGTTTTTTGTCTATATTTTTGTTAATCTTTCAAACAGGACATTCGTAAAAACAAACTACCACAACACCAACACCAACAAAGGTAATAAAAAGATATATATTTATGAATATGCGCCCTAAGATGATTTGTGGGTTATTTATGCAAAATTGTGGTCTTGGACGCTCGTTAAAAAAAATTGCCAGAGCCGGAATTCCGGTAACAGGTGTTGCCACAAGCAATTAGCTTTTTGTGGCTTAAAACAAAATAACAACATGGAAAGAAATTAACAAAATGGCATTTAAAGGTGTCTTACGGCAATAGAAGAATTTTATGTTTTAGTAACTGAAAGATGAAAGGTTTCTATGAAACAATTAATACAAAACTGAGTTGAATGAGGACTTGGTTATCGCCGCTAAAACAAATGGAAGCTGTTCTTTGTCGCACAATGGTCGCACACACTTGTCACTGTGCGCCCATGACGTTCACAAACAGATAAGTATTTGAATTATTTGGAAATCAATATATCAAAATCAGAACATCAAATAGGTTAGTTATTAAATCCACCACAGACATTTGAATTAATATTCTCCGCCGAATTAGCCGTAACCGAATTTAGAGATTGCCACAACCGCACTAAATGTCATCACATCCGAATTCGTGGTTGCCACAAATGAATTACAGATTGTCACAACCGCATTAGAGGTTGCCACAACCGCATTAGAGTTTGCCACAACCGCATTACAGATTGTCACAACCGCATTAGAGGTTGTCACAACCGCATTAGAGGTTGCCACCACCGCATTAGAGGTTGTCGCAAACGTATTAGAGGTTGTCACAAACGTATTAGAGGCTGTCACAAACGTATTAGAGGTTGTCACAACTGCATTAGAGGCTGTCACAACCGAATTGGAGGTTGTCACAACCGAATTGTAGTTATGGGGACTAAATTCAGTGGTGACAACCTACATTCGGTTGTGACAACTACAATTTGGTGGCAATGACCAACTTTTCGGTTGCTACAGCCCGTTTCAAAAATTTGTTTACTAGATTGCGCATTCAAATGAAATGGAATTTGAATAGGAATCTAATTTCTGATGAAGACAAGATCAAACTGTGCCAAGTGTCTAAGACATACTGAGTTTCTTTATGAACAGCTCGTCTTCGTCTAAAGTTCTTCAACTCCTAGGGGAGCAAGAGCCTTTAGTCTATACGAACTCTTTTTAAAAATTATCAAACATTTACTGGCCCGGATGATAAAAATGCCCTGCTGCCTGAAATTTATTCCAGATATTCTGGTTTGCAGGAAAGTATTCAACTACTCCCAATGAAAAAAAATCAATGAGTGTTCGAACTCATGGGCGACGTACCTTTTTATTACACAGTACCTGTTCGATTTCTGTGAACAGATTAGTAAATGTTACATTGGAAAATAAAAAAAGAATAGTTTTTGTGCTGAGAGCTCTTTTGCTATTGCACATTTTTTTCTCATACATCTCCATTAACATTAGATGTAATATTGTTAAAATAAATAAAGTAATATTTAGCTCACTGAAATAATATTTTTTTGTCATAAACAGAGCGACGACAAAAAGTATTGAATAGTATAAAGAACTTATTGCACTCTTTTTCCGCCCTCATTGTAGAGAGTCTGAGTAAAAGAGCATAAACGAGTCTTGTTCTCTTTATATAATATTTCAATCGGCCTTATTCCTGTTGTCGTCGTCGACGTGGTCATCAGATGTTTGTCAACTTTAGAACGTTATAAATGTATTGTCACATCGACAACAACAAAGTTGTTGATGTCTACGATCCAAAAACAACCCTCTTAAAACATTACGCAAAATTTTTTTTTCCAAATGCCTTCAAGTCGCCAAAAAAAATGGTGTCGTTATTGTATTGACGTCGACGACGACAACGGGAATAATGGCGAATATAAATGCACCATTTCGACTATGTTATGAAGCAAAACAATACAAAAAGCATAAATGTTTCAAAAGACATCAATGTTTCTCATCAAAATTATGAGAGGGCCAAGTTATGACAAAAAGAGAGTAATATGTTTCGAATCCCTCGCCAGACATCGCCAGTGCTTTTCCTTATCCTACTTATTTTCAGGCAGAGACTATTTTGTACAACACCCACGTATGTGATGCTAATGCTGTGTGTTGTTTGCATGTGTTCACTTTGATAGATTTCTGTACCCGTGCCTATAGATGTTAACACATCAAAAATTGGTTTCCCTTTACATTCCATTATCGAGGATCGGAGAGAGCTTCTCACAACCACTGAGCTTCCAAGTGTTATACTCTCTGACTCGGACCGATAGTTTTACACCGGTTGTGCACAGTATTTTTGAGAACCTTTTTCATGTCAAAATACTCGTCAGTGTCGCCGTCACGTAGCGAGGTGGCCGCCAACGAAAATAATGTAAGGTGGCCAGAAAATGCAGGTAACTTCCTTACGCGATGGAATGTTGCTAATACCAATTGTTGGTCTGGAGTGAAATCGGTCTGTACTTAGACTGGGTGAAACCAAGGTAGTGACTCTACATATTTCCTAGGAAAGATTAATGCTTTTGGCATGTGTTGTAACTTCTTCCGATTTATTCTGAGCATTCACCGGGATCATTCTATACGTGTTATTATAGGCGGCATCTCATCTGACGAGTACGAAATTAATGCACTCCTTGGAAACATTTCGGCGAAGGAATCGAGAACGCATCAGAAACCACCAGATTGTGCAACGTCCTGTCGAGAACTTCCGCCTCTCTTTGGTGCTTGATAGATCAAATCGGGGGTAGCAGCCAACTGGTCTCTAGAGATGGCCGGACTCACCTACCAAACACGGCATCTCGCATGGTTACATGAAACGGCTCCACGAAATATCCTCCAAGGAAATAAAGCCCAGGAAATAGCACCCAATGAAATAAACCCCAAAAAACGAAATAAAAGCCAAACAAAAATGAAATTAACTCCAAGGCAAAACGGAAACAAAGGCGAAAAAAGTTTCCTTGTAAAAGGCCCATTTTCATACAATTTTATTGGAGATTATTTCATAATCGGCCGTCGGTGGTGCAATGGTAGTGTGCGCGGCTCTTGTGCATGAGGACGTGGATTCGATCCCTACTCAGAACACCTTAAATTTCTTTCGACGGCGGTCACCTCGCTTAGTGACGGCAACACTATCGAGTATTAAGCCATGAAAAAGCTTCCCAAAATACCGTTCGGAACCGGTGTAAAACTGTAGGCCCCAATCAGTGAGTGTAAAACTAGAACGCGCACAGCTCACTGGTTGTGAGAAGCTCTCCCTAATCCCCTCGTGGGAAGTAACGGGAAACCATTTATTTTATTTTATTTCGTAATTTGGAAACCCTGGTTGGAAAACGAAATAATTTCCAAAAAAAAAATTAAGTACTTCCTAAAAAATTTGGTTGTTTTTTCATTAAATAACACCCAAAAATGTGTGAAAAAAACATTGGAGATTATTTCATTTCTCGTTTGGGGCTTATTTCCTTGGGGGGTATTTCGTGGAGCCCATGAAACATCGTGACTAATGAAACACTGTACTGGGCGATAAGAAGTTAAGAAGTTCTTTTTTGAATATGTACAGCTCCCGGCCTTAATAGGACATTGATTGTTGATGTGTTTAGGCAGAGAGTTGGGTGCTTCATTTTGGGTCCCTAGGCATGACCATCATGAACATGATATACTTGTTCGATAGGACTATTAGGTTCGTGATTAATTGAACTGGTTCGATAACTAGAGGACGAGTTGCATTTAACTCGAATTAGGAATACGTTCGCAAGTTGTGAGAAACTCTCCCCAATTCGTTCATACGATAGTATGTAATGGGATACCATTTTTTAGGTATACGCTCTGGACATAATGTTCTTCGGAATTGGAATCATTTTGGACAGTATTTGTTGAAGTTACCATCTACATCCGCAGATTACATTATTTGTGCAAGTAGTTTTCGGAACTTACACCAGTTTACGTCCTTCTCGAGTATTTTCCTATCCCTCATAAATTCAATCCTGAAGACAGAATGATAAAGCGAGAGAAGAGTTCCAAACAAGACTGTCAGATGTTACCCGACTATAGAACAAATGAGTAATTAACAACCGTTTTGTTGTTTTAGATAAGAAATTAATGGATTAATCTGAAACCGAAGTGAAAAAATCTTTCCAATAAATCATAAAACTCGGTTGTCATTGCTTGTGGCAGTCATTATCTTCGTGTGGACCCTTTGCATGATTCCTTGCATTGGAGCTTCCTCCTATATGTGTTAAATGATGAACCATTAAGCATCATTGCACGCGTTTGCTTTATCTTATATTATCATCATTTGAAGAGCCGAGACCTCGTAAAAATCATTTAGATTTTAAACGACATATTGTCAGTCCTGATGCCAATGCCATCGATGGTTGCTACACTGCTTTAACATTTGTGGGTGTTTCTGTGGACAAAATTATGCACACATCGTGTGAACCTCCCTCGGCCTGGCTGTTGTCTTGCTGGGTAAATAATAATAAAATATTAACAGTGATTTCTGTTTTTAATCGTTTTTGACTTCGTGACATACACGACTACTCGACTGTTATATATTCCAGCCATTGTTTGATTGGACTGGATTTGATTGCACAGATCCCATTATATTTTGCTGGTTAGTTAATAAACATCATAAACAGATGATTAAGTGTTCTAAGAGTATGATATTTTGTGGATGAACAGTGGGGCGATAGTACATAAAATGATGGCATAATTGTGTTTAGCGTTATAGCAAAGTTGAAGTGGGTGATATAATGTCTATGATTTTTGTTTGTATGTACCCAAGCGTTCTCTCTCTTATAACATTTCAGGCTTCTCCTCGTTTCGAATCGATAACACCTGATAAGAATTTTTGGCATGAAAGGATTCTCGTAAGATTTAGGTCGAACTTTTAGCTAACTCGATTGTTATTTTAGCTACTCAATTGTTATGGATATTCCTGATCGAACACTAGAGTTTTTTTTAAAGATTTTAATCGTTTAGGTCTTCCAGGAAGTTCGTTATTGCTTAAACCCCCCAACGACTTCGGCTAGAGCCTTTCACAGTCGGTGAATTATACCTCTTAAAAGTCTGGATCATTCTTAACGAACTTAACGAATTGGCTTCCGCAAAAAGGAGCGGAATGAGGTCAGTTCTGGGCTAGAATTCGAGTTGGCACGAGAATCCGAGTTATCATAAGTAGAAAAAATAAGGAGTGGACAAGATGCTTCCTTGATTCATACCCGCAGATGTGATGGCAAGTTGGGTTTCCTTTCAATGAAAATTAACTTTATACGTTGCCTCCCTGAAGAGCTCTCGAATCCTGGGAACTATCGTGGGCGAAATTCTACTGTTGGCCAAGGTGGACCACATTGACTTTCTGTGTATACTATCTATCAACAAAATACTACTGAAATTAGACAATATGAGGATCAAAACCGTGGCGTATGCGGATGACGTGGTAATAATGGTGTCTGGTTCGTTCCCATCCGTGTTGAGCGAAATCATGAATGTGGCATTGAAATCACTTAACGATTGGACCACTGGGAGTGGTCTTGGAGGGAATCCAGGGAAAACTAAGGTCATGCTTTTTACCACGAAGATCAAGATACCAAAGTTTAATCCTCCTCGCTTAAGTGGAATAGAAATTCCACTGTCAACTCACGCTAAGTACTTGGGCGTGATTCTAGAACCTTAAATTTCTTGGAAGCGTAACTTAGAGCACCGCGCACAGAAGGCAACCGTTGCGTACTACGCTTGTGGGAAAATATTCGCAAGCCGGTGGCGCCTCCGACCGAAAATCCGTGCTATGGATGTACACTAGCATAATCAGACCAATACTCTCCTATGGAGCAATGGTATGGTAGCCTGTCGTAGGGAAGACGTCCACCATGAAACTGTTATATAGAGTACAGAGATCAGCTGGCATCGGCATAACAGGGGCAATGAGGACGTGTCCAGCTGAAGCCCCTAAGGCAATGTTTCATATTATACCAATCACAGCTAGTGCGGCCTGGAGTGCCATCCAACGAAACGCTCTTGTACTCTGGAAGAGCAACGCATATGGACATGCGGGTATACTACAGACAATCCCAAGAGAACTCAATATAACAACCCAATATAACCCCCTCATTGACGTTCGATAACCTATTCGATGTCAGGTTTCCAAGAGAATAGAGTGGGATAAAGGGGAACCACTTACAGGTTTTGACACCAAAGTATTTACGGACGGATAGAAAATGGAATGTGGAACCGTCTCGAGTGTTTTCTCCGAAGAGGCAGGCCTCAATTTATCATTCAAACTCCTAGACAAGTGCAGCGTTTTCCTAGCGGAGATACTGGCCATCAAAGAAGCCTGCGCTGCACTTATACTATAGCGAAGAAGAGAGCACATTGCAATATTTGTAGATAGCCAAGCGGCTATCCTCATATCCCTCAAATCATACAACACTGCATCTAAACTCGTTAGTGAATGTAGGGAAAAACTTGTCGAGCTAGGCCGGCTGGACAATGTGGTTCTTACTTGGATACCAGGCCATAAGGGTCTCCTAGGAAACGAAAAGGCAGAAGAACTGGCTAGGCCAGGATTCTCTTTCACCGAACTCCACATGGTGTCAGTCGCAAAGCCTATAGGGTTGGTCAAAAGAGGTATTTTCCTGCATTACCTGGAACGAGCGAAGACCAGATGGGATAGTACGAAAACGTGCCACATATCCAGGAATATAACATTATCATATCTAGGCTAACTGGCGTGCTGACCGGGCACTGGCCAATCGGTAATCACGCAAGACGGTTGATATAATGACCACTGCCCTGCCTGCGATGACGCAGAAGAGGAGGAGACGGTGGAGCATCTCCTCTGCAGTTGTCCGGCTCTGATGAATAGACGCCTGAAGACTATGGGCCGTCCCTTTCTGCATAACCTCACTGAGATACACGAGATACATCTAGGGGATCTAATAAGGTATCTCCGATTAACAGGCTGGATATAAACACGGTACTTTGGACTTTCCGGAGTGATGTGGTATGCAAAACGGTGTCTCAAGACACTAATTGATGCTAAATAGTATCTTTAGTAACCACGAAAACCAACCATACTATCGAAAGTCTATTCAAAAACTCCGAAAAGTAGAAACAGAGGCGAATGCAATTCAACAAATTGATCTATGATTGTAGGGGCCGTGTTTACGTGGTCGGCAATCGAATGTACTTTCCTGAAACCCGCTTGATGCTTATGCACAATGTGCTCCACCACTGGTGAGAGCCGCTACAGTACAACGGTCGGCATTACTTCCCCATTACATTGACCAAAGTATTACTCCTCCATGTTTTATACAGCTTTATGTCACCCTTTTTCGGGATAGCGGTATCCACTCTCTCTTTACACTCACGTACACTCTGCAAAAAAACGGCTCCAGCAACATATTTCAGGAACCATGTATGTGTTTGCAAGCATTTTCTCCATGAATTGAAAATCTGCTGCTTTTTTGTTGTTTGTTGCCTGTCACGTTCTTGTTTTTAGAAGTTTTCACCAACCAAGGCAATATTTGGGTCACAAAAACATATATTATAACATATTAATTATTTTTTTTCCCAACATTTAATAATTGCATAGCAAACACAATGTCTTTGGACACAAATATACCATATTGGCGACAAGCTACAAATACACTATATTTGAGAAGTTTTCAACAAACAAAGCCATGTTTGGGTCACAAAACCATATACTATAACATATTAATTATTTTGTCTCCAACATTTAATTACAATGTCTTTGGACACAAGTATACTATATTGGCGTCAAGCTACAAACACACTATATTTGCATTAAAACAAAATGCAGAGTTTTCAACGTGTCACCTGTCACCGTTGATGCAGTATTTTTCAACAGGTAGAATGTTATCAGGTCAAGGAGATTTGTAATCCTTAATTTTTCGTAGGAAATCCCCTTCTTGGAATGCAGCTTGAGTAGGTTATCAAAAAAGCAGTCTTAAGTTCCATATTTTGGAAGTGCGGCCCGTGTTGTAACGAATTCACTACAACTCAAAGCCTTCCTTAGCTTTAACGATACAGTGCTTGGGATATTGAGGACCAGAATGGGAATCTGGTGACCGATAAGCAGTGTGTAGAGAGAGATCACTTTTGAGCACTACTCCAATCAGATTCTTCCGCTGAAGATCAGGAGGTAATGATAGTGGAAGATAGTGTAGACCGCCAACCAAGGCGAGATTAGAACGGCGATCTCCCGGCTTAAGAATAATAATGCCCCTGGTGCGGATGGGCTGAACTTTTTAAGGCCGGTGGCGAAGGACTACTAGCCCACATGCAGTAACTTATATGCGGTATATGGCTGGGGGAATCTATGCCTGACGATTGGAGTCTCAGTGTATTATGTCCTATATTCAAAAAGGGTGATCCCTGTGTCTGTTCCAACTATCAGGGTATCAGTCTTTTATTCATCGCATATAAGGTCTTGTCGAGCGTATTAAGTGAAAGACTAAAGTCAATTATTGAAATCCTGATTGGACCTTATCAGTGTGGTTTTAGACCAAGCAAGTCCACGACTGACCAAATATTCACGCTATGCCAAATCCTGGAAAAGATCCACGAAAAGCAAAACGATACATACCATCTTTTTGTCGATTACAAAGCTTCTTTCGTCTGAACTTGGGATTCTGGCAAAACTGATCCGCCTCTGTAGAATGACGCTGACCTACACCAAATTAGCAGTGAAAGTTGGGAAAGACCTCACTGAACTATTCTGTACCAAGCGATGACTGAGACAAGTCGACACACTTTCGTGCAATCTCTTCAACATCTTAATGCAGATAATAATGAGAAAAGCTGCAGTAAATACGAACATGACAATTAACACGAAAAGGCGAATGTTGCTGGTGTATACTGACGACGTAGACATCATTGGGCGAAATTTGCGAGAGGTTACTGGAGAATTTTCAAGAATCGAAAAAGAGTCAGCGAAGGTGGGTCTTGCTGTTAATGAGGGCAAGACAAAATTGATGGTGCCAACGACTAGAGAAACCTCTCGACTTGGTTCGCACTTGAACGTTGACAACCCATTTAATTTTGAAGTGGTAGATGAATTTGTCTATCACTCTTTGAATCCGCCGTGAACAAGGACAACAACTTCAGCCTGGAGATAAATAGGAGCATTGTGCTTGCAAATTGATGCTATTTTGGACTCAGCGAGCAGTTTACAAACAAAGTCCTCTCAAGACGAACAAAGGTCCAGCTATACCAGCCTCTCATTTTACCTGTCTTGACATATGGCTCTGAAACTTGGGTTATATCGCAAGCAGATGAAAAACGCCTGGGAGTATTCGAGAGAAAAATTCTCCGACGAGTACCGTCGTCGCTGGAACCAAGAGCTATAGAATTTATATTATGACGTGGACGTAGCTTGGCGAATCAAATTAGGCCAGTTGCTGTGGCTAGGCCATGTTATCAGAATGGATGAAGATGAGCCAGCGCGAAAGGTTTTCGATAACGTACCCGATGGAAGCAGGAAGAGACGACGACCTAGACTCGGATGGAAAGACCAGGCCGAAGAATCCCTTCGTATCTTTGGTGTTACCAACTGGCGAGAAAAGCCAAAGATAGAGCTAATTGGAGGAATATGTTGAAATTTCTTTGTTTAAATAATATGTGCAAGACGTATGACCTCATGAGGTTGTAAAATAGTCCATGAAAATAAATGTAAAATAGGAATTTTGACTATTCTGTGTCAAAGTAGTTCGTAGAGCTTGATCGTAGTACATTAATATGGATGAGTCCTGATGAGTGACTGTATTGAATTTCACGATTTTGCTTCCGCTACCCTTGACGTCTACTAGACAGAAGGTCCACCAGGGAATCTAAAAGCAATCTTGCAGACTAGTATATGGTCAAATAGATTGAATTTTTGACCATCGGGTGATTCGCATACATTGTTGTGTATATATTTATGTGGGAATTTCATTCCTTCAACAAACACATTCTCGTTGGTATGCGCGACTCTTGTAACCCCTTCTCCAAAAACCATTCGGAACTGGTGTAAAACTTAGATCGCAATAAGCGAGTATTAGAACTAAATAGCGCACAGCACACTGATTATGAGGAGCTCTCCTCTGTCCGTTCATGGGATGTTATGGGAAAATATTTATTTGTTTTATAAACGGATAATGACGAGTACAGAAATCTATGAGGCCGTCACCATTGTTGTTCTTCAGAGGTCCAACCCCATGTCTTCCCATAACTTCTTGTAAGTTCTCGTTGCCGTTGTCCTCTTTGGCACTGAAGTTTCCCTGAAATATTTTCACATCACCATTTTGTAGGGAGCCTACACGGTGGAAAAAGCGCCGTCTGTAACATTATCCAAGAACCATGTATATGTTTGGAACTTTGTTTTCATGAATTGAAGATCTGGTGCTTTTTGTTTCTTTGTTATCTGGTACGTCTTGTTTTTAACAGTTTTCATTAAACAAAGGCATAATTGGGTCACACAAATATATTACAACATATTAATCATTGTGTATCCATCATGTAGTATTGAATAGCAAACACAATGTGTTTGAACACAAGCATACAACATTTGTGACATTTGTTATATTTGCAGCCAAACAACAAAAAACTACAGATTTTCCAGCGACTATAGCAAAATCAAATTGACTATCGAAATCGTCCGTAGCACTCCCCTCATCAGTCTCAGTGGTTGCATAAGCTTGTACACTAAGATCCTGTGAAACTTGAATTTGTACCTCACCATGAGACTTTCTAGACTAGGCCATTTGTTGATATCGAGGGCGGAGTTTTACTCTCACTGATTGGGACCTGCAGCATTACACCGGTTCCGAACGATATTTTGAGAAACTTTTTCATGGCTATGAACTCGATAGTGTCGCCATCACTAACCGAGGTGACCGTCTTCGAAAGAAATATGAGGTGGTCAGAGCCGGGATCGAACCCATGTTCGCATGTACAAGAGCTGCGCATACTAACCATTGCCCCTCCGACGACCACATCGAGGGGGAATATTTATTATTAGAATGGATAGATTTAAACGCAACAACAGCTCCGAACACGACCATGGACAAAGCTCTCATTGACACTGGTCAGAACCCCCAATAAACTATTACAAAACTAGATGAGGACTTACAAAACGTCTTTGATTCAAAGAGTGATCTCTTCAATATCTACATGTCTATTTAAAAAAAACACAAGTTTGAGCACGATAACAATCACGCCTAGAAATAAACTGTTGTTAGAAGTAGATAAGAACCTAATTTAGCTAATAAATACTTAACTAGAACTTACATATGACGTTGGCCTACTATGCGATCTCTTTAACATCTTTGTGAACACAATAATGGAACAACCAGTTTTGAATACGTCTGGCGTCATCAGTCAAATAGAAAGTCATCGGTAGGATAAAAATGCATCAAATTTAGAAATTCTAAACGTGAGGTCTCTCATAAAGCGATGGCCTATAATGCAACCTCTTCAACACCTCCATCGAGTCATAAAAAGGACATGCAACTTTAAACTCACCAATCAAGCAGAAAATCAGCACCAAAAATATCTAAGCACCTCAACGGAATATTATGCACTGAAAGAGAACAGATATCAGCCGATAACCTACCGTGAGTTGTATTCAATATCGTTAGGAATAAAATGCTGTAAAATCAGCTCTGAATAGACATAAAGACAAAATCCTTGTCAAAAATAGGTAAGGACACGACTAAAATGTCGAAGGAAGGACACTAAGAAGGCGTTGATCTCTTTACCTACTCGCATGATCTCTTTACCCATTCAATTGTGACAGTATTAAGCCCAGCTGCTATAAACACAATGAGAATCATTTGCTATTACCGCAAAGTTCTTATTTTCAGTTCCCACATTTTGATGTCCTTCCTTCAGCACATTTGAATCTTTGGCATTCCTAGCTAAATGGCGTTTTGTCCCACTGTCCTTTCTACCTTTTGCTTGCCTCCACCCACCACCACATTTCCACAAAATGAAAATTTTGCAAATTTTGCTCTTTGTTTTGTTGTTCGTTTTGCTTCAATGTGCCCAGGAATTTGTTCAAATCATCTCGAACAAAACTCAAGGACTCAGTTCATTTCCTTAATATGATCATTGAAGTGGAAACACTTAATGGTTTTATATCCTCGTCTCACTCGTATGTTCCAGCTTATCATCATCATCTGTATATTATTATATTTTTTTTCTCTTTGTGTAAACTCATTCTCATTCCGGTTTTCCGCTCGATGCCAGCCAGACTTTCCAGAAAAGTCAAGAAAAAAAAACCATTTTACGAGCCAAAAAATCATTTGTTAACAGTTTAACAAGAAACGGAAGTTGAATCGCGCAGATATGCCGAGACTAAAAGTGATAACCGGAAAACAAGTAAAAGAAGAAGAGATTTATAAGGTCATAGTTAAGACGGAAAAGGCAGAGTATTTTAAAAGGGTAGGAAATAGAATACTTGTTAGATTTTGGCAGGTTTTTTTCCGCTCGAGCAAGGTGCTTAAATTGGGATAAAAGTATATAAGAATCATTCTTTAGTTATGTGTTTAGATTGAACTACATAAGCCGAAGGTGAACAGAGTTTAAGGACCGCAAGTAGTTGCTTTAAGGGCACGAACATGTTAAACATCTTGGAAATCATACATTTTGTGAAGAGACCCAAGTCATGGCAGCCAATTTTAGTTTAAATAGTCGACCAAAAATATATTAACATGTTATTAAATGTAAGGGAACGGCATGTGCCGAGGACGTACAATTAACGGGTGCAAAAGTCCGAAAAAGATTCTGTAACATGACGAGAGGATGCCGACATTTATTCAGTATCTTCTCACAGCGGACACTCCTAGCAGGAGTGAAATCAGGAGAGTGACGCCTCCGTGGTTTTCCGATCGAATTAAAATACGGAAGCGTCTGCCCACAGTGGGCGGTTGTCTGATCAGCCTCTGTTCTCCCTGTCAGAGCCGGATGCTTGTCTTAGTATTGGTTCTACTCAGAACTAACTCCCCCAATCCTAAGTGCTTACGGATAGTTTGCAGTCGAGGAAATCTGACTGTATTTTAGCGGTGACTCAATGATACTTGGATGCCCTAGTGATTATTAGGCATTCCACCAAGTTCTTGCCGTACCACTGGGGGTTATGTTGACCTCAAATCCCATACACTCATGTAAATGACAATGATGACCAACTCAAAGCTAGGAAAACTAAAAACTCTTCCAAACGGACGGCAGTTTGCAATGCCTAGAGTTGGCGGAAAACCGACCTATGCCAATATGGTAGAGTCCACTAATATGGACGCACTTAAGGCCCACCCAGATGTCAGGTCCGGCGTTGCCAATTCTTTGGAGACAATAAGAGGAACGTCTAGTAAACATGTCGGTTAAGGTATACTGAAAACCGCGACTTTTGGAATTTCAATGGCGAGGCTCTCAAAACATGCGTATTGGAAAGCGATTACAGGAACGTCAAACTTTTTTCATACGAGGGTACATATAGTCCCCTACCGGCCGTTGAAGTTTCGATTCGAAGTCACGCAAAGGGAAAAACATTTATTGCTCGGTTGCCGCAACAATACTTTAATTCATGTAGTCCTCCCAAACGTACTCATATATCACAAATGTGTATCATGTTGTTGCAAACGAATTTTCGTTTGCATCAAACGCGTACAAAATTACATTTGCTGCAAATTTAAGAAACGTTTGCTATAACTGAAATTAGCCCCTTTTCTACTGAGAGCACAGATTACGAAGAACGTAAATTTCGCTCATTCTCTCATTCTGTCGACTGTATACACAGTCATATCCACTCGTTTAGCATACACACTCACGCAAACACATAAAAGTGATCAGACGCTCCAATGATTCCTACCTTGTCAATATATCCTGGACGTACAATTGACGCGTTGTAGTTCGCTGCCTTTTAGTTGTTATTTGAATGCAAGGCGAGACAGACGTGTAAATAGACAGTGAAAAAAATTGACAAAAATTCCAACTTCCAAACAAACTTTATGGGTAAATCCAAAATCATAAAAATTGGAAATTTAAATAAAAAACAGCTTATGGAAGCCATAAATGAAAATTGTAATTACAACTCGGTTGCTGTAACCGAAAGAACAGTTGGTGGAACCGTTTTTCGCTTCTCGCAAACGTTTTTCCAGCTCTAATTGTTCTTAACTCGTTTACTGCAATCGTTTTTCACTTCTCGCAAACGTTGTTTAGTTTGGAGCAACTACAACTCGGTTACTGTAACCGAAGGAACAGTTGGCGGAACCGTTTTTCGTTACTCGCAAACATTTTTTCAGCTTATATTTTTCATAACTCGTTTGCTGCAAACATTTTTCGGTCCTCCAAAACGAAATGACATGTATGGCTTAACAGAAGTACGTTTCTCCCAACTACTGTCCTCAAACGAACTTCAGTTATCTGAGATTTCGTTTGGGAGGAACGAGTTTTTTCCTTGCGTGTGTAATTGGGTAAACAAATTTTGTAGTTTTTTGATCAATATGGAGCTCAAACGACGTGTAATGATGAGCAAAAACAGATATTAATATACTTCGAGAGATAAGCAGAACTGGAATAATTACAAAGTTGAGCCAATCTGCCACTACATTTCCGTTCTTATATTTACAGTCATGGCCGTTAGGTCTGCCATTTACTTCTTGATACAACTTTCGGTCTTCGTTCTACCGTGTGTACGTTGAAATTTTTCTCCACTGCCGTTCTCCGCTTAAATATAGGATTTACCTCTCTCCTTGTACGGCTCTCTCGCAGATCGCGCTGCGACTGACTGAAGCATTGTCTTCTTTTTATTAGTTGTCATCTGTTCATCGTAACGTGGTCTTGATAGGTTTTCATAACGGTTTTGCAGCAGTATTTATAGAGTTGAAAATTTGTTTCTACTACGCTTCTGTATCACCGGCAGGGATTGCGTCTTGCACTAGGGAATGAATGACTTTATTAGAGTAGACTGGGGATACCTCTAGTAACTGAAGATTTCCGATATTAATTTAACGCTGTTACCGCTCTGCTTATAGTTGTGTGACGTTTTGTAGCAAACAAGCGCTGAAAAACACGGCCCCTGTAACATTATGCAGGAACCATGTACATATATGTTTGGAACATTGTTTTCGTAAATTGAAGATCTGCGGCTTTTTGGTTCCTTAGTTACATATTTGTCACGTTTTTTTTCAACAGTTTTCAACAAACAACGTCAAATTTGGCTCACGAAAACATATACGTATTTATAACACATTAATCATTGTGTCTCCAACATGTAACATTGAAGAGCAAATATAATATGTTAGGACACAAGTATACTATATTTGCTAAAAGCTACGAACATGTTATATTTGCATCTAAACAACAAAATATCGACACACTTTTCAGCGTGCATGTAATAATCCGATAGGATATTAGGAAGTCGAATCACACGCTTATCCATTTCACTTGAATGGTGACTTCCATCATTTACCAACTATACAATCTGGCTCTTTGTTGTCCAATTAACCTTGTGGATATATTTATGTTGGAATCTCGTACCACTGTTAACCATATTTTTTACCACAGCGTAATCTATCAGCCTTATTCTGTTGTGGAAAGTGCTGGCTTGTAGACTGAATTTACCGGCGATTGCTTCAAATTAATTTGTACTGCTAACTTTAGCACAAAAATCACGGAGAAGAATCTTAATATCTTGACCAGACCAGCTGTCATAGGATTTTTCTAGCCGCTGATAGAACATGTCCATGGTCTCATCGTCTTTACCTCAGTACGGGACGAGTACACACATTAGAGAAATGTTGATGTATTTTCATTTTCACTGGAACGAACCTAGAGACTAGATTGCCTTTTGCCAACTAGAAGTCCGCAACCGAATTGATGCTCTTTTAATCATGGCTGTAGTAGGTGTCACAGTTTTGATGGCTATACCCTTCACATTGCCTGGATAGCAGAAATATCAGCCTCGCGGACATCTGCCAGTTGGATATTGGCACTGGATCTGTACTGAGTTCTTACACTCCAAGCACATACATATCTGTAAATCCTCGTTCTTATAGCCATTGTGTTCTTCAACGTGGGAGTCGTCAACAAGTAGGTTTTCTTTTCCACTTTTTAATTTGAACAGTAGGGCCTGGCAATCCCTGGCCATCGGGGTTTTGAATTGTTCCTACTGCCAGGATTTATATTGCACCCACCAACTTTATAGCAGAGTACAGCTCTTCGTGAGTTTGTCGATGCTGGATTTTGTTTTCCTTTATATTTTTGATCCGCCGTTAACCAGTAAAGTTGGCTCATCCATCAAGGATAAAAGAAATACGCTAATAGTTCGATGACCTTCAGTGACGGTTGTCACTTAATATCCTGAGGCATACAGGTCATTCAGGTCCATATACTAATACTTATAGTAGACTTAATAGTTCTCTCAGCAAATTTATGACATTTGGACTGGTGTGGTACGAACGTTGGATGTTGAAAAGAATTATTTCAATAATACCAGATAGAGGCAATGATTCAAAACAACCAACAAAATAACAACGACGGTATTTCGTTTTGTGTGTTCAAGTTATTGTGTTAAATATAACACAAATTTTTGCTAACACTAACAGTCAATAAAAAAAGTGTAAAACACATTTCAATTTCACCGTTTTTTCACCAAAACGACATGAAAAATTCAAATCAGAAGTTCGTGTAATTCCACCTGGTGTATGTCACTTTTCGTCAAACTTCTGGCTATCACACCGACCGCATCATGAAGAGTGTGAAAGGAAATGTCAGATGAGTGAAATATTCTCTCTAATAAGATTTACTCTATGTTCATGTCGCTCACACAGGCTCAGATTATACATATTTTTAAGCTCGCCCCGCATAGTTTTTTTTCCCGGTACCCGTCATATCTGGTGGCTGCCGCTGTATCCACCAAGCGGGTGGAGATATAAAACACTTCATTGGGGGATCAATTCAAAATAAAAAAAATCAATGAGTATTCGAACTCACGGATGATGTGTTAACACCTTTTTGCTACACGGTACCTGTTCGATTTCTATGAACACATTAGTAAATGTTACATTGGAAAATAAAAAATAATAGTTTATTGAATTAAATTACTTGTTTTGTATACACCGGGCAATGCTGAACATCAAATGACTCGCTTTGTTTTTCCATAGCAACAACAACGAAACAACCAAACACACAACATCACACATACTTTGTCCGAAGTAGCTGACGTATACGTGTGTCACATAACCACATGTTTGCCATATCAACAGCAACGAAACAGCCAAACACATACTTTGTACGAAGTAGCTGACGTATTAGTGTGTCACCATAACGTCGACTGCGCAAGCCCATGGGCTTGCAAATGAACTTTTGCATGGCTATGCTTTATATCTCCGTTCGACAACAGCAACAGACACATGTACATACATACATTATTATGTTAATACATACACTATAGACACAATTTCGTTTGCCTCACCCCTTCCACACAACTCTTTCATTGCTCTCTTGCTCGCTCATTTTTGTTTAACACGTCATTATTCTCTTTCGCGGTCGCAGAAAATATGGTTTTAGCAGCAACATAAAATCTGGTTTTAGCAGCAGCATAAAATCTGACTTTGATAGATTTAGTCCCTATACGCCGCTATAGATGTTAACACATCAAAAATAATCAAATTAAATTCAGGGTTCATAAGAAATATTGGCAAATGCTTCATGCTGAGCGATGCTGAAGACAATTGCAACGGTGCGCTGATAGGAAGGATAAAAATAAATAAAATCACTTTCGTTATAATGCTGGGAAAAGTCGAAAGCGCTTTATACTTGGCGACGCCGTAGACAGTTGCATCGCTGCGTTGATAGTAATGATTAAAAGGATTAACTACAAAATAAGATCAATTTCTTAATATATAAAGCGATGTGAGAGGGTAAGGACATAGAAGGATACAAAGGCATAAAAAGAAAATTTAAGCACATACTCAAAATTTCGGCCTCAGAAACAAATCTTTTTCTGGTTTCACAAGGCAGCATTGCATTCGAAGGAATGGACATATTCCCAGACAATGCTATTGAACTTGTGTGAACCAAAGCTTATTCGATAGATTAAATATTAGCCTAAGCGCGGACCAAAGATTGGGAACACGATTTACAGTTACATTTCTCTTATGTTACCAAATACTGACTAGAAGTGCCACATGTAGTAGTAAAGCAAGCAAAGAGTTGTCGCGACTGGACCGATCGAATTCCGGAAGACATGTTTATAACAAACGGCAGAGAGTGTTCTACAGCAAATGTCACGAGCAATTGCTCCAATTGGTTGCAATTTCGTCAGCGAATGAGGGATCATCTGATTTACAACTGATATCAGCCACATAGGCCGTCGGTGGTACAATAGTAGTGAGCGCGACTCTTGAACATGAGAACGTGGGTTCGATACCTGCTTCAACCTCCTTACATTTCAGACGACGGCGGTCACCTCGCTTAGTGACTGCGACACTATCGAGTGTTTAGCCATGTAAAAGCTTCTCAAACATACCATTCGGAACCGGAGTAAAACTGTAGGTCCCATGCAGTGAGTGTAAAAGTAATAGCACTCTGGTTGTGAGAAGCTTTTCCCAATCCCTTCATGGAATGTAATGGGAAAGCCATTTTAACAGGAATACCATTATTTTTCGAGGACCTCAGCAACACTTTCGCCTTGCTGACCACATCACTATTTATCAAGCAGATGTCAAGGTGATAAGGAATTGTGTGAAATGTCGTTACTGAACACATGATTGGCGGTACATTTGA
Source organism: Phaonia tiefii (assembly GCA_963931995.1). Lineage (NCBI taxonomy): Eukaryota > Metazoa > Arthropoda > Insecta > Diptera > Muscidae > Phaonia > Phaonia tiefii. Next base: position 298,977,114 of record OZ008367.1, read on the forward strand.
TGACTGTAGATCTGCTGCATTTTGGTCCTTTATGGCTGCAGACAGCAGTGTTTCCAGCAGTTTTCAACCAAAAAATCCACATTTGGATCACAAATATACATATTAAAACCCATTAATCATTGTGTCCCAAACATGTTATATTGAGTAGCCAACGCAATGTGTTTGGACACAAGTATACTACATTTGCGACAAGCTACAAACACGTTATATTTGCATCCAAACAACAAAAAAAGATAAATTTTTCAGCGTGTAGACAAGATATACAATAGATCCATTATAGACAGACTGGGGATCATGAGAGGACTGCAGCTTATTGCAGAACGAAAGGACAAACATGCTGACCACTAGCAGATCCATCCAGATGGGAATAAGTCTAGACAATACAAAGCCTGTGCAAGCAATTATGGCTTAACTTCAATAATTGACAAGATAGAAGGGAATATAAGACAAATCCAACGCGAGGAAGAACAGCAAAGATCCTGTAGCCCAGCTAGAAGCAAGAAAACCCCCAATTAATGGGTGCTCTAACTGGGCACTATACTCGGACATCGAATTGAACGAACCGACGCAAACGAATACACGGCATATGGAGTGGACATTAATACGATGGAAAACTATATTTATTATTGTGGCACCATTAGCAAGACAAACAGCCTGTTTCTCTATCTCAAATGAAAAGCTATCACTCACATTCGACTCAAATTGGGTGAAAATATTCGTTCGCCTGAATCTATGTTTGTTGGCAACTGACGGCACATTCAAAATAGTGAAAACCAGAATTTGCAACCGATAAGTTTTGGAAAAGTTGTATGTTTTCAGTCTACTTGAAATGACAAGATTGTGGAACCCAAATCAACTTTCTTTCGTCTAAGGGCGGATAAATATGTCCGTGACTTTTTTGGATAAAACACAGTTTTTTTTTTGCAAAAAAAAGGTTATTTTTCAAAACAATCTCCTTTTAGCTCAATACACTTAGTCCAACGTTTCTCCAATTTTTGTATCCCTTCCAAAAAATAGGATTTTTCGAGGTCCATAATATGGACATTTGTTTGATCAATAATTTCATCGTTGTAGCTAAATCTGTTTCCACCGAACAATTTCTTTAGGTTTGGAAATAGGAAATAGTTACTGGGGGCTAAATCCGGAGAATATGGCGGATGAGGTACCAATTCGTAGCCCAATTAAACAACTCGAAACAATTCTTTGAAGTTGTCACACGATTACGTTTATGGTCAATTGAGAGCAAACGCGGCACCCATCTTGCAGACAGCTTTCTTAAACCCAACTGATCATTTAAAATTGAAACCAAACTGCCATATGAAATGGCCGTGGTGGCATCAACAATCTCACGCACTTTTACTCTTCGATCGGCCAACACTATATCGTGGATTTTTTCGACATTTTCGGGTGTATTGACCTCAATTGGCCGTACAGAATGTTTAGCGTCATTTTTACTTGTGCGGCCAAAAATAAAGTCAGTGGCCGTCGGTGGTGCAATGGTTAGTGTGCGCGGCTCTTGTACATGAGATCCTGGGTTCGAACCCTGCTCTGACCACCTTCAAATTTTCTTTCGGCGGCGGCCACCTCGCATAGTGACGGCGACACTATCGAGTATCTAGCCATGAATAAGCTTCTCAAATTACCGTTCGGAATCGGTGTAAAACTGTAGGTCCCAATCAGAGAGTGAAAACTGGAAAGCGCACAGCTCAGTGATTGTGAGAAGTTCTCCCCAGTCCCTTCATGGGATGTAATGGGAAACCATTCATTTTTTATTTTTTTTAAACCACTTTTTTACCATTGAAATCGATGGTGCGGAGTCCTCATAGTATTTATCAAGCTTTTCTTTGGTTTGATTGACGTTTTTTTTCCGCAAAAAAATAATGTTTAATGAGCACCCGAAATTCACCTTTTTCCATTTTTAAAACAATGCACGAGGTTCTATGTTTCGAACAGCTGTTAAACGCAAAGTAAATGATGGAACTTGCTCAAAATTTGACAGTAGTCTATCAACAGGTGGTACTTGATGGGAGCTGTGTTGCATTTCATATAACTACGAGGGTAGTTCGAAAAGTCGCGGACTTATTGATAGGCCCTCTTCAACACAAACGAAAACTTTCTTTCGAAATAGAGAAACAGGCTGTTAGTGTGAGCTGCTCTTGTAGATGAAAACGTGGGTTCGATCCCTACTCGAACCACCTTCCAATTCTTTCGACGACGGTCATCTAGCTTAGTGACTCCAATACCTATTCAATGATACAGTATCTAGCTTGGACCATCTCAGTCAGCTTTCATTCTAGCTTGGACTATCTCAGTCAGCTTTCATTCGAGATAACAGGCTGATAGTGTGCGCGGCTCTTGTACTTGAAAACGTGGGTTCGATCCCTATTCTGACCACCTTACATTTCTTTCTTTCGAAAGAAACCACGCTTACAGACTCCAAATCGTTTCCAATGATACAGTACCTAGCTTAGACTATCTCAGTGAAATGTATTGGAGAACACTGAGGAAATTTGCATGCACAAAGAATATCACAGGTTAGCCACTGCCCAGCAGAGTCCTTTAGGTACCCAACCATCGTATTTCCTGACACCGGTTTTTTCCTTGCCCTCTACGCCTCGGATGTAGCATCTATTGAGATACAGAAAAGCATTCACGAGTTACACTACAGCAAATCGTTTATACAACGACAATATGTCATTAATGCTGCGATCATGTGTAATTAATACAACGATCATGTGTCGTTGAACCACGAACATGTGTTGTTGATACTACGAAAATGTGTTGTTAATATAACGATACGGAAAATACTGTTAAGAATAACTCATTTAAATAGGTCAAACGGTCATTTGGTATTGTAAAGTTTGCGTTCACTACCCTTGCACAACCCATTCCATACTGACCACGTATCATTCGTTTCGGTGACGGTCATGTTATTTAGTGATGTTGACACCAGCGTGTTTTCGAGAATTGAGAAGGGGTAAGCAAAAGTGGGCCTGAAAGTAAATGAGGACAAGACAAAGTTAATGGTTTCAAAGAGCAGGGCCTCCACGCGATTAGACCAAAGCGTCACCGTTGATAACCGTTATAATTTGGAGGTAGTGGACGAATTTATATACCTAGGATCTGCCGTACACAAAAACAACAACGTTAGCCTTGAGATTAAGCGGAGAATTATGCTTGCGAATAGATGTTATTTAGAGATAAAGCCCTCTCTCGAAAGAATTACGAAAATCCAGCTATACTCTCATACAACCTCTCTTGCTTTATGGCGCAGAATCCTGGGTCTTATCGCAAGCAGATGAAACATCTGTGGGAGTCTTCGAGAGAAAAATACTCCGGAAGATTTATGGCCCTATAGTGCACAACGGCGAGTATCGGCGACGCATGAACCATGAGCTGTATGAGCTATATCCCGACATTGACATAGTTAAGCGGATCAAAATAACGCCATTGCGTTGGCTAGGCCATGTCAGTAGAACGGATGAAAACGAACCAACACGAAGGGTTTTCGAAAGAAGGCGAAAAATAGGAAGACCAAGACTCCAATGGAGGGATCAGATTGACGAATCCCTGCGTACACTTGGTATTACCAAGTGGAGAGATGTGACAAGAGATCGAATTGGTCCCTGACCCACCGGGGTTGTTCGAGACCGGATAAGTAAGTACCCATAATAAGCCATGTAATAGCGTCTCAAATCCCGTTTGGAATCGGTATAAATTTGTCTGTTTCACCAATGAATTTTCGTTGTTGTCAATGGACGGGCTCCTAGTGACAAATGTCACCTACTTTGGCCTGATGGGGCTCTAACCCAAGCAAATTAAATGGCATTTGCGCATCTTTGTATTGAGCTATCGGTTATATTACAGTTGGTGGAGCAATAATAGCATAAGTGGGAACAAAGCGCATTCGTTTTCCTCTATTAGTTGTAATGTAAATGCACCTTCTAAGGCGCTACAAATCATCACATAGTCCTGCCTTGGAAGCACTAAAATAAGGACTTCCTTTGAAATGACTTCATTTAATTTTTGCATAGCCGATTACTAAACTTTATTGGGGCCATGTGACACAAGCATTTGTCCCTGCTAAAATGACAAAAATGTTTAAACAAATTTTTGAATACATGATTTAAGGTACCGAAACACCTCTAATGCTATTGTCAACACACATATCATCCGCGCCCTTGTTTTGTTTCAATTTGCAAACATAAATTGAAAAAAAATCGCTCTATCATTTCCGGAAACATAACATTAACGGTTACGCCAATGCTGCACCTCCTGCAACGCCTTTTCGACAGGAAACATTACACAATGCGATGACGGACAAAACTCCGTTTCAACGTAAGGCAAAACATCACTGGCATGATCCAATCAACGTGGCGGGTGGGATGCGTATTTGTGCCCAATGACCATCATTGAAACAAGGATGTAATGTTACGTTTATAGCGGGGCTGTTGTCTATATTACCGGTATTATCAGTAGCACTTATGACTGACTAACTTTACATTGGCCCCGGAGAAGCAGTGTCATCATTCGCAGCAGTTTCATCATCGTCATCATTCCGCCTCCGTGAGCATTGACTGCTAACGTGGCCATATATGAGGTATTTTTTCCACACTGATGTCCACTGATGTTTGGGCTCTGATCCCTCTCCACCAACAATAAGTTGGAAAAAACAACAACACAAAACACACAATCTATATTTACACGTGGTTTGACATTTACCAATGAACACTTTGTACTTGTCATCATCGTCAATAATGGGGTCTGAGTTCTACATTCTGGGCTCCACCGTGACATGACCCAACGCATCAACAAATTATTTCATGTGGAACACGATGAATGTGGAGGGAGAGGGTAGAGAGAAAAACAAAGTGTCACTTGCACATTGATTAAATCCAAAACCTATGATAAATGATGTTTGTGGGCTCTCCCACTACCCCCTGATGTTCAATTCATTTACAATTTCTTTGAATAATGTTTCCTTTGAATTGGGAAATCAAATCGAATAAACCATGATTTGATTTCAATTTACAAATTTGAATTTTGTTTAGCAAACTATCGAGTTCGAGTGGTACTCGAATCCTTGGAGCCTTGGTAAGAGGTAATTGCATTAATTTGGATGTTTCACACAACAAATTGTTGCCGAAAGTTACTTGTCACTAAAGTTACTCAGATCTTGTTCCAATCACTCAAGCATGAACTACCTGCTGGGGAATACACTCAAAGAAAAAAGACAGTTCAATCAAGAAGTATGTAATTATTCAAAGCATTTGAAGTCCATTAGGTGTAGATATCTGATATCGGTACACATTTTGGTCTATAGAATTAAAAATTTCTCTAAAGCATGAACGTTCGAAATCGCTTTAAAGCTATGAGAAATCTATCGGATATGTGACGATAAGATTTTAGCTGGAATTCAAGTCCATTTTCAAATATTTTCAAAGGAAAACGATGTGGCGTGGAAGACCCCAAAAATATCTTTACTTATGTTCACATAACATCCCGTCATAGGATAATTCGCACAATCAGTATCCTGGGCGGTTTTTATTGTTAGACATACTGATTGGGACCTATAATTTTACACCGACTCCGAACCATTTTTGAGAAGGTTTTCCATGGTTAATTTATCAATAGTGTCGCCACCACTATGCGAGGTGACTGCCCCGAAATGTGGCCTGTGTGGGAATTGAAGCCGCCTTCTGGTACACAAGAGTCCTGCACACCAAAGGTTCGAATAGTGTGAACTACTTGGAAATAATCACGGATTGGAAACTACAATGGACTGTTCCCTACCTACGCATCTGTAGTTTGCAGGGCATCGATCATTAGTGCACCATTAGACTGCGACAAGTCCTGTATTCCCGATCGGGAACACCCTGCCTGAGGGAGTCCGATTTGGTGTCCGGATATTACTTTGCCTTGTAGCTTTAGCCCTCGTTCATACTGGATCGGGAACACCCTTCCTGTGGGAGTCCGATTTGGTGTCCGGATATTACTTTGCCTTGTACCTTTAGCCCTCGATATCCTTCCATTTATTCATGTAGTTATCCTGCTTGTACACGCGTTCGTGGACACCTTGCCTGTGGGAATCCGAACTAGTGGCTAGACTGCGAAAAGTTCTATATACTCGATCGCTGACACCCTGCCTGTAGGACTCCCGTTTGGTATCCTGACATTACTTTGCCTTGAAGCGTTAGTCCTCGTTATTCTTGCATTTAGTCCTTCAGTTCTCCTACTTGTATACTTATACGGGGACAACCTGGCTGTGGACATCCGATTTGGTATCCTGACAATACTTTGCCCTGTACACTAAAAGAAAAAAGCTTCGGCGCATGGATGAAACATTTTCGTTAATGTTTTTACATTGTTATAGTGAAAAGTGTCGTATATCCGACAATTTGGTAGTCGCTGCAACGAAAAATTTCATACTTGACTTCTTTGACAATTTTTCATTTCGTTGATGCAACAACTTACTTGTTGTTCCTGCAACAATTTTATTTAATTTGAATTTTGTAGAAAAATCTGTTGACAATTAAAAAAAGGTAAAGGCATGAGTTTTAAACTACTGATATTTGGTTTATCTCTTACTTTTTATTCTTTGTATTTATTATTTATTTATTTTGGAGGTTTGTCAACATTTTGAATTGTCGAAACAATTTCGTTATTGTAACGAAACTAATTTGTATGATGGTATACAGAGAGAAGCAGTCGAAAAAATGAGCGAGCGTAAAAGAGGCCAGCAAGAGAAATTGGTGAGTGGTGGGTCACGTACACATCTTAGATCAGTTCCATTGCAACAATCGAAAGTGGTCGACATATTTCTCCGCCGGAATAATTTAAATAAATTTGTTAAAATAGACTAATTAGTTATACTTGGTAATAATCTTTTATTGCGAAAACTAAATTGTGTGAATTTATGTGTTTGCTGAAATCGTTTGTGTAAATTGAGTATCTATAAATCAATAATCTATAAAAAAGGAGCAACACGACAGCAAAGAAAGTGACGCATCGATAGCAGAAAAACTACCCCGAAATATGTAACTGAACATTTGTGTGTATGTATGCGCGTGACGTTACAAATCGCTCCTGTTTCGTGGTTATGTGGTTTAATCATAATTCGGCATACATACATTTGTGCGGCCAGTCGAAGTCAATGAAAACGAAGAAGTCAAATAAACAAAGTGTTTCAAGTACGACGAACATAAAAAATAACAATTCAACGTACAGTCAAATGAATCCAATCGATATTTTAACAAATTTGGTTAAAATAAATAAAAGAGCAGTAGAAGAAAATGCTTACAGAGCGATCACTGGCTTAATGACGGGGAGATTTGGCGCAACAATTGAATATCAAAACCCTCAAGACAACAACAATTGCATGATTTAACACAACAATGATGTGGTTCTATGTTAAAGGAGTAGAGCATAGAGGAGTAGAGACTGTGTTCATGGTAAGTACAGACATAGATATGTTCATATCTTAAATAGAAATCTTAACAATAAATTCCTCGTACATGTTTTTAATTGCAGGAAAACAATAACACTCAACCTCTCGACTACCACAATTTTCTCCACACGAGTGTTTCAACCATAGAGTAAATATGGGTAGACAAAATCTTTCACTCACCAAATTTCTGACATCTGTCCTCGTGTGATGTATACGTTTTATGTTGAAAAGAATTGCTTTACTAATACCAGATAGAGGCAATGGTTCAAAACAACGAACAAAATAACAACAACGGCATTTCGTTTTGTGTGTTAAAATTATTGTGTTAAATACAACACAAATGTATGCTAACAATAACAGTCAATAAAAAAGTTTAAAACACATTTAAATTTCACAGTTTTTCACCAAAATGGCATGAAAAATTAAAGCAAGAAGTTATTGTAATTTCACCTGGTGTATATCACTTTTCGTCAAACATCTCTCTATCACACCGACCGCATCACGAAGAGTGTGAAAGGAAACGTCAGATGAGACAAATGGCGGCTCTACTATAAATTTACTCTATGGTTTCAACATGGAATGAATATAATCTATTAGCAACTAGATTTTCGAAAACAAAAATTCAAAATTTTTTTATCAAAACGCCTGCAATGTAATACTAACAGTATATTTATGTACAATTAATTGCCAATAAATAATTTCAAACACACTTCAAAACATTCATTGCAACAATTAAACAAATTCATTGCAGCAACGAAACAAATTCGTTGCAATAATGAAGCAAATTCATTGCAGCAACAACCATACTTTCACCACAGTAACGAACAATTTGCAGTTGATGAACACATTTTCATTGCGGGAATGAAACATTACGTTAGCTCACTTTCGATGACAAAAATTGTTGGTGTGATGAACATTTTCATCCGTGTGACGATGCTTTTCCGTTCAGTGTAGTTTTAGCCCACATTATTCTTGCACTTAGTCCAGAAGTCATCCTGCTTCTATAAACGTTCGGGGGCTCCCTACCTGTGGAATCAGTACTAACACCTACACAGCGATAAGTCCTGTATATCCGGGCTAAGTACTCGGTAGTGTCGCCATCACTAAGCGAGGTGACCGTCGTCGAAAGAAATGTAAGGTGGTCTGGACAGGGATCGAACCCACGTTCTCATGCACAAGAGCCGGGCATCCTAGCCATTGGGCAACCGACATCTACTTAACTACACCACACCATAACCCTTATATATATCGACGTCGGAAATTACCCCAGCGAAATATTATAGAGTCTGCATTTAAAAATGGGTTCCCATTACACCCCATGAAGGGAATGGGGAGAGGTTCTTACAACCAGTGAGCAGTGCGCGTTCTAGTTTTACACGCACTAATTGGGACCTTCAGTTTTACAAGCACTAATTGCGACCTACAGTTTTACACCGGATCCGGATAGTATTTTGAGAATCTTTTTCATGGCGAAATATTCGATTGAGTCGCCTTCGGTAAGCGTGGTGACAGCCGTCGAAAGTTATGTAAGGTGCACAGAGCAGGAATCAAACCCAACTTCTCAAGTACAAGAGCCGCGCACAGTAACCGTTGAATTAGTTTAAGGTCAAATGTGAAATGAAATAAACACTCAACAAATATGAACAACGACTCGTTCTCTCTCTTGATCTAAATTGTATGTAGCGGACTGTGGAAATCCCCAAGCGCATCATAATAGCAAACACAAATTGACAGTATAGAGGGTTAATGTCAAACGCAAATTTCGTTCCTCCCAAACGAAGTCTCACATAAATGAAATTCATTTTGGGAATCTAATTGCGGCAATCGAACATTTGTTGAATCAAACAACTAATTTCTTTGTGATAAATAAATAGAATCGTTTGCAAGAACTGAAGAACGTTTATATATAATTTTAAACTCAAGAAAACGTTTACGAGCACCGATAATGGTTTCCATTAACTCTTCTCTCATCTTCCGGAAACTATTTGTAGTGACTTGAAACTCAAGGAAACATTTACGTGAAACATAAAATGATTTCGTTTATCGCAAACGACTAATATGTTACTGAATATGCTGTACCGTCGTTTGTGGCAAAAGAAATATTTTTGCACCAAACGTACTCTGAACATTATTTTCTTGTATTGTATTTTTGCTTGTCATCCGTTTTTTGGCTATATTATTTTCTCGAGTGTATGACACTTAGTGTTTTTGACGTGTAAACGTCATCTTGCGTTAGGAAAAACTACAGGTCTACTTTTAGTTCTGTGTTTTTTCTTCTTCTTTTTTTTTCTGCCTGAAACATACTATAGTTGTTCTTTCTAGTATTCTCGCCTGTGCTGCAGGTTTGGTGAACTCCTCCCATTTCACAAAACAAATTATCAAAGTCATTGTATGAACATGTCAGAAAAAGTTTATGTTCTTTAGTCCGCCTCCTTTGGTACGGTTTGGTTACATGACAATAAGGACCTGGCTAAACTGCAGAGTGTGTTAAGCGACATGAAAAGGTCAAATATTAAATTTGGAAAATAAAAATAATATTTGGTTAAACGAGTACAATTTTCAACAGTTTCACATTTCTTTTTTGAAACTGAAGAAGACGGAAGGAATTGTGTTACGGAAGGTTAAAGTTTAATGAAATGTTGGCTTAAAGGTAAAAGATACTCATACTTGAGACCATTTGAGGTAAAACTTGTTTAAGTGCACGGACACAGTAATGTGGAAACAGTTTATCAATGACACTATAAGCCTAAATATCTGCGTTTATTGTTACATTACACAAAATTGGTTTATTAAGGATTTACATGGAATATGAGTTCAGGAGCCCATTATTTAGGAAGTAATATGCTAAAACGTTCACGAATTCATCTAGAGAAGTTAAACGGTCCCGGAAGCAGTGTCATATTAGAATCATGTGCTAGAGCTGGCATTCCTCTTTAGTGGATTAGAATACAGTACAACCATGTGACTCAGGTGTCTTAGAAAAACGTTATATTCCATTACATGGCACATGAAGGAATAGGTGGAGTGCCTCATAATAAGTGAACTGTGCTTTTTCCAACTCACTGATGTGGATCTAAAATTTTGTACCAAAACCCAACGGTTAGACATTGTGTTGATTTTTAAGGCAAGGAGGCCGTCGACGAAAAAATTTAATAGTGGTCGGAATGAGAACTGAATCCACGTTTATGTGTACAAAAGTCGCGAAGACCAATCATAGCACTGCCGACATACTCAGGTGTGATTCGATAAAAACAACTGATTCATTTCATTCGAAAAATTTACAGAATTTGCATTGGAAACGCTTGAAGTTATGTATGTTAGCTTGGGACAATGGAGTCGAAGCATTGCTTCTTCGTCTTATGATCTATTTCTGGGCATATACGTTAGCCTGCTGTGCTCTCACCTCAACTCCGGGAGTACCTTACCTACTTTCATAGTCTGTTTGTACTGCACCAAAATTTTCCCAGTGCTCTCCACTTAGTTTCCCTGAGATGTTTCAGGGTTGATATTGTATCATCTGAGAGATGTTCACGCTAAAAATCTGTATTTGTTTGGATGCAAATGTCACGTGTTTATAGCTCGTCGAAAATGTAGTATACTTGTGTCCAAACACATTGTGTTTGCTATTCAATATTGTATGTTTGAGACACAATATAATATATGTTTTTGTGACCCAAATACTTTGTTTCTTGCAAACTGCTGAAACCAAAAACGACCCAGACAAAAGAGAAACAAAAAAGCTCCAAATCATCAACTTCATGAAAATAATGCTTGCAAACATATAAATGGTTCGTGCAACATGTTGCTGTTGCCGTTTTTTTAGCGTGTTCGAGTCTTACAACAAACACAGCTGTTTTGTATCACAAACACAGATATCTTCGGATCGCAAACACATATATTATAACATATTAATCATTGTGTCTCAAACATGTAATATTGAATAGCAAACACAATGTGTTGGGACACAAGTATACTATATATGAGACAAGCTCCGGACACACGTTATATTTGCATCCAAACAACAAAAAACGACGTATTTTTCAGCATGTATGTCGATACCGGGATACAGATTATACATCCGTCATCGATACTCGCCGTCGTCGATACTCGTCATTTACTATTATAGGACCTCACATTTTCGGAGCATTTTTCCCTCGAAGACCCCCAGTGATGTTTCATCAGCATACTACGGAATGACCCAGAATTCTGCGCCATAAAACACGACAGGTTGTATGAGAGTCTGATATAGTTGGATCTTAGTTTCTCGAGAGAGGTTCTTATCTCTAAAGTGTTTACTTAGACAGAAATAACACCTATTTGCAAGCACAATTCTCAGTTTGATTGCCGACATTATTGCTTTTGTTCACGGCAGATCCGAGGTAAATAAATTCGTCCACTACCTGGAAATTATAACTGTTATCAACGTTCATTTTTTAGAAACCTTGTAGAAAACGTTTCGCTACCTATAACCACCGCACCAGTACCCGATTCTGACAGTTTAACCGAATGCCGATTCCTGATTCACCGCCACCGATCCAGTAAAACGAATCCATGCACTACCGATTATATTCACTTACGTTAAGTGAACCACAGACTTGTTATTCATCAGCATGAACTTGGTCGACAATTTTTTATCTGGCTGAGGAATTTGTAAACATACTAGCAGCAAATGTTTGATGTGTTATCATCTATTTGCACGGGTAGGGCAATCTATCAAAGTGAACACATGCAAACAACACACAGCGTTGGCATCACATACGTGGTTGTTGTACAACAATAGTTTCTGCCTGAAAATAAGTATTATGATATTGAACAAACAAGCAGGTCGTCGTCGCCAAAAAGTATTAAATAGTGAGAACTCATGGAACGAATTGTATGACTCAAAAGTACTGGGGATATCTGCCGAAGGATTCAAACCATATTACTCTCTTTTTGTCATAACTTGATCCTGTCATAATTTTTATGTGAAACATTGATGCCTTTTGAAACATTTATGCTTTTTGTATTGTTTTATGTAATAACATTGTCGAAATGGTGCATTTATATTAAAATATTCTATAAAGAGAATAAGACTCGTTTATGCTCTTTTACTCAGACTTTCTACATGAGAGCGGAAAAAGAGTGCAATAAATTCTCTATACTGTTCAATACTTTTTGTCGTCGCTCTGTTTATGACAAAACAAAAACAAATATTTCAGTCAGCTAAATATTGCTTTATTTATTTTAATATTATTACATCCAATGTTAAAGCCTTCAGCAAAAAAGTATTCTTTTTTTATTTCCAATGTAACATTTACTAATGTGTTCATAGAAATCGAACAGGTACCGTGTAACAAAAAGGTGTTAACACATCGCCCGTGCGTTCGAATACTCATTGATATTTTAAACATGATAGTTTTGCGAATAACTTCGATTACATTCTTATTTGGTATCAAGAGATCCTTGGGCGTGATTCTAGACCATAAACTTTCCTGGAAGCGTAAAATAGAGCACCGCGCACAGAAGGCAACCGTTGCGTACTACGATTGTCGGAAAATGTTCGGAAGCCGGTGGGGTCTCCGACCGAAAATGGTGCTATGGATGTACATCGGCATAATCAGACCAATACTCTCCTATGGAGCAATGGTATGGTGGCCTATCGCAGGGAAGACGTCCACCATGAAACTGTTGTATAGAGTACAGAGATCAGCTGGCATCGGCATAACAGGGGCAATGAGGACGTGTCCAGCTGAAGCCCTTAATACAATGCTTCATATTATACCAATCGACCTTCACATCACAGCTAGTGTGGCCTGCAGTGACTCCCGACTGAACGCTCTTGGACTCTGGAAGAGCAACGCATATGGACATGCGAGTATACTACAGACAATCCCAAGAGAACTCAATATAACAACCCAATATAACCCCCTCATTGACGTTCGATAACCTATTCGATGTCAGGTTTCCCAAGAGAATAGAGTGGGATAAAGGGGAACCACTTACAGGTTTTGACACCAAAGTATTTACGGACGGATCCAAAATGGAATGTAGAAACGACTCGGGTTTTTTCTCCGAACAGGCAAGCCTAAATTTATCATTCAAACTCCCAGACAAGTGCAGCGTTTTCCAAGCGGAGATACTGGCCATCAAAGAAGCCTGCGCCGCCCTTATACAAACAGCGAAGAACAGAGCGCATTGGAATATTTTTAGATAGCCAAGCGGCTCTCCTATCACTCAAATCTTACAACACTGCATCTAAACTCGTTAGTGAATGTAGGGAAAAACTTGTCGAGATAGGCCGGCTGGCCAATGTGGTTCTTACTTGGATACCAGGCCATAAGGGTCTTCTAGGGAACGAAAAGGCAGACGAACTAGCTAGGGCAGGATCCTTTTCCATCGAACTCCACATGGTGTCAGTCGCAACGCCTATAGGGTTGGTCAAAAGAGGTATTTTCCTGCATTACCTTGAACGAGCGAAGACCAGATGGGATAGGACAGAAACGTGCCGCCTATCCAGAAACACATGGCCAGAATATAACATACACCGGACTAACTCCCTGATTAGCCATAATCGGGGAGACATATGTAGGCTAACTGGCGTGCTGACCGGGCACTGGCCATTCGGGAATCACGCAAGACGGTTGAAGCTGCCATATTATGACCACTGCCGTGCCTGCGATAAAGCAGAAGAGGAGACGGTGGAGCATCTCCTCTGTAGTTGTCCGGCTCTGATGAATAGACGCCTGAAAACTATGGGCCGTCCCTTCCTGCATAACCTCACTGAGATATAGATCTAGGGGATATAATGAGGTATCTCCGATTAACAGGCTGGATATAAACACGGTACTTTGGACTCTCCGGAGTGATGTGGTATGCAAAACGGTGTCTCAAGACACTAATTGATGCTAAATAGTATATTTAGCATCCACGAAAACCAACCAACCAACCATAAAGAGAGGCGGTAAACCGACGATAAGCGATATCTGATGTTCATGCTCATGAAAGACAAGTACGTGGTTCGCTTTAGGGCTTTCAATATGCCGACGTTCTCATAGACTTCGATTCGATATCTTCAATCATCGTATCTGTAACCCGAACTCTGCTACAAATACTGGTTTTATACCCACCGAAGGGATCGTTTCAATGACTATGCGAGGACTTCATTATTATTGCCCTAATTCACTGTTTCATTTCGTCAGTTTTGTGGGACATTACGACGACCCTGCAGACGTCTAAGACCACCTCAGCCAAAGAGAACTTTATAAACTGTTCCACTTGTAAATGAATGATTTCCATACAGTATTAAATCAAATATAACCTGGGATTACACCACAATTGCTAAGGCCTCCTAATCGATGGTATTTGCATAACTTGCCTCCTGCCTCCTCTGCATATACATAAGTATCACCATAAAACGGACTCATTAATATTATGAGTTTCCAAGAAAAAAGCCCACCCAGCAATTTATACAAATTTCAATAAACTACCATTAGTACTGCATAGTAACAAAGGGTCCTTCACACAAATCCTTAAAAGGACACTGGGGTTGGGGTGTTGGTTCTTTTTATGTGCATTTGCACAAAATAACCATAAATCTCGTTCGGTTTCGCAAAATATATATGTATGTATTGTAATTTCATACAAATCACAAACAGAATTTTAGGTAATAAAAGCGGTAAACAGCCGACAACAACAGACAACGGAAAAAAAGAAGAGAAACACAATGAGGACTGTAGAAAATAAATGGAACGACGCTCTAGATTCTATTACTTTATCCTCCTTTTTGCGGGCGACAATAGTTGTATTTTCTCACATTGAATTCGAAGAGGCTATAAAACTGACTAAATGACAGCAACAAACAATAGAAGATTAACCAGATTATCACCCGAAAAGTTAACCACCACCATTTGCAAGTCACCACCACCCAAATCCAAACACTAGAGTATCAAACATTCAAATCCCACCACAACGACGAGTGTCACTTTATTGAAGATGCACGCGCTGAGTTCTCAACAATGACAGTTCTTCAACAATGGACTGTTGCTTTTGAAAAGTGTTCAAAGAAATGAGCAGTGCTCTTAGGGGAGGGGGGACTTAGAGGGTCATTAGTAGCGACACACAATTTTAGTTTACATAAAGCAGATGGGATGGGGGGAGTCTAATAAATTGATTATGCGGTTAAGGGTTAATGATGCCGACAATAAAATTCATTCATTTTGTGACCAAGTTTCCTC
The DNA here is from genome assembly GCA_963931995.1 of Phaonia tiefii. NCBI lineage: Eukaryota > Metazoa > Arthropoda > Insecta > Diptera > Muscidae > Phaonia > Phaonia tiefii. The sequence continues at coordinate 298,992,774 of OZ008367.1, forward strand.
GGTTTTCTTTTTTTCTGCCCAAAGAAAATTGCAAGGACATAAAGACCAATGCTAAATAGTCTGGCCACAGAAATTAAGAAATCAAGGAAATAGAAGGAAGATCATTTACAGATGGAAAAAACTGAAGTAAACGAAAGGCAATCGAGATAATGGTAGCTAAGATGTACAGTGGTTCTGAAATCCGTGATTCGACTAAAAATATCCTACAATTATTCTGGAAAAACTTAGGATATTCCTCGCAGGGAAGAGCATCTGCATTTCTATAAACAGAATACATTCAAGATTAACTACTATTCTTTTGTTGATGATATATTATTTCAAACAGTAACAGATAATACTATATATATTAGGCCGGATCGATTTAAAAATCACCCAAGTGGCAGGAAAAATCGTATTCTAGGGATCAAAATAAGAAACTTTGCCCGAGGAACCATACCTCTAAAACGTATTCTGATGTCCCGACTTTTGAAAAATCCGAAATTTGTCCGAAATTTTGAAAAATCAGACTTTGACCCATTTAGAGTGCCCCAATCGAGTCCAAATTTATTGCCGACCCCAACTAACTTTGGAGGGCCGACCCACCCATGCCAGTGACGCACCTCCTGGAACCCCCAGGGTTACAGTAAGTGACGCCTAGGCGTTAAAAACGCACCATGCGGTGACTTTGATTAGATGTAATGGTTCTTCGTGAATATAATGTGGAGCCTCAGTGCCCAGAAGCGCAAATTTTGATCGTTTACATATCCGTTCAGATGCAAATTTGACTGGTAGATCATAATAAATTTTGAACTAAAATCCACTGCGGCGTTGTGGCTTGGGAGAGCTGTAGTTTAAACGCGATTGACGGTCTGCCAGCAGTAGCTGCTGGACTGACTGCATTCTGTAGGGAACATCTTCAAGACTTTCACCAAAATGCGCTGCAGTTGGTTATCACTATGCGTTGGTACACAAACAATATACTTATATACAACTCTAGTTCATGCAAAACAAGCGTGTATTAATCACTTGTGTACTCTCTTGAGAGCATAAACAGTGCAACAAACACGGCTGTATTTATATCACATACACAAACATATTTGGGTCGCAAACACATATGTTATAACATATTAATCATTGTGTCTCAAACATGTAATATTGAATAGCAAACACAATGCGTTTGGGCACAAGTATATTATATTTGCGACAAGTTCCAAACACCTGTTATATTTGCATCCAAACAACAAAAAACTAACAGCCCCTGGTGGAACAAAGTGTTAACTCACTTTTTTTCAAAAACAATATTTTCCTTCTTTTAATGTTTCCATGGTATCTGATTTTATTTTAGATAAGAAAAAGGTAAAAATCTGATATTCAAATATATATTTAATTGAAGCCCTCAATTGTATGAAATTTAATATCGGCTAAATGGCCGCCTCTATCCGCTGCACAAATGTGTGCTCATTTAATCATATTTTGCATAACATTTTAGAATTATACGGCCGTTATTAATCCAAATTCATCAATAACTTTGTTCTTTAGCATCTGAATTGTAGTAGGCTTGTTCCCATAGACCTTTCCCTTCAAGCACCCCAAAAGAAAGTCGACGGGGGCAGTCAATTCAGGAGATCGAGAGGGCCAATCGAAATCTCCACTTTTTGGCATAATGCGGCCGAGAAAAAGTTCTCGCAAAATACCCATCGTATCGTTAGCTGTGTGTGATGTGGCACCGTCCTGTTGGAACCTGTTGTAGGACCAATCGATCCAATTCGGGAACTAAAAAGTTTTCCAACATGTCACGGTGTCGATCGCCAGTATTGGTTACAGCATTGCCTTCTTTACAATACACTGAATGGTTGACTACACGCTAAAAAATCTGTCCGTTTTTATTGTTTGGAAGCAAATATATCGTGTGTCGAAAATACAATATACTTGTGTGCAAACACATTGTGTTTGCTATTTAATGTTACATGTTTGAGACACAATGATTAATATGTTATAATATATGTGTCTGCGACCCAAATATATTTGTGTTTGTGATACAGCATGTTCATGTTTGCAAGCACTGTTTTCATGAATCGAAGATCTGCTGTTTTTTGTTTCTATATTGTCTGTCACATTTTCGTTCTCAGCAGTTGTCAACAAACAAAGCCACATTTGTGTCACAAATATATAAAGAGTCATACATTTCGTGGTTTCAAAAGTATAGGGCTGGAGTTCGACATCTTTCAAACTAAGTTTTTTTTTTTTTCTTTTCAGTTGAAAGTCTGGCATTGACAAAAATGGAGCGCTTAACTATCACACAACGCATCAAAATTATTAAAACCTACTACAAAAATGGTGATTCTGGCACAGCCACATATCGTGCTTTAAGAGGAGATTATGGTTTACATAATCGTCCAACTACGCAAGCACTTGGCAAAATTGTGAAGAAATTTGAAGAGACTGGAGCGGTCGTTCTCAGGAATTAGGACTGTCTTACGGCACATTATGGCTTATTTTGCATTTGGATCTACACCTACATCCATATAAAGTCCAGCTCACACAACAACTGAACCCAGCTGACCATTCACAACGTCGTAGATACGTGGAATGGGTGCTTGAACAACAGTCGGTGGACGGCGATTTTACGAACAAAATTTTCTTCAGCGATGAAGCACATTTCTCACTCGGTGGGTATGTTAATAAACAAACTTGTCGTATTTGGGGTTCTGAGAATCCTCAAATAATGGAAGAGAGGCCATTACATCCAGAAAAAGTCACTGTTTGGTGCGCTTTTTGGTCCGAAGGTGTGATTGGACCTTACTTCTTCGAAAACGACGATGAAACGACTGTCACCGTCAATTCGAAGCGTTATGGTCATATGATAACCGACTTTTTTTTGCCTGCTATTGAAGAATACGACTTGGAGAATATGTGGTTTCCACAAGACGGTGCCACATGCCACACAACTCGAGCGAATATGGCTTTATTGCAAGAGACATTTCCTGGCCGCGTAATTTCTCTTCGTGGCGATATCAACTGGCCACCAAGATCATGCGATTTGACACCATTAGACTTTTTTTTGTGGGGCTACGCGAAAGACCGTGTTTATGCAGATGAACCTTTAACTCTTGAGCACTTAAGAACCAACATTCGTCAACTTATGGCTGAGATACCGCCCAATATGTATCAAAAAGTGGTCGAAAATTACCTCAAAAGAATCAATGCTTGCAAACACTTCGCGTGGTGGTCATTTAAATGATATAGTATTTCACACATAATGTCAACGTTCAAACTTTATAATAAAAACAAATATCATGAAAAAAAATATTTTATATGTCTTTTATTTACGTTTACTTTTAAAACCGCAAAAAGGATAACCCTTTATGCTATAAGTATAATCAATTAATCATTGTATCCCAAACATATTATATTGAATAGCAAACATAATGTGTTTGGACATGAGTATGCAATAATTGCGACATATTTATATCCATACAACAACAAAATACAAATTTTTCACCGTGTATTCTGTATCTGTTTTCTTCACAAATATAAAAACAACTGTGACATCCTATAATTGCCATGAATTTCATTTGAATCGCACATTTGATTTTCTGGATTGCAACAAAGATAAAAGGACCGTCACACCACTGTACCCTGAAATACGGCCACCACGAAAGGGCTAATGAAGTAAACTCATTTCAAAAGCGAAATAATGGCATCATCGGTGTTCTGGCTGGTGTAAAAGTGATAGTCCAGATAACACTCTCTGGACAAAGGGGTCAACTTCCTGAACCATAGGGTTTGTGTAGTACTTAAAAGGATTTACTGACTTTTATCGACTGTCGGGTAAAGACATAATCCTCAATATCGACAAGGCTAAGAATGAATAAATATAAATGATGTTTCTATTGGAATTGGTAGAATAGAGAGACACATGTTAACATTTTGGGAAACAGGGATGAGATGGATGTAATTGAGAAGGTAGCAAATAGTTTTCAATAACTTAATGTTTCAAACCAGCAAAAGGGGGCGATTTTGTTGCAGAATATCCTTTTCCTCTTTAGTATTTAATATCCAGTTTTATTGATTAAAGTGTTACGGATAAGAACTGGTTACACCTTTTAAAGACATGTATATTTTCAATGACTTTAGAATAAGACTATCATTAGTAAGTGACTGTCGATGGTGCATTGAAAAGAAAACTCGTATTTGTTCCATCTTTCTGTGGAACCTAAATTGTGATAATTGTGATATTTAATTTATGAACTAAGGATATTATATACATATTTTTCAATTCCATCCCACTTTACCTAACCTCACATTAGAATTGAGTTTTCCTTTAAAAAAAAATAACCCTCTAAATTTCTTTAATTAAATTTTATTTATCAAAGAAATAAAGAAAATGTGCCAATTTATTTTCCTTGCTACTTTTTTCATAAAGTTTCCCTATATTTGATATGACTCTAATGAAATGTCAAAGTTTCTCGTTCTATGTCCCGCATCTTGGATAGCGGGCAGGTTCACTGCTCATATTTTGGCACTCGTACAACAAAATATTATTTAAAAACATTAATACACTACTATTTCCATGTCAACAACAGACGGGCGAAGGGTTAAAGCGCAGGGAAACGAGTGCATCTAAAGGCAGTTGTACTTAGTTAATAGAAAATGTCTCGTTTTTTCCCTCTCTAAGGTTTCACACAAAAAAGTGAAATATATTCACTTGGGCGCAAAAAAAAACTAATAATAACAATAATGAAAATAGTGTGCCGAAAATGAAAAAAAACGCCAGCAAGATAACAGGGACATTTGGGCAAAAAAAAAACAGAAAAATTATGGGGCAAACTGAGAGGAAATCAACTACGAACAGTGGGACAAAACAGAAATAATGAGGTAGTAAAGAGTTATAGAGTTAGAGAGCCAGAGTTAGAGTAAGAGAGAGTAAAGGATTACTTGCGTATTTGTCAGGCACTAAACTTTAAATATTCCAATTATTTGATTTTTTTTGAAAACCAGTTGGTTCGTTACGCAGTTTTATACCAATTCCTTAAATTAATGATCATACTAGGGAAGTATAGTCAGACACCCAAATTTTTCTATTCGTCATTTTTAAAGATAAAATATTCCAGCTCTAAAGTATGGCGGCTGGTGGAACAAACTATCTAGAGATTTTAATGTACAACGAGAATCTCTATTTCTAATTCGTGGCCCGAATCGCCTATTTTTAATTTGTATATGTCCTTCTGTGGCCGTCGGTGGTGAAATGCGTGCGTGAGAACTTGGGCTCGATCCCTCCTCAGACCATCTTAAACTTCATCCGACGGCGGTCACCTCGCTTAGTAAGGGCGACACTGTCGCGTATTTAGCCATGAAAAAGCTTCTCAAAATACCGTTCAGAACCGGTGTAAAACTGTAGGTCCAAATCAGTAAGTATAAAACTAGAAAGCGAACAGCCCACTGGTTGTGAGAAGCTCTCCCCAATTACTTCATCGAATGTAATGGGAACCGTTTTTTTTTACTAGTCGGACCCCCAAATTTTCCCATTCGCCATTTTTAAGGATGAAATACTCCAGCACGAAAGTTTGCCAGCTAGTGGATCGAACTGTCTAGAGATTTTAATGTTCTTCGAGAATCACTATTTGTAATTTGTGGTTCAAATCGTCTATTTTTAATTTGTATATGTCGTTTTCAATTACGGTGGCGAGTGTAAAGTTTGAAGGCACAGTGACGGGAGAAATTCCTGCCATGACCGTGGTGCATGGTGAGGAGCCATGTCCTGTTCGAGGTGTCCCTGCTATTTATTTAACTCCACGGATCTAGACCAGGGTCGCCAGAAATATATTTCCGATATCCCCAAACAAATCAAATAAAATCTAAAAGAATAAAGATGAGATTTTCCTAGTCCCTTCTATTGAACCAGTTTGATTGCTTCAAAAAGCTCAAGATTTGGCGGATGCTAACATCAGCCAGATTTTCTAACTGCCCAAAGAAATGTGAGGTTAATGTAGCCTGCCGCCTTCTACAAAGAGCGGGCACAAACACAGAATGTGGTATATTGACTCCACCTCATCTTCGCTATCGCAGCTTCTGCAAAAGTTATTCCTCAAGACTTTCAGTGTATCTACGTGTCGTCTAATGAGACAGTGAACCGTCATGACAGACACGAGAAGTGAGACGTCCGGTCTCAATAACAATAACAGGGCGTTAGTACATATCAAATTTAAAATTTAGGCGTGGCCACATCAGCGTAGAATGTCAGCAGTTCCCAACTAGTGATCATCTACCGTTAGTTGTCGTAAGGGCAGAATTCCTCAAGAAAAGCTTGCAAGTTTCTAGAGGCATACCCACATGGTCCAGTTCTCCTGGAGCATGTAAGGTAATAATCAGTCTGGCAGTTTCATCTTCTCTGCCGTTCGCTGGCATGTCCCTGTAGCCAAGGGCTTGATGACAGCTTGACTATCAGAGAAAATATTGATTGCAACCTTAGTCAGAACATTACATCTCAGCCCATCCGCTACTTCTCTAAAAGCTAAGATTTCTGCCTGGTAGACACCACAGTGACCAGACAGTATTTTCGCAATGGATAGCCCCAGTTCCTTAGAAAATACATCAAAATCCACTTTATCGTCATGTTTTGAAGGTTACATTTCCATTTTGATCTATCAGGTATAAGAGTGTGGTACTTCTCGTCAAGAGTAGTTCGGCCAAAGTGTAATCGACAATACCTGGAAGGTCCGACATTGTGTTGAGAATGACGCAGCGCCCGAAGTCATATTCTGACCAGGGTGATAGTTCCCTACGTCTAATAGCAGTAGCCATGGGATACTGCCTAGGTACATTGTACAGGAGTATTAAATGTTGTATGACACTTAGTGCATCAGTCGGTGTCGTACTCAGCGCACCACTGGCACACACACCAGCCATTTGTTGAAGTTTGTCCAGTATCGCACAGTAGAGGGATTTCCGTAGAGCCAACCACCAGACCATAACCCCATACAGCATTAGCGGTCGAACTGCTGCAGTATGCTTTACATCCAATGAACTATACGCGGGTTCAGGCCCCTGCGTTTTCTTATTGCTCTTTTACAGGTGCATAGCGGTACCACAGCCCTTTTGGCTCTTTCATAATGTCGGGTTTGAAGTTTAACTTCCTGACCAGTAAAATACCTCCTAAGGATAATATGGGTACAAGAGTTGGTACCTTATTTCTCCTGCTGGAAAAAAATTCCGTCTTGGTTGGGTTTACTTACTTACTTACTTATCCGGTCTCGGACAACCCCGGGGGGTCAGGGACCTTACAAAACGAAGATAACATATTTCGCCAACCAGTTCGATCTTTTGCTTTATCTCTCCAGTTGGCAATACCAAGTGTACGCAGGGATTCGTCAACCTGATCCCTCCAGCGGAGTCTTGGTCTTCCTATTTTTCGTCTTCCTTCGAGTTCGGTTTCGAAAAGCCTTCGTGCTGGTTCATCTTCATCCATTCTACTGACATGGCCTAGCCAGCGCAATCGCGTTATCTTGATCCGCTTAACTATGTCAATGTCAGGATAAAGCTCATACAGCTCATGGTTCATGCGTCGCCGATACTCGCCGTTGTGCACTATAGGGCCATAAATTTTTCGGAGTATTTTTCTCTCGAAGACTCCTACAGATGTTTCGTCTGCTTGCGATAGGACCCAGGATTCTGCGCCATAAAGCAAGACAGGTTGAATGAGAGTCTGGTACAGCTGGACTTTTGTTACTCGAGAGAGGGCTTTATCTCTAAAGTGCTTGCTTAGCCCAAAATAACATCTATTCGCAAGCACAATTCTCCGTTTGATCTCAAGGCTGACGTTGTTGTTTTTGTTCACGGCAGATCCGAGGTATATAAATTCGTCCACTACCTCGAAGTTATAACGGTTATCAACGTTCACGCTTTGGTCTAATCGCGTGGAGGCCCTGTTCGTTGAAACCATTAATTTTGTCTTGTCCTCATTCACCGTCAGACCCACTTTTGCTGACTCCTTCTCAATTCTCGAAAAAACCGCAGTAACTTCTCTAATTGTGCGCCCAATGATATCTATATCATCAGCATACGCGAGCAGCATGTGACTTTTGCTGCTGATGGTTTTATTCATATTGACTGCAGCTTTTCTCATAATGATCTCCATTAAGATGTTAAAGAGATCGCACGATAGGGTGTCGCCTTGCCTGAGGCCTCGCTTAGTTTCGAAAGGTTCGGTAAGATCCTTACCAACTTTCACTGCGGATTTGGTGTTCGTCAAGGTCATCCTGCAAAGGCGTATGAGTTTTGCAGGAATACCAAGCTCAGACATTGCTTCATAGAGTTTCTCCCGTATCGGACTATCGAAGGCTGCTTTATAATCGATAAATAGATGATAGGTGTCGATTTGTTTTTCGTGTGTCTTCTCCAGGATTTGGCGTAGCGTGAAAATCTGGTCAGTTGTCGATTTTCCAGGCCTAAAGCCACACTGGTATGGTCCAATCAGGTCAGCGATAATTGGTTTTAGTCTTTCGCACATTATACTTGATAGAACCTTATATGCTATGGATAAAAGGCTTATTCCACGGTAGTTGGCACAAATACTCGGGTCACCTTTTTTAAATATGGGACATAGTACACTGAGACTCCAATCGCCGGGCATGCATTCATCTAACCAAATTTTGCTAATGAGCTGATGCATGCACCTTATCAGCTCATCGCCGCCAGCCTTAAACAGCTCCGCCGGTAATCCATCGGCTCCTGCGGCTTTGTTGTTCTTAAGCCGGGCAATAGCTGTTCTGACTTCGTCTTGGTTAGGAGGGGGGCAATCGACGTCGTCGTCCATATTGTGATCGATTGTCCCATCGTCATCGGATATCTCAGGTACTAGTAGCGCGGAGAAATGCTCTCTCCATATTCCCAACATGCTCTGCACATCTGCGACGAGATTTCCGTCTTTGTCTTTACAGAAGGGGGGCCCTGAACCATGTCCATTAGTTCCGTTTTTAACTTTTTGGTAGAATTTTCGGGCTTCGTTCTTCCTTCTGTATGTCTCAATTTTCTCACTCTCGCGTTTTCTCCACTGCCGTTTCTTACGCCTAAAGAGACGGTTTACCTCCTTTCTCTTCTCCCTATACCGCTCAGTTGCAGCTCGCGTTGCAATTGACTGAAGCATTACCATACGTGCAGCGTTCCTTTCGTCATTTGCTATGCGACACTCTTCATCGTACCACGGTTCGTTGCAAAGCGGTTTTTCGAAACCAAGTACGGTTGTTGCGGCAGTTTTTATAGAGTCGGAAATGGGTTTCCACTGCGCATCAGGATCGTCATCGGGAGGGGGTGGGTTCTGTGCCAAAAGTTGCGAGAGCTTCCTTGAGTAGGCTGTGGCTACCTCTGGTAATTGCAGCTTTCCGATGTCCAGCTTCCTCTGCGTCTGGTTTCGTACGATTTTCGCTCTACTCAATCTTGTGCGAACCTTTGCTGCTACCAGGTAGTGATCAGAATCGATGTTAGCTCCTCTGATCACTCGTACGTCCATTACACTGGATGAGTGCCTTCCATCAATTACCACGTGATCAATTTGGTCCCCAGTTCTTTGATCAGGGGATACCCAAGTAGCCTTGTGGATGTCTTTATGCTGGAATCTTGTGCCACTGATGACCATGTTTTTTGCCGCGGCAAAGTCAATCAGTCTCATACCGTTGTCGGAACCGTCAGCATGAAGACTGAAATTGCCAATAGTTGGATTAAACACATTCTCCCTTCCTACTTTGGCATTAAAATCTCCTAGTACAATCTTAATGTCATGGCCAGGGCAGCGGTCATACGTTTCCTCTAGGAGCTCATAGAATATGTCTTTGGCATCATCATCTTTCCCTTCTGTCGGGGCATGCACACAAATTAGGGAAATATAAAAATATTTCGCTTTTATGCGGATTGTGGCTATTCGTTCACTCACAGGATTGAACCTAGAGACTAGATGTCGCAGTCTTTTGCCAACTACAAATCCACAACCAAATTCATGTTTTTCCTCATGGCAACTGTAGTATATATCGCAGTTTCTTTTCCTTGTGCAGCCATGTCCTGTCCATCGCATTTCCTGGATAGCGGTAATGTCAGCCCTATAACTTTCGAGGACATCTGCCAGTTGGATACTTGCACCGGATCTATATAGAGTCCTCACATTCCAAGTGCATATCCGTAAATCGTGGTCCCCATAACGTTTGCGGGGGTCGTCAACAAATAGGGGTTGTTTATGTTCTCCGTTCCGTTTTCGTATTTTCACTGCCATTATGAACGGTGGCGGGAGGCAAACCCAGCCCACCGGGTTTCCGCATTTTACCCACTGCCAGGATATCCGATTGCAGCCGCCCATTATGGATCAGACGCTGACCAGGATGCGATATGTTGAACCTGGATTTTCTTCTTTTAGTTTCTATCCGCCGTTGGCCCGTATGTTTGGCCCATCCGCCTTCTAAGGACAAAAGAATATGCCCGATTGTCCGATGAGCTTCAGTGACATCAGTCACCTACTATACCCGATTTGATGCTCATTTGTTTCGCCTTCTCACTCTAGCTAGCTAACGGAGGTTTCCGAAAAGCCATTGCCCAGGACATACTGCGTGGAAGTAGTGAGCTGCTTGGACTGCCCAATGAAGGAATCATTTCTGGCCACTCCCAAGTGAATGGCAATCAGAAACTTTCCACCTCCACGGACAGTCCCATGTCCCCTTGGTTGGGTTTACCCCACGACAATTATCCGAAGCTCATCTTGAGGTGGTGTGAAGGGTCTGTTGCAGGATTCCCTAAGTCCAATTTTTGACTGGTTATTTAATTTGGTAATCAGTTGATTTTGATTTATGTGACTTTAAATACACGCAAAGAAAAAACTCGTTCCTCTCAAACCAAATCTCAGATAACTGAAGTTCGTTTGGGGACTGTAGTAGGGAGAAACGAATTTCTATTAATCCATACATGTCATTTTGTTTGGGAGAACCGAAAAATGTTTGCAGCAAACGAGTTATGAAAAATGTAAGCTGAAAAGAAGGTTTGCGAGAAACGAAAAACGGTTCCGCCAACTGTTGTTTCGGTTACCGCAACCCAGTTATAGTTCCTTACTTACTTACTTATCCGGTCTAGGACAACCCCGGGGGGTCAGGGACCTTACAAAACGAAGATAACATATTTCGCCAACCAGTTCGATCTTTTGCTTTATCTCTCCAGTTGGCAATACCAAGTGTACGCAGGGATTCGTCAACCTGATCCCTCCAGCGGAGTCTTGGTCTTCCTATTTTTCGTCTTCCTTCAAGTTCGGTTCGCGCTGGTTCATCTTCATCCATTCTACTGACATGGCCTAGCCAGCGCAATCGCGTTATCTTGATCCGCTTAACTATGTCAATGTCAGGATAAAGCTCATACAGCTCACGATTCATGCGTCGCCGATACTCGCCGTTGTGCACTATAGGGCCATACATTTTTCGGAGTATTATTCTCTCGAAGACTCCTACACATGTTTCGTCTGCTTGCGATAGGACCCAGGATTCTGCGCCATAAAGCAAGACAGGTTGAATGAGAGTCTGGTACAGCTGGACTTTTGTTACTCGAGAGAGGGCTTTATCTCTAAAGTGCTTGCTTAGCCCAAAAAAAACATCTATTCGCAAGCACAATTCTCCGCTTGATCTCAAGGCTGACGTTGTTGTTTTTGTTCACGGCAGATCCGAGGTATATAAATTCGTCCACTACCTCGAAGTTATAACGGTTATCAACGTTCACGCTCTGGTCTAATCGCGTGGAAGCCCTGTTCGTTGAAACCATTAATTTTGTCTTGTCCTCATTTACCGTCAGACCCACTTTTGCTGACTCCTTCTCAATTCTCGAAAGTTATAGTTCCTCCCAACTGAAAAAAAACGTTTGCGAGAACTGAAAAATGATTGTAGTAAACGAGTTATGAAAAATTAGAGCTGAAAAACGTTTGCGAGAAACGAAAAACGAATCCACCAACTGTTCTTTCGGTTACAGCAACCGAGTTATAATTAAAACTTTTATTTATGGCTTCCATAAACTGTTTTTTGCTTAAATTTCAAAATTATACGATTTTCGTTTTACCCATAAAGTTTGTTTTACAAAAATGTTGGAATTTTTGTCTATTTATTCACTGTCTACTTACACGTCTGTCTTGCCTTGCATTCAAATAACAACTAAAAGGGCAGCAAACTATAACGTGTCAATTGTCCATCCAAGCTTTATAGAGAAGGTAGAAGCATTAGAATGTGTGAACACTTTTATGTGTATGCGTGAGTGTGTATGCCAAACAAGTGAAATGAGAGACGCTAGACGCTGCTGAAGATGATGCCTCACAAACATCGAAACGATCGTCCAGCGAATGTGAGTTCGAATCCCACCCGCGGCATTTACATTTGTTTCACTAACCGGAGAATTCATGATCTCTTATAGCCTTAAAGCAAATTCCAACGAGAGAAATTTTCGTTGTTCGTAATCTGTGCTCTCATTGGAAAAAGGGCTAATTTCAGTTATCGCAAACGTTTTTTAAATTTGCGTCAACTGTACTTTTGTACGAGTTTGATGCAAACGAGAACTCGTTTGCAACAACATGATACACATTTGCGATGTATGAGTTTATTTGGGAGAACTACATGAACGGTTGCGATTAATAAATTATTACAAATCAATCAAAGTATTGTTGCGGCAACCGAGCAATAAACGTATTTTTCTTTGCGTGTAGTGCACGTCCATCTATTGCCACCAACACCTAAGCTAACCTCACCACAACGACATGAACAAATTACATTAGCTGCTGTTGTAACACCACCTGGTATAACACTTGCATCGAAAATATGTGATTGGCATTGAGCCAATGGCGAAATGTGTGAAGTGCAGAGTAGGCGAAGAGGTGCCTCTATACATGTATTGCTCTATAGTTTTCCTTTAAATAAATATATAATTATTTTCCCTTCGTTTTGTCCCACTGTTCATTAAAATCACTATTACCGAGTTGTTTAGAGAAATGCCTTTTGAAAATTAGGAGTAAAATATATACAAACCTTTTTTTCGTGTTCAGTTGCCACAATGAAACTGCAACAATAGTTTTGTTTAGCTTGTAATGAATGACAAAAAAGATGGGTGTTAGAGGGAAACGTCGCCAAGAAAATTTCGTATGGTAAATAGAAAAGTTGGCCTAAAGCTGTTAATAAATGTTTTAATATATTTTTAATTTCGAAATGGCACGAAATAAACAAAATTGTAACACATGTTATTTCACACGCTATGTTCTTCAAGGAAGGAATTACAAGGCTCTTTTTTAAATTTAATGGACCATTGAAATTTATTCGTGCGAATTTTAAAGATTTGAAATGGCAGTTTTTGTTAAGATTTTTAGAAAATGAAATTACAATTATTTCGGATTTAGCTGAAGTCTTTGGGGAATGGGGTGCATACAAGGGAAAAACATTTAAAATGTGGGAGTTTCTGAAACAGAGTGCTCTTGTATGTTTTTAGGTTTGTGACAGATTTATGTTATTTGTCAATTATCGGGTGCTGTTTTCATCCATCCATCTAACCATTTGTGGCACACATACGGCTTCCGTTCCACGTATTTAATGTATTTAATACGCACGATTTAACATTTCGTTCCCTGGATAAAATCAGGAGATTTCTTTGTTAGCAAATCACGAAAAGAAAAAGTAACGAATTTGTTTGACAGCTTTGACAAACATCAACTGCAGCAGTCAACATGGCAGCAATACGGTAAGTCAAGCAGCAAGCAGCCATCGGAGTCATATCAAGTACAACGAGTGTGTCTGCGAGTACTTAACACCCACAGCACTACTTGCTGCCATTCGATGTGAATTCACGTGGTCTCTCGTTGGTGTTCATTTCAGTTGACTTATTTATTAAGTATCATAATTCAAGTACCATCATATACCCACTCACTTGATTTGAAGTCACTCTCACTCTCACTTGGAATAAATATTTACTCCCTCACCACATGTCTACTGCTGGTACGGCCAACTCACGTTCACACACACACACACGTGTGTATTGTGTGGTTTGTTAAACAAATTAAAAGTTATGGTCTTAATGCTCTCAGCATTCGGTATAATGAACTGGTCCACATTATTGAGAGAACATTATATTTGGTCATAAGTACATAGTATGAATATTTATCTTACACACTGAGTACTTAGAGTATTAACTTGTCCAGTATTAAGTGGGTTGGTTAAAATTGGAAATTTATGTGATAGACAAAGTGCAGCAAAGGCGAGTTCATTTGCGTCCATCTCATTAAATCATTAAAATCATTAAAAATAGAAGAACATTTTTTTTTCACTTTTCTATGCGGATGTTCAATTGCAAAAACAAAAACTTAAAAGTTCGAATACTTTCCGAACTCTGACAGATCGGATTTGTTAAGGACACATCCGGAAAAAGTACGTATTTTTGGAAAATGTTGCAAAATTGTAATATTCATTTATAAAATTTAATTCTTTTCTCTCGTGCTACATTTGAGTTATGAGCAGACATGTATGTATGCAGGGAAATCATTTCTTTAAGTGGCGATTTTTGAATGTAATGCTATTTTTCAACCTAAATTTCAAGTTACCCACAGGGTAATAGAGAAAATAATGTGTTGTTACCGACGACGATGGAGAATTCCCCATTACATTGACCATTACGCATGGGGAATGTGTAGGCGTCCTTTGCCCATTACCCACGGCGATGATTACACCCCTATTTGTATATCTCGGAAATGGAGTGTCCAGTCGAAAAAAAACAAGTTTTACGTGTTTCTAAGGAATTTTCATAAAGTGGTTCAATTCGTACGAAAGAACTTTTTGAACGAAGTTCCTTATCGCACGTTGCGGGATGGGGGCTAAATAAAAAACAGCAGACAGTTGCCCGAGGCCTTCGGCCACGGACTGTCCCTGCAGGCTGTGGCAGAGACACGGCCATTAAGTTTAACGTAGAATACGCCATCCGATAAGACAGAAAACATATATAACAATAAATGATAAATGATAAACGTCAACTGTCAGCTGCTGTCAAACAGCATCAAGCAGCATTGTTATTTTGCTTACTTGGCAGCACTTTCATTTAACATAAAAATGTATGAATTAATTTTTTCATATATTTTTTATAATTATATATCCATGTTAAATTCAAATTCACATTTAAAATTTTGTTTCACTTAAATACATAAGTAAATATACGAAATTTCAATATTTCATCAATCAAAACAACAGCCGAAGGTTTGTGTCCACACTGAAACAGCAGCATAGTTTGTGTTCACGCTACAAACTCAAACACTCAACCAAACACCACACATATGTTTGAGTGTATGTGTTTAAACAATTTTCATTTGAGAAATTTAAATATTAGGAAGATATCAACCAATATGAAATGTATATCAAACGAAAGATAACATCTTCATTTACCTATAAAAAAATTTTTAAAAAAAGTTATCACGCCGTTTCGTCATAATCAATGAAATAAATTTTACAACAATAACAATCTGACATGACTCCCTATACCGTAAGGTAGGACGTATTCTACGCCAAAAAAATTGAAGTACTTTTTGTTAACACTATTATACTACAACCCAGTATTATCAACCATAGATAAAGGAAATAATAGACATAGCGCGCGACCATTGTCAACTTTGTTCACTAGGTGCTGTCCTGTACTACTGTCACTTTCACTGAAGTTTCCCATAATTCACATTGACGTTTATTCAAAATTGTGGGAAATTTTTGTGAAAGTAATTTAAACAACGGAAAATGTGACAAAGTTTAAATGATTTCTTGTTTCTTATATAAAAAAAACTATTTCAAAGCCAGTGTTGGGATATCAATAGGAGAAACCCCGTAAGACCGCCCAAAGATGAACATGCCGGAACGGCTTTTTAATCTAAAAACTTCCCCGCCCAAAAGCTGTAGTAACTTCTGTGGTCGCAGATGCCAAAACCGTTATAGTGTCTGAGGACTCTCAACAAGGAATAGTAGCTGAACCGGACGAAGAACCAATTTATTAGGACATAGACGGTGGTGACATGGCTTTGCAATTCGATGGCCATCAGATATTCTACTTTAAGTAACGTGTTGTATTCTTGTTTCGAAGTGATATTTTTGTTGAAATTTATATTTTGTTTTGATATGAAATTTTAGAATTTTAATGTCATATTTTTTGACTTTTTTTGGGAACAAAAAAAGTCCCATATATTGCTTTCAAAGACATCTAGAAAATTACCCATTCCACTAAAATTTTCCCAACACTTGTGCTTCATCTATTTGTTTACATTATCTATGTTATCAACTGTATTGGGTACTTTTGCTTTGGTTTATGTCTATACTAACATATGTTGGGAAATTTGTTGTTTAAGGAGAAGTTTTCTAGGTGGAGCCTGTAACCAATATTTAGTATATATTTTAGTTTTGAACCCAATAAAAAGTAAATTTAGAAAACGCAAGGTGAAAGAAGTTTAAAAAAAGAAAATTTTCTTAAATAAATGCCTTTTCTTAAATAAAGTAAATTTTAATAAATAATCTTGAAGCTTGAGGTCAGATTTGTTTTTCTTGTATTTATTTTCCTGGATAAGTAATTAATTAAAAAAAAAACAAAGTACCTTTTCTTAAAAACAAATAGCTTCTCTTAAAGAATTACCTTTGATTAAAAAAAGGAAATTTTCATACAAAAA